>OY744475.1:16675933-17275933 GCA_963556175.1 Tipula confusa
ACACACATACATATACATATACACCTACATATACATATACATATACATACCCATACACATACATATACATACATACATACATATACACATATATACACATATGTAGACTTATATACAGACATACACACATATATATACATCTACATAATATTTTTTAATGATATATCATTTGTTGCTGTTGTTACTGCTGCAGGTAGTGGATGTCGGATAGCCACCAATATTTTCCACATCTCTGCTCGTATTTGTTCGCCTTCAAAGTTTTCATGGTCGTATCGAAACGGATATGTTCGTCTGGATTTAAAAATTTTTCATCATCTAACCATTTTTCGTTTGGCCGCCGTTGAATATGGTAGATAAGTGGTATGCCATCTTGATTTTGGATGTAGCCCATTTGGTCGAAATAAATAAATAAATTTGGTCCTGGTACCGTTCCTTTAGTCGCGTATAGTTTTGTTAGTAACGTGTCCAAATAGTAAGGTCCGTATATTAAAGAATTCTTGAAATTTAGACATGCCCGTCTAATGTGGTTTCGTGTCAAATTTATGATATGTACGTCAATTCGGTCTGCGTCAAATTTTTCGTACTGTACTCTGTTTGATATGTAATGTTTAAAGTCTGTCTCGGCTTTTCTAAATATCCCGTTACAATGTCTGAGACATTTGCGTTCGAATATCCGATATCGTTCCATATATCTTGGCACCTGATTGTACCATACTGGGCATCCATATGTGAGAATTGGCCTTATTAATGTTTTATATGCGATAATTTTGACTCTCGTATCGATGTGTTTGCTATAAAAGAGATGCTTCGCTCCCATGAATGCACACCTCGCTTTCTCCAATTGTTTCGTCGTGTGTTCAGCCATATAACACATATTGTCAATGTGCACGCCTAAATATTTAATGGTTTCGTATAATTTGATTGGTTCGTTGTAAATTTTGACCGAAAGCTTTCTCCAATTACGTTTTAGATCACGATGCGCATTTTTTAATGGTCGCCGAAATAGTATTGATTCACATTTGTTTGTGTTAATTTCGATGTGCCAAAGATTAAGATAATTTTGAATGTAATTTAGTGCCGTTTGTAAATTTTTTTGTATATCTCCCACCAGATAACTTGAACTATAAACAATCATATCGTCTGCGTAGGCGCATGATTGTATAGATTTTGAATTTAGCGCGTCGTTCCGAATGAGATCTGCCGTATATAAATTGAAAAGTAATGGAGCCGTTATTGAACCTTGTTGTACTCCGTTTATAATTTTGAATTTTGCCGATGATTTTTTGCTGCCAGTAGTTGTTATGAATTTTCGATTGTACAATAATTCGTACAATAATTCCAGTATTGCGATGGGGAAATTCATTTTATATAATTTTGCGAGGAGTCCGTCTAGCCAAATCGATTCGAACGCATTTTTTATGTCAATCATCACGGCACCCGTCGGATTATTAAAATTTAAATTGTGTGTTACGTCGGTGACTAATTTTGTGATGGCGTGAATTGTGTTGTGGCCTTGTCTGAAACCAAACTGGTTATCGGGTATCAATTTTTGTTCCAAAACGTGATCATTTAATTTTTCGTAAATTATAATTTCGAAGAGTTTGCCGAAATTGGAGAGTAAGCTAATGGGACGATAGCTTTCTGGGTCCGTTGGTGATTTGTTTTTTTTCAGAATGGGGAACACTCGTGCAATTTTTCCAACATTCGGGAAACGACTTATTATTCAAAAGATTATTAAATAATGTACAAATTTCGACAATGATAGAATTTGGAAGATGTTTAAAAATTATATTTGGTATTAAGTCTGGGCCGAACGATTTTTTATTATTGGCTAATTTTAATATTGCTGTTAGTTGATCGAAAGTAATAAAATAATTTGGATCGTCTTGAGGTTGATTTGGTGAGCTAGCTCGATTCGTTGCCGAAAATTTTGTTTTAGTGATATGAGCAGCTTTATCGTTCTTATGTTTCTCAATGATTGGATTGATTAATTTGTTGATTTCTCGTTCGTGATCTTGATTTCCTAAATTTTTATTTCTTTGTGTGTGATCTTCAATATGTTGGCCGATAATGTTTAAATTTATAATTTCGTTGTGAATTTGGAATTTATTGGGTTTCGTCATTTTTCGCAATTTGGCTCCAATCAATGTCTAAACGATTATAATTGTTTATGTCCGAATTGTTAATTTCTAAAATTTTTACATTTATGCAATTGCTATTTTTGTATTTTGTTAATTTTTTGATTTCTGACCACATTTTTGTACTGGGTCGAATTCCCTTCATTACGTCTGACCAATATTTTTCAATTTGAATTTTGACATTCTGCTCGATGAGTTGGACCGTTCTTTTAATTTCCACTTTCCAGTCGTTAATTTTGTTGTTATTGCCAAAAGTATAATTTTGATTTCGATTGTTCGAGGCTAAGTTTCGTTTCAAAGTTTTAATTTTGGTGATCAAAAAGGATTTATGCTTGTAGAGTTTCTCAATGATCGGGTTTGTGTAGCAGATCATATTATTGAAACGCCTTTGTTTCGGAGAATTTTGTTTAATATTTCCCAGAATTAATTGAGTGATTTGCGTGATATATTTATTAATTTCATCGTTGGTTAGATTTCGGTCGGTGGGTATTAAATTTTGCTCTATATTGTTGTTATTGTTTGAAAGATGTAGTGTTGTTGTCCGATGTGCGTCATCCAATGATTTGGTCCACTTTTGCCAATCAATTCCGGTAAAATTATATCGTAAGTGTTGTTGTTCGTCCTGTTCGTCGTTGTCAATTTTGTTGGTTCCTCTCTCGAACTCGCCAACTCCTCGTACCATAATCTCAATGGCTCTGTGATCGCTGTCATAATGGTGTGTTGAAATTTCGTGCTTTGAATTTTGATTAACTTGGATGCGTATGTCTAAAATGGCCAAATCAAGAAAATTGCCTGAACGGATCATAGTGGGCTTTTCGCTTTTGAATAATTTTGCTCGGTATTCCATAGAATTTTCGGTCATCCACCGATTAAGTCGATTTCCTCGAGAATTATTAAGCGTGTTTCCCCAATTCGTGTGGCGTGCATTCAAATCTCCTGCTATGATGTAAAAATGATTCGGATTGTCTAAATTTAGATTGGTGAAAATTTTGCTCCATTCCTCGATGAAATGTTCGTCCGAAATGTGAGAAGCATTGCCCGTACAGTAGATGGAGATTAGAAAAATTTTGTTGGCCGAAAATTTAATGTTTAATTTAATGATAGCTATTTCGATTCCTTTCCTATTGCTAATTGTATGTGGTTCGATAGTTTTGAATTTGAGTCCCGTTTTGATGAGAATGGCAGTGCCACCTCCTTGTTTTGAGTTGATACGGTCGCGTCGAATAATATTATAATTTTTAAATTCAATTTTGTGTTTTTCATTTAATTTGGTCTCGTTTATTAAAAGGCAGTCCGGGTGATGTGTATTCAAAAAATTTAATAGATTTAATCTACGTTGAATGCTAACGATTGAGTTAACATTCAACGAGATGATTTTGAATTTTGACGAATTTTGAAGATGTGTAATATGTGAAGTGGAATTTTGATAATTTATAGTTGACCGATAATCTGGAGTAATTGCGAAATTTGCTCACTCTGCTGGTCCATGATTTTGGCCATCTTGTCAATCCGTGTAGTGAGGGTCTGGAGGATGTTGTCGTTGTGTTGTTGTTTCTGTTGCTGTTTTTGTTGTTGTAGTTGTGTGGGTCCACCTTGCATCATTTCAGCAAAAGTGCCATTCTCTTTGCTTACTTTAATCGATGAAAACATTTTGGGAATCGGTTTGTCCATCTGTTGCTGTTTCTTTTTTTCTTCGATGCGTTTTTTGAGGCGCACTAGCATTTGTTGATAAATTGGGCAGCCTTTATACGATGCCGGATGACCTGATTTTTTGCAATTGATGCAGTAAATATTTTCTTTAGCAACTTCGTCGTTGATGGTGCATTTACCTGGTGTATGTTCATTTGCGCATTTCACGCAACGGAAATCTAATTTGCAATTAGATGCGGTATGGCCATACCGCTGGCAATTTTTGCATTGCATTATTTCATTTGTTTTATTTAGGGTATGCCAAACAATTTTTTGATAATTTAGATGTTTAATATTGTAGACCAAATTTAGGGGGGTTTCAGGACTAAATTGCACGATATATAGAGGTAATAATTTTTTTAGTTGCTCGGGTTTTTTGGAACGCATTTGTAAAATTTTAATTATTTGTATTTCATCGTTTGCTGTCTCAATGTCCGTCTTTAGTTCGTTCAGGTCCTCGTTTTCGGTTAGTCCTCGTAAAACTAGTGATTTTGTTTTAAGCTCTTTGGGCGTATATGTATAAAATTTCGTACTAACTTCGTCAAAAACAGTTTTTAACGAATTAAAATTTTGTAATGAGTCCGTCATTAGGGTATGTTTATTTGCATTAACACGTTTAATTTCAAAATTTTCGACCTTAATACCTTTGGCTAGAGCCACCGTATTTTTGATGTCTTGGCCAAAGATGTGTAATGGTGGTGGACGTCTATGATTTTTTGGTTTCGTCTCCGCCGTTGTTGTTGCTGTATTATTTTTATTATTATTTGTATTTGTATTAGTGATATTATTAGTATTATTATTTAGGGGAGAGTTTTTTCTCGCTGAATTATTATTATTATTATTATTATTATTATTATTATTATTGTTCGTATTGTTGCTAGTAGTCGCTTTTGAGTTTATATTTTTTGACTTGATTTTTTTTTTAACTATCTCGAAAGTATTTCCTTTTTCGTTTTCGTCATCGCCGTTTGTTTGATCGCAATACATAATGCTCGATTCGTTTTCCTCGAGCTCTTGGATTAGCGGGGCAAACGAATTTTTTGATATAAACGATGTACTAATGTTGTTGTTGTTGTTGATAGAGTTAGTATTATTATATTTGATGTTGTTCGTCGAAAGATTTTTAATGAAATTTTTGCTGTGAGCATCAGCCAATTGCTCCTTTAGCATTTTAATTTCGTTGTTTAAATTTTGTATTGTGTTTTTTAAAGAGAAAAACTCACCCGAATTGTTTTCCTCGTTTGAATTTCGTTTTTTTGGTCTTAAAGATAATTTTGATGCTGTTGCTGCTGTCGAAGTTGATGATGGTGGAGTTGGATCCAAATTTATGGCTTCTACATTTTGTTGGTCTTCATCGTTATCGCTCATCGTTGGTAATGGTGTTAATGATGGAAGCGATTTTTCTTCGTGATGAATCACAGCTTTGGTAGTGATCATTTTTAATGATTTATTTAATTTTATGGTACTTAGATTATATTTATTAGCTACCGATGCATTCAGGTTACTAATTGAATTTATATATTTAACTATTTTCTTTTTAATTTTTTTATAAATCTAATTAAAAAAGGAACTAATTGTATTTAAACGTTATGTTAAAATTTTATATATTTATATTGTTGCACTATTTATGTTCACCAAAACAGTAGCTTGACGTTAATAAAACAAGTTGAAAATAATTTTATTTAATTTAATTTTTTTTGAATCAAGGACTCTTTTAAAAATTTTTGACAGATAATTGCACGAAAATAATTGAAAGTTTTATTGAAAAAAAAAAAAAAATATTTGAAAGTTTAAAGAAAATTCAATCTTTCTCAATGAGAAATTGAGTTACCCCCTGAATAGGGTGTCCTTTTTTAGGGGGCACACACATACACACTGCACTCTTATGAATGTATATAAGGCACTAACTATATCACTATTAATTTAAATTTGATTAACGGCACATATATGAGTCTCTTGCACATACAAATGAGAGCTCCACTATATTTTTTATAATTTCTTTAACACTGAATTGTAGTTCATAGAAATAATTTTTTTTTTTTATTATAATTAATAGAAGTTTAATTTAGATCGTTGTGAAATCGTTGTGAAATCGCGATACCGATATAATTGGGTAGCCCCCTACTAGGGCTCCCATTATATTTTTGAATGAATTTTACCGAAAAAGTTTTTAATTTTAGTTTTAATTTTAATTTTAATTTAAATTTATTTAATTAATTTTATTATAATTATTAAAGCTTTAATATTTTTTTAATTATTTTATATTAATTTTATTTTATTTCTTCCTTTATTTTTTTGGTCTTTACTTAACGAGAGACAATTGAAGACTTTTGTTGATTGTGTCTGTTGTAAACAATTTGTGATTCTTCATACCACCACAAAGAAACCGAATATTAGGCGGTTATAAAATCCGTCAAGACTTCTGATAATTATCTCTTTATTAATTTATTACTTTTTTTTAAATGTTTTCCCAATGTTTGATATGTTTGATATGCAGATGCCTGTTGTGTTTCCTGAAATATTATTCAATAGCAAGAAGAGCTAACCATTAATCTTTAAACGAAGTTTTATCAATAAATGCACCGTGTGTTGCACAGCTTTTTCAATGCCGCGCAGACCCATGATTCACTTTTTATTAATTTATGAACGTCTTGATGAAATCGTTTGGCACGGTTCGTTTATTGTAAATTTTTTCCAAACTGATTGATAATTGGTTCCAGAGACCGAAATGTAATTGCTTAGCAGATAGTACCAATGCCACGTATAAATATATAAAGCTATTGGAAAATCCTTGTATTCATATACTCAAGTCATAATATAAATACATATAGTACTACCATCATAAGAAAAAAACAGTTTACGCATTTATGTTCCAGATGTCGGGCCGATAGAATATCGTCAATAATTAGAATAAATATATGACATTTAGGCGATTATATATATATATATAAAAATATTTTGATTATTTTAAAACGATACCAGTAGCGACATCTAGCTAATGAGCTAACAACCATGGTAGTACTATGTGTATTTATATTTTATTTCATAATCGACTGCTTCAAAGGGTACCTCCTTTTGGAACAATTGAGTTTCGCAAAGTACAAATTACGTTTTGTTTAAATGATGCCGTTATGCTTTAGATTTGTAGTTTAAGATGGAGTTGTCAAAAAAAATGTATTCCTAACAATAGCGTTGCTAAAGAGTGATTTTTTAATAGCTATAGGAAATTTTTCAAAAAAAGACACAAAAATCTTTATTTGAATCGATAGTACGATCCATATAATTTAATGTTTGAAGATTATTTCATGCAAATGTTGACCGCGACTGCGCCTCAAATGCTCCATCCGCTTAGTCCAATTTTGGCATACACTTTCCAACATTTCGGCCGGAATCTCTCGAATAAATGCTTCAATGATGTCTTCCAATGCGTCAATCGAAGCGGGCTTGTCAGTATAGACATAAGCCATAACATAGCCTTACAAACAATAATTTGAAGTCGTTAAATCATACGATCTAAGCAGCCAATTGATTGGTCCCAAACGTGGAATAAAATGTTCACCGAACTTCCCTCTCAATTGGTTCATTGTTCCGCGAGCTGTGTGGCATGTGGCACCGTTTTCTTGAAACCACATGTCATGCAAGTCAAGCTCTTTAATTTTTTGGAAAAAAAAGTTAGATATCATTTCACGGTAGCGCTCACCATTCACAGTTCGCATCTTCTTTAAAGAAGTACAATCCAATGATGCCACCAGCCCATAATCCGCACCAAACAGTAACTCTTTCTGGATGCATTGGTAGCTCTTGCAATGCTCCTGGCGGATCTTCACTCCAAAATCGACAATTCTGCTTATTTACGAATCCATTCAGCCAAAAATGAGCTTCGTCGCTGAACACAATTTTTCGATAAAAAAATGAATGTTCCGCCAACTTTTCAAGAGCCCATTCACCAAAAATTCTGCGTTGTGGTAGGTCGTACGACTTCAATTCTTGCACCAGCTATATTTTGTAAGGCTTCACATCTAAATTCTTCAGCAAAATTTTCCACGTTGTTGAGTAACAGTGGACCAATTGCTGCGAACGGCGCCGAATCGATAATTGATGGCCATCACTAACCCTAGCCGATACAGCTGCGATATTTTCTTCAGTTCGCACTGTACGTAAGCGTGTTGGTGATTTAATGTCCAACAATATAAATTTAGTGCGACATTTAGTCACAATAGTCTGAATAGCCGATTCAGTGGGTTGATTAAACTGACCATAAAATGGAAGAAGCGCGCAATGAACTTTCTTAACAGAGCACGGATTTTGATAATAAAATTCAATGATTTGCAAGCGTTGTTCGTTTGTAAGACGATTCATGGTTAAATTATGGACCAAACTTAAGATGTTTGACAGTGACACAAAACACAAAACATACGTGACCTGTCAAAATCAGTGTTGCCAAAAAGAAAATAGTTAAAAAATCACCCTTTATAAAACGCCATTTTCAACGCCATTGAGGAGGTTTTATATTTTAAGTGCTATGTGAATACCTCTCGACCACAGAGGCTCTAAAATTAGTATCAAAAGTTATTGTATAAGCTAAAAACAAAATTACTTGAAAAGTTCAAAAATTCGAAAAGTTTCGAAAATTTTAGAATATAACTTAGAAATAACTTACTTACAAATAACTTAGATAACTTTTACAAAGGACAGGTAAAATAATGAATTTGGTTAAACTTAAAATTTTAAATTAATCGTGCGGTACCTAAAGTACAATTAATATGTTCATATCACTTGCAGTTTCTCTTTGAATGGTTTTGTGTCCGTATAATGGAATTTTATCATATTCTTAAGAAATATTTAATATTGATATAATTTTCTTTATGCTAAATGACACGTATATTGATAGTACCATATTATGCCAAATTAATAACTCTCACAAAAATATATTAACCAAGATCATTGACTTAACCCATCGTTGTTTTTTAGCATGATAGAAAATTTCATAAAAAAATCCAAAAGCTTCATCAGAGTAGTCAAGATAACTATTTATACATTTTCAATAAGCACAAAGACAAACTAGCAACTTTAATTGTTCAGTTGACATTTGAGGTTTGGCAAATTCGAAAAATTGATATGATATTGATATTGAAAGCAAAACTATAAGCTATATGTCTAAACGAAAATCAATTTTGTTACTGACAATATTTGGAAAAGTGTATCACATTTTTCTTTTCAAATTAAATGAAAATTTGATATATATATATATATATATATATATATATATATATATATATATATATATAATGTCAATTTAATTTTGTTCGGTTCACAAAAAAAATTGTTCGTTCGAGTGACACCGAATTGATTGAATCAATCACATATACGCGTATACAAACTGATTTACTAAACCATTATTACCGCTGTGTATGTAGGGATATACATTTTTGGTATGTATAATAATGGAATACAATTTCAACATAGATGTAACAAAATTTTGGTCTGCCAGCCCTTGTTGTTGAAGGGAACGTACTTTACTGGTAAAATGGATCTTACATTGACTCTTTTCATTTCGAAATTTTTCTGTACAAATTACACTTTCATTACGCCACCTGGAATGATAACCATGAATTTATATAAGTATTCAATATATCATAGAAGACTTAACAAATGAAACAGGATAACTAGGTAAATCTTATCCACTGTGAAGCTGTGCAATACCTTTTAAAGCTTCCATTACGTAACCTGGTCTCAAACGATCCGAACAATATAGAAAGTGTACTAATAAAATTTTCAATGCAAAATGGGCCGATGAAATACGACTAAAAGAACTTAAAAGAGCATTAACCAAAATCGTAAGAACAGATCATGGAGTTTTTTTTTCATACGAAATTTTAATCAATAGTCACATAAGAAGATAAGCACTACTGAATTGGCTCACTAAATCCGTTCATAGACAGCAACGGCCTCATAAAGGTAGGAGGAAGACTTAACAACTATAGGAACTTTTATTCAGAGAAAGGTATCCTTTATAATTCGACCATCTAAATTACAACTTACCAGCCTAATTATCAATTGGCCGCAGATGCGGCTATTTACAGACACGGTGTCGAGTATGCGGATCCATTGCACATACAGATGGCAAAAGGCAGAAGAAGCAAGACCATAAGGATTGCATTGTCTTTCAATAAAGACAAATGAAATCTTAAAGTGGTTTCTAATTTAATAGCAAACTCCTTCTTGCCAGCATTCAAAAGATTCATGTCACGCCGGGGAAATATTGCCAACATACAACTTCCAATCCAAACCGACAGGAGCAAAAGGAGCGGATAAACCAAATTTTTTTTTTCAATATAGAATATTGCATTGCATATACAACTTCCAAGAGGTAGTGAGAGGCTGTAGTTAAATCACTAAAATATTGCCGAGTTCATGATGTATGATCGGAACAACTCTTATTTTACGTCTGCTGTCTTCTATATACAACGAAAATGGTATGGATTTTATATGACCCAGGAAAAATGGTTTCTTACATCGGTGACTTAATTCTGATAAAGGGAGATATCTTACCTCCTCTGATGAAGGCAAGAGATGGAAATAAGGAATTCAATGGGGTAAAGATAACCTTGTTATTTGCTCTCTAAGAAAAATTTAAACGTCTAATTACACAAAGGTTGCAGTCTGTCAGCTTATGAAAGTAAGAGCTATCAACTGAAGAAGAAAACAAACAGATTTTAAGAAGCATGTCTTGTTCACTAATACTTTATTGATTAAATAAAACTTACCGAACCAAGTTGCAGTAACATGAGTAAGAAGATGCAGGAACATATATTTCGACAATGTATACGACAGGTTCAGCTACTTGTTGCACATTGCAATCTAATCATGTGGTTTAACATGAAGAATTACTAGGATTAAGTCGCTGAAGCAGAATGGAACTTTCAATTGCTTACAAGAGCATGTAAAAATGTGCAATCGATTCATTGAGATCTTAGTTCAACAACACCTTCCGTTTTGATCACGTGACCTATCATCTAAAGAGTTAAACCATAATTTAGAATACGAGTTTAATGACCATTATTGCCACTGGAAGGAAACGTACGACTGAATGATTTCCACATGTTCATTCACAATACATAAAAAATATACAGTCTGCATAAATAAAACTAAACATTAAACATCCATCGTATATATAATTAGTTGCAGTGAATCATAAAAAAGAAAAATGTAAACATATTTTTAATTGCCCATTTAAGACAGAATTTTCCTTTTTTTAATATTTTCTGTCTTATTAATTTCAAAGTTGTACGAAATCCGTTTTTTTTTTTCGTTAAAGTAAATAAGTCACGAAGGTATTTAGTGATAACATTTTTTTGTTCGTGTGTTGCAGGTAAATCGTAAATATATGTATATAGACATAAAGGTGCTAAAAATATTTTATATAATATGTTTGGTGCATGGTGGTGCAACATTAAAAGGAAAAAAAAATCTTAGGTGCCTTGAACTAAATCCTAATTATAATTATAATTTATGCATATTTCGTTTAATTGTGTAGAATTTCCCATTCTCCATAATCTATATAAGGCTAAAGTATTTGGGTCGTGTGCGAACTATAGGGCCGAATGCATTAAATTCCGTAGATATTTTTAAAAAACAAATTTCTTTTCTAGAAATAGGAAAACAAAACAAATGAAAAGTTTCTGGGTATTCTTTATCCGTCTTCATTTTACGATACGCTATATAATGCAAAATAAACGTTCGCGATTATTCATAAGCTGGAAAGGGGTAGTAAAAAGGAGCCATTTGGAAAATATTAGAACTTTTATCCTAATTCTATATTTTTCGCATCTTTATATTTTTAGAACTTTCTGATAGCATTATGTAGTTGCACTTGCGTTGTTTTAATAAACTTTGAACAATGCAATTCAGCAAAGTCACAGTTACCAGAAATTTGAAGCATCTGACTTAATTTTCCTGCCAGTATCTGATTTTTTTTGTTTTGGGAAAAACCATTCAACTGATACTCACTTTATAAGGAATTAGATTACTTGTTGACCAAATTCTCACTTCACAATACTTGTCACTAAAGTCAAAGTCTTTCAAACAGGCTTCGCAAAAGTGTGAAATTGTGAACCAAATGTTGGCGTGACTTTGCAAAGTTCAAACGTAATGAATTTGAACTCAAAAAGTTCCATTGGCAATAGTCGACATAATTTCGACTTTCATCAAACTTTCGAACTCTCTCTGACTGCTTCTAGTTTTTGTGAAATTTACTTCTTTGCAGCGTTTTTTTTTTAAATTTGTATGGATTCTTCGAGAAGATTAGCGTAATTTAAGTGGTATACCATATAGTCGGTTATCCCGTTCGCCATGATGTGCATACAATATGTATTTTGGCCAGTTTAAGTATTTGGACCAATTATTATGTTTCCCATTAAATCGATTAATAATCCGAACTTTATAATCTACACCACCGGCAGGTAAAAACGTCCAGCCGAAATAATATCATAATCCGAACTTTTCTTTCAGTGTTGTTGGACGGTAAGTTTAGATTTTGGTACCGTTTGCTATGAACAGATGAATATCCGATGTTAGGCAATTGCCTCTGGATCAACTGAATATAGCAAGACCGATACGTCGGCACCTCTTTAAAAAAATACCAATATTTGTAGATTTGTCGTGTTCTGTCGGTTGTTGGATTTAGATTTAGGAAGTTTGGTAATTAAATCCAATGCACGATACTGGTTTCAGTTTTGATTTTTTGTTCCATCGGCTTCGTCAAGCTGGTCTTCAACTGGAGAATTGCGTGGTTCAAAGAACGATCAGTACTGTATCTGTTAGGTACTCGGGCAATAAACTTTTTAATTGTTGGTATAATTAACTCAGTTTTCAGTTGAGTCCTTTAGCTTACTACTTAGCTTATTGTGAATGTTGTTTATTTTATTAATAGTGCTTTAAATTCAAAACGGCCGTCGTGAATGCGTTTTTGACCCTAGAAAATTAATTTTTTGAGCAACTTCGTATTGACCAAGGTAGTTATGCTGGAATTTGTTTGATCCACATTTTGTACGTTTGATGGCAACTGTCTCACCTACTTGTTCACCTTTGTCTTCTCAAGTTGATAAATTGCTGATCAAACCAAGCTCGAAAAACTTTTAAATCATCGGTTAATTTTACAGATAAACTCAAACTATTGTTACTACTTTATAGGATTGCCAAGCCATCGGCAAACTCTACGTTATCAGTATAGATATTAAGTTCAAGAGTTGAATTACTATAAATGAGGAACAGTAGTGGTCCCAAAAAGTGCTTTGAGACTCACCACATCACACATGTTTTATGTTACTCATATTTCCATTTATTATATGACTTATTTGAATTCTATCTTCTAAATAAGATCTAAACCAACGATTAGTTACCCCGCGAATCTCGATTGAAGACATTTTATTAATAAATAAACTAATGGTCTACCGTATCAAATGGTTTTTTAACATTATGTCACTGTAAATTTTGGAAGTAGGTAATTCCATTACTGCATTCGCAGTACTAAGTCCTTGTGAGGCTCTCCAGGACCCCAATAATCAAACTCAATTATTAGCGCTCCATAATTTATTTTTATTATTTGTATTAGCGGCTGGATTTTTAAAAATTTTTATGACTGGTTCTTTGCTGTGGTTCATTGGAAACAGACGCGTTTTACAATTGTGCAATTTTGCAGAATCTGTGGCTATCACAACAGGTTTTAATTGTTCAATGCTGATGGAGTCTGGTTTTCCGTTTCGATGAACAACAAATACTTTTTGAAGACATCTATGATTCTGAATAATCCTTCGAACCTAGCTGTTAGAGGTCCTCCATAAACTGTTTAAAACCAGCGTGAGTCGATCAGCTGACGAGTAGCTCATATTACAGGATGTTAAATTCCGTAAAGATTTTTGAAAATCCTCTTTCTCAATCCCTCTTGTACGATCGCCGTGGTTCCTTCTTGGACATCTTACACCAAAGTTTGGTGTCGCTTGCAGATGCTTGTATCAACTCCATCCTCACATTATTGGTTGTATATCTTTTAGCAGCTGGGTCGCTTCAAACACGCATTTGGATGAATTTAAATATGTATTCTGTTACGCGGCAAAATAATTCGTCGAAGTATTTTAAGTGATCGTCTTCAGTTCAACTAGCAACCAGGAGATCGTCTTTATAAACAAAAACTTACTCCAGACCCATGCAATTGCGGTTCATAAGGGTAGTGCGGTGCTTTACGCAATCCAAAGGTTGCAAAACTGAGGATTCACTGTAATACTAAATAAACGTAACGAGCATTCACCGGTCCTTATTAAAATTGCATCCATTTTGTAATTCATCTCTGTGTCGATGAGTTATTTTTTTCTCAGACGCTGCATCAAGCTGTAATTTCAATAAAAGAAATCCTATTCCAAAATAGGACGTTTGACGTCGGCAATGGTTAAGACGTGTATATGAAATGTCTTTTAAGTCTCAAACTTAATTTCAAACATTTCATGCCGTATGTTTTAACGCTTGAACCGTTCGCTGCTGTGAAGAGGCTGTTATTGTCAAATATGTATTTGAAGAAAGCAGTGTGACCAAGATATCGGGCCTCGTATCGATGAGTCATTTTAAATTTAAAGCTAAGTTTCGGATAAATAAGTGGCGTAATGACCCAAAATAGTTGTCGCCCGCTTTAAGATCTCAGTTAGCCAGTTGTATTGTTGGAAGTCTTTGGCCTCCCTGCATTGGCATAACCACAACGGTAGGAGCATTTAGTTGCCCGGTCTCCAGAACATCGATGAAACCGAAGTTCCAGAACTTGAAAAATTTAGAAAATTTGATTTTCTGAGACTTCTTGTTTCAAACCGTTCACTTCCTAACACATACTTCTGACCAGCTCGCTCAATTCACACATTGGATCCTTTGGAACAGATTGGATCTACTTGGATGAACCAAACCACCGGACTGTCCATCTAAAACTCGGATGTTTTCATTGGCATTTATTGCAGGCGACGCTACAGTTGTGGTTACCTTACTATTCTGATTCCTTACTCCGTTCTTACATCCACATGACCCATCTTCGAAATTACGATATTCAATAACTAATTTATGATCGGCAGCTCTCGATTGTAGTTAAATGTTATTAAATCTCAGCATATTGGTTAATAGATGGTGAAGGAGTACAGTGGTGACTCGATTATATCGAAATGGGGAGTTATATGTGACAAATGGTCAATATAGGAGCACACACTTCTCTAGAAATTTTAAAATAACTGCAGTGACAGTGGTATAGGTCCAGAATTAGAAACTAAATTGGCATCACTATCATTAAGCAATGGGATTAGTGCAGATTTTTAAGTCTTGATGGAAATTTCCCCTGAATAAACCTATACTATTATTAAAAATATGCATCATGAAATGACAAAAGTGGATAAACATGAATGTCATGTTCGATGGGCGAGGCTCTCCATAATTGTTTATGAATATATTAATTAGATTTCAATGTGGGTGCATTCATCAGTCCCTGATCAGAATGACGATCTCTACAAAACATGAGATTGGAAACCAAAATAGCATTACCTGCATTGCTTTGTTACTTCCCATACCATGCAGTGCTGGCGAGCAGATTGGTTTCTGAAAAAGCAATCGATTGGATCAAGGATTCGCAAAGAACGTATAAAGGCGTTGCATTCGAAGTTCTGTAGTCTGTGTGCTGTCTGTAACGTAAAGATGATCATATTAACGAGACTGACCGACCAGACCTTATTCTGGTAATTATTTTATTTGAAGATCTCATTTGTTTTCCCAATTCTTGTTGTTACAAACGTAATGGTTTATAGAAAGGCCAAATATGTAAATTGGCGGAGATCAACTTTCTCACTGTTTTTTGAACCCACATGGTCAAAGTGAATGCCATATTTAAAGTTTGCAATTGATTGTGTGTTGCCTCATTTCGGAAATATTCCTGTTGAATTTTTGCGCATGGCACATTTTCTTCAGCTATGTAATAGGCATCTATCATAAATGTTGAATTTTGTCAATATTTCTTACATCAGCTAAAGAACGATCATTGCCTTTATAAATATATTTATGCAAATACTTGATAGCAGACACTGATGAACCAATTTTGACATTTATATGTGCATTAAATTTTCTGGACAAATATTTGGAGAAATCCAGCTATCAAATGATTTCATATATTTAAAACCATTTACAGGTTTTTTGTAAGTAACTCCATATTTTAGTTTTCTATAAGGAAATTCATTTTTGTTCAACAGTTTCGAATCTTGGAAATTTTGCGCAAAGCCTTTTGAACTTTTTTCTTCCTGCAGAAACCGTGAACTGGGATTTTCAGCAACCTATGGTCCATGCAAATTAACATTTTGTAATAATATTCTACAAATCTAAAAACGGATAACCTTTCGAATATTGGAAACTTCACGATCGGTTCCATTTAAGATCACTAAATATATGACAAGGTGACATTCCACGTTTATACAAAAGAAATAACTTTTCGTCATATATAGCGGTCATGTAAAACGAAACTACTTAAATTTTTTGGCGAATATGATCAATTGAACATTGGCCAGGAAAAATTTCATTATTTATTTCATTCTAGCTTGGATTTTCTATAAATGTTATGAAGAAAGATGGTTTACCAAATTTCCTAACGATATACATAGTATCTTGAAATAAACGGTGCATATGATGGGGTTCGTCAGTGAAAGACGACTGCAAAATTATATTTTTTACATAATCGCAACATCACCATCTCCTTCACTAATTGCATCTTGAACTGATTTATAAACTTCTGCTCGTATATTTGTTTCATTGTTTCTGATAAAAAGTAATCTATATATGATGCTTCTATACATCAGTTTATCTTAGATAACTTTCCAGGCGGTTGAATTACGATAATTGGATCGTACGATGGATGTATTTCACTTATTTTGATTGTCCATGTGTGTAGCTTTTTAAATAATATCTCTTGGAGATCCGTAAGTCTTATTACCAGCAGCAAAGGCACTAAATAAGATATTTGCCAATATGAGCCTAAATGTGGTTTAAAAACTATTCATACAAAATTTTGAATTTTTTAATCAAACATTCCATGAAAAAAATGTATAACATAGAATGAAAAATGAAAACCTGTTGGTAAGAATCGAACTCGGAAATTTTTAGCGTTGCATTTCATTGCGACCGTTTTTATCAATCAGACTACTAAATTTTACAAAATGACGATGTAAATTGGAATAATATTGTTAATCTTTTGAACGTGACGGACATCGGGGATATATATATATATATATATATATATATATATATATATATATATATATATATATATATATATATATATATATATATATATATATATATATATATATATTTAACAAACACGAACCGTACATGTGTATATACGTTTAACATATTTGATGAAAATTGAATTTAAATTCTATTCTTCTGCTCACAATATTTTCTTCATGAAAATTTATTCCTTACATGTATACATTTATCCAATTTTCCAAATAAAACAAGGTTAGTTGTAACACTTTTCGTTTGTTTGCTTAGTTTCATCTTAGTTAAAACATATATTCCGGTTAGTGTTTATTTTTGCGCTTTCCGATTATTTATTTTGTTTATAAACTGCTATATACTGCTTGATTTTAATAGTTTCATGCTTGACCCATATCCTTTCCAAGACCAGATACATAAACATTTTCCCTCTTTGGATATTTATTTTTCTTATTTTTGATGTCAACATATAAAATTTATTTATATTCGTTGTTATATACATATATAAATAAAGAGGACGGCAAGCGATATAATATGGGTATCAGGGGGGATGAGAACACACAATACATTTTCTAACTTATGAAGAAAATAGACGAAGAAACAAGAAACGTTTTCTTTTTATTTTTATGTTATCTCGAACACTTTTTTTTATTTTATTTATATTGGCGAGATTTTTATTGGTGTATGTTTCGTTTTTCTTTCGTTTTTTTTTTTTTTTTTTTTTTTGATGATATCATTTTAAAGCACCAAAATAAAGCTCGAAACAAATTGCATTGTCCGAAATAAAAAATTGATAAAACTAAAATTATTTATGTCATCTTTAAAGTAAAAAAAAATAAAAAATAATTTTATTCCCGGGTTAATCTTCCTCATATATCTTTTTTGTATTTAAGAACTCTAAGAAGTACAATGGATAAAATTGTGACTTGGGAATAACATTAAGAAACCCATAAAATTTGGTTCATTTTATATATTATGTACATACGTAGATACAACTTTTAAAAAAGATACAACGGGAAACTGTAAATTGTTGGTAATTTAATACTTTAAACTGGATAAAATAGTTACAAAAAAAAAATAAAAAAAGAAACCACCAAACTACATAAAATACTGTACCACCATATTTAATGGTACAATGCAATGAAAAACTCTTAAATTTTCTAATCTCTTACTATTGTAACTCAGTAAGTAATTAACAACATTTAATTGCTCGTATACATTTTTACCAGTGGTGGTAGATAATTTTTGTTATAACCTTACACAGTACATGAATTGTGTTTACGGTGAAGTCAATTTTGGTTTATATAATATAAACCCTGAAAAATTGCACACAATATACCATTAAAAGCTCGTATAACATTTCTATCAAATCAACAAAAGCTTTTTCTAACAATTTGTTTTTTTTAATTTTTTGTGTTTTGTCTATTTTCGTAGAAACTGAAAGAAAAATACTATAAGCTTATTTGAATAAACAAAAAAAATTACAAAAGCTCTACTATATACTGAGTATATTGTTAGATGATTTTTCATATATGTAATGGATTACATTTTTTTTTATTTGTTTTTCTATATTTAAACTATAAGTATAATTTAAATATTATTGGATTACTAATAAATCAGTAGTACCTACAGTATTTTTATCATATTTATGTAAATTACTCGTACGGTTATTCAAACACGTTAAAGTAGTGACTCACACAGTAAAAGGCCGAAAGACGCTATTTCTCATGAAATGGTCATTTTAATTTAAGAACCTTTTTTGAAAAATAGACTAATATACTAAATATATCTATTGGCAGCACCATTTCACAAAGTGCAAGACAATCTTCCCTAATGTAGCGTCAATTCCATAAATTGGTCACAGTTTTATAATATTTGATAATATTGCTAGATTTCAGTTGTTACTCTCTTTTATTACTCTGAAAAGAATTTAATACTCCGGGAATAAATAACAACTGCAATAAGTGAAAATAAAACAAAGGTCAATCACCAGTAAAGCTACTAGCATGATTCAAATACATTACATGAGATGTATGCACAACATTTGTGCTATATGCATTTTTCATTTTTTAGAAAACTAATATTTTGGTTCACCCGAACACATACCACGACAATTAGTGTCATATACCACATAAAAATTCTAATAACAAAAGCTTGGATAATATGTGTAAAATATATATAAAAATAAAACTTTTATTTAGTTGAAGTTCATGAAACAGAAAAATGAAAAATAAAAATTCTTTTCCATAAGTGTAATTGAGTGTAAAAATGTCTGCATATATACACCTTTCACCACTAGTTGGTACTTTGTTCGTGGATAAAAGAAAGATATAACATTTAATTTTTTTTTTAATTTTTTTTTTTTATTTAGTAAAGATAAAAATTCCATCCGAATAAATAACAATATAACATTCTTCTTTATTCATAGTACACAACAATTTGTTTTTATTTTGTTTAAATATTTGTTTGCAGCACAAGAGATTTATTTGTTTATGTATATAGAAGCGTCTCTAGTAATAAAAACTATCATTATATATATATGTATATATATATATATATATATATATATATATATATATATATATATATATATATATATATAAATTTAATGGTTTAAAAATCGCATGAATTCGAAGAAAGCAACATAGCTTTGTTTTAGCTAATTCTCAGTGAATATGATTTTTAAAAGAAAAAGTAGGCCTTGAGTGGCATGTAAAAGCAATATTATTTATGTCGATTTCGATTCGTTTTTCCCCTCCTTGACAAAGCAATCAGGGGTGACATGTTGTAATTTCCATTTTTCGAAATTTCGAAAGTTTGTATGTTGTACTATTTTTGACTCGCGAAAATGATACTTTTTCATCACTCAGAAAATTTCAAGTGAAGCGTAAAAATTTAATTTAAAAATAAATAAATAATAAAGAAATATTGCACTAAATAAACTATTTTTAACAGTTTCAAATTGAATTTAATTAACAAATTTTGATAAAAATATCTAACCTGTAAGTATGAAAATTGTAAATTAATTTATATATAACTTAAATATGAAATTCATATGGATAAGAATATTATATTGTTTGATTTATAATGACATAACCTATATAAATTATTTGTATACTTTTTTCTAGTCAAAAAAAATTTACTACAACCAAACAATTTGAGGTAATGGTGGACTTTTTGGAATGTCACAAGGACATGGTTACTGGACTGTTCTACATCGAAGACCACTTTAAGTTTAAGAACGGCGAAAGACCTCCAACGCGCGATGCGGAATTACTGAGAAATTATGTAGATATTAGAAAGCATTTAGACTGATCAAGAAGTATAACTATAATAGGGTTTTTTTAATTAGGTGTGGGCAGACTATAAAAATAAAATAATAAATTAATTAAAAAAGCCCAAGTTGATGTAAATAAAACTGATGGAGGTTCGCGAACAGTTTTTTATCTTCATTAGAAGAACGGGTTGTCAAAATCATAGGCATGGCCGAAACTGTGGTTGGAGTGAGTGGTCTAGACCAAGGTCATGATTTTGAGACGGAAGTTGAGTTAAACCAACGAGTCGATTGTTGGAGGAACTAAAGTCGCAAGGCAAACAAAAGGAGTATCAAACAAAAAAACAACAGGAAATTCAGTCAGAAATGCTGACTTTAACGAAAGAGGCAAATTTAATAAACACTAAACGACTGCTAGTGGAAAAAAAGCGATTGGCAATAGAGGAAAGAAGGTTAGAGATAGCGGTAAAACAGTTAGCATTAATGTTAAAAAGAAATTGATAATAAAAATAAACGGGTTATAAAAATTAATTTTTTTTTTTTAAATTTCATAAAAAGAAAACAAACATTTTTGCATTTAAAAGCAATTCAGCAAGCTGTTACGAATTCCTTCCGCTGTTACAGTTTGTTCTGTATCATCAAACTCGAAATCAGTTTCAATTACAGCAAGATTTTCCTTCATAGACGGTGGCATATTCACTATTTCAAGCTTATTCATCAGGCAAATATTAAATAGCGCAGCACAAACATTAACAATTTGCACAACTTTCACTGGTTCGTAGCGAAGAACTCTCTCACCTGAAAGGCAGCGAAACATATTTTTTAAAACACTGTTACACCTCTCAATGGGATTTCGAACTTTGGTGTGCAGTGTATTATATAATGATTGCCTCTCATTGGGGCTACGATACGGAGTCATCAAATAGGGTTCCAATGGATACCCCGAATCTCCAAGCAAACAAGTGTTTCTCTCACCTTCTTCATAAGCAGCTTATTAAACAAGGAATTACCAACACTTAAGGTATCGTCTTCAGGTGGCAAGAAATGAATTAAAAACGAATACTCCAATCGATACTCCAATGCTACGCGTAAACAACAACTTAAAGCCGCAAAATAATGTTCTGAAATTAAACCTCTTGCCCAGAAAAGCAGCAGTTATTAAATATCAATAACAACATCTAGGATCACGTCGAAAAAAATACGAAATACGAAAATAAATTATGTCAAAATAAATTCAGACATTTAAGTAGACAGAAAAAAATTGCTCCTGGAAAAGGAAAATCCGTTCAGCTATGGAATATGATTTAGAAATCGTTCATGGAATGTGTTGTCCTACTGAATGTGTTGTTGGTTATTTTACCTAGTTCCAATCCTGCGTTTAATACTTTGTGGATTGAATTTAAACTCCAATCTCGCTCTATTTTTATTGGTTCTTTGTACCGTAGTCCAAATCTACCACATGCAGAGACATGTCACGAGTTTGATATAATTTCAAATTCAATTGATATGATTTATCAGATCTCTCCAATGTCTGAAGTGGTTGTCTTGGGAGATTTTAACATTCATAATGACACATGGTTAGGATTTTCTCAACCAAAAGATCAAACAGGTGAATATGTTGAATTGTTTGAGGGAATGAATAGTCTCACCCAACTTGTAGACAAACCAACTCAGTACCCTGATATATTAGGCCATTCATCTCATTTGTTGGACTTATTTTTGACTACCATGTCTGACAAATATTGTATTGATAATTATGCTCCACTATAAGTCTTTCTGATCATGAGTTGATCTCAGCGAAATTTACGATTGCCCCACCTACATGTACACGTATACTAATACGTGTAACACCTACATGTACACGTATACCTACATGAGCTCATTACACGTACACGTATACTTGATTGAACTGTGTGTTTTATTAGTTATAATGTTGATACTGTATCCAAACATATAACTTCGGTGATTTTAAAAGGAATGAAGTTATTCATTCCTAGCTCTTATAAAAGAAATAGGCCACACAAAACTCAATGCAAATTGTAAGTCCGCTTTATCCAAGAAAAAATGTGCTCATTAAAATTATCTCAGTAATCCTTCTAATGAAAATCTCATCAAATTTAGAATAGCTCGTAATAAATCGAATGCTATCATAATCAGGTCTAAATTAAACCATGACCTCAAAATTCGTAATCAAATACGAAATGTATTAGATTCCAAATCAAACAACCGAACTTTTTGGTCGTTTGCTTACTTGGTAAAAAGGAATTTTAGCGGTAAGGCATCTATCCCCTTATTCTTTTATAATCATAACTATTATAAAACCACCATTCAAAAGGCAAATTTATTAGCGTCTCACTTTGCTTCCGCATCGACTCTTCCTTCTCTCCCTAACCAATCCCCACTACTCTTCATCTATGCCCAAAATTTATTTTCGTTCTCGGGTTTTTCGTTCTCTTTTTCTTAGAAATCTGAGTCCATATACAAAGCAACTTGGCCTGATGGATTACCATCAATTGTCCTAAAATGTTGTCATTTATCTCTAGCTAAACCTCTTGCCAAACTGTATAAATTATTAATGAACTCTGGCATTTTTCCCTCTTTTTGGAAAACAGCAAATTTTCAACCAGTTCCTAAGAAAGGTGACAAAACTTCTCGTTTCAATTACGGCCTAATTGCTTTGTTGTCGATCTTATCTAAAGTAATGGAATTTATTGTGAATTTTCACATAATGAACTATCTCTAAAGGCATGCGCTTTTATCAGATTTTCAATTTGGGTTTCGTAATAATCGCTCTTCAGGTGATTTTATTGCTTATTTAACTCACTTGTGAGCAAAAAGAATTGAAAAATATTGTAGTATCTCTAGATATTTCAAAAGCATTTGATAGAGTATGGCATCAATGTCTAATCATTAAAATTCGGTCACTGAATCTTGATAGTTCTCTAATTCAATGGATAGAGAGTTATTTAATAGGACGATCAATCAAGGTAGTATTAGACGGCATTTCATCCGACTTGTATGAAATCAATGCATTGACATACTTTGTACCGCAAAGTTCATCTTTGTCGCCTACCTTATTTTTGATCTATATCAATGATATTTTTAATTTGGCATTATGTGATATTTACTCTTGTGCTGATGGTACTACAGTGTCTGCTTCTATTGAGTTTAATAGCCAAAAAAACTACAATTTCCATTTACCTTGCTCTCGTTAGATTATGAATAGTTCACTTCTGACTTGCATTGACAAGGGCGTGTCTTTTTTCACAAAAAAAAAATTCAAAGTTATGTTCCACCTATAAAAACGGCATTTAAATTAACAGGTCCTCCTCTCTTTGAATGTTGGGCTTAGACATTTCGAGTGATCTTTCTTAGAAACATCATATATATTTATACAAGGCTTATGTAAGGCCAATTATGGAATTTAATTCATTTGTCTGGGGTGGTGCTCCAAAATCTAATCTCAAATGTCGTGATAGAATTCAAAATAGAGTTATTCAAATGATTAACGATAAAAATATTGCTTTATCAATTGACTCATTAGAGCACGGACGCAAAGTAGGTGCTTTATCACTTTTTTACAAATATTATTTTGGTGTTCTTCCGAAATTAAATCTCTAATACCAGCGGCGTTTGTCAGCAGGGCTGCAACTCGTTTTTGTTTGCTTCGCTTAAGATATACCCAGATGTAGAACTAACCATTTTAAATCTTCATTTTTTCCTAGAGTCACCTCTCTGTGAAATCAAAAAGATTCGTCGGTCTTTCCTTCAATATTTAATTTGCAGGTGTTCAAGAAGAACCTGCACACCTACTTAAGGAAACAAGGAACCCGAGGAGATTAAATATTGTTTTATATTTCCTTGTAATATTTTCTCAGTCAGGATTTTATGTAGTTTTCCCTGACTATAATGCATTGATAAAATTGGTTTTAATGTGTCGGTCGTTGTATTTTATTGAACGTTATTCACCTTAAAATTAAAATCAATGCATTACAGAAATCTGAGAAAATAAATTGAAACCGGCTACATACGTGATGAATGTAATGTTTATTGTAAATTACATTCATTCAGCCTTTAAATTATTTTAATAAAGGGTTTTAGGCCACCATGTTGCCGTTGCGTAAACCATTAAGGGAATTATTCCTAGGCAGTGTGTTACTCAAAAAAAAATTACTCGGCTGGCAAGAAGTAAAGCAAGACTGAGCTTTGAAGGGAGTCAACCAAACCACGTTGATTGTATGAAGTACGAGGTTCAACAACTGTTGAAAATCTGAAAACAATCAACGGTGTAATCTAACTTTTAAATCAGCCTGAAAAGCATTACGTATGTTATATATTACATCCTTATAATAGTATAGCGATTGACTTTCTCTCCAGTCCAATTTGTATTGTTTGGTCAACAGTTTCTCAACATCATCTAATTTCGCTTTTTTCACTTTTGCTCCTAAGGGCACTTCGGTTGTAGTTAAATAGTTTGCAGTTTTAAACCGTTTAAAAATTGATTGAGGGTTTCCTAACTCAACCCTATAATTGGCTTCTCCTTGAATATGAATATTTTCTTTTTTTCTTTGAAAAATAATTTTTTTTGTGGTTTAAATGAGAAAGCCCAAGATTTCTCGTAAACTGGAATATTCTCTAAATTCCCATGCCTTTGAATATTTCAATGTATTCTTCGGGCTGTATAATTGTTTCAATTTTCCTAACAATTTTTTCAATTCGTCCAAAAACTCGATCCGGTGGGATAAAAGAATCTCCTGGTACTGGAAAAATATGGTTACTTGCTTAATTTGGGTTGGAGCATTGTTCAGCCATTTAGATATAATCAGGATCATTGAGTGATTTTTATTTTGTCCACCACATCCATCACAAAATTTTTTTATTGAAGTTACTCCTTCATTAAACTCAGTTATGTTCAACTGGTGATAAACAGCAGAAACAATTTCATTTGAAACTTTAGGTCTCTTTGCCTCATTCCATGTATAACACGAAATATTTTCCGACGATTGGTTCGATTTTGATGAGCCTTTACAAATTGTAAAATTGTACTGGTACAGTTGCCAGGAAAAATACGTCGACTGGTCTGGCAATTTTGGTAAAACTATATTTTTCTGGCAATCGAAAAACAAATACAATTTCGTGGTTGTTTTCCTTGCGCAATTCTTCGTAAAACGCTTTTTCTTTTAACTTGTGTATGTGTAATTCCGTCATTAATCGCCGTTTCTCTACTCTTAAAGTTCTTTAAGGCACAAGCATTTTGAGCGTACTACATCTGTTGATGGAGTGGCAAAACTTAAATTAAACTTGCTTGAAAAAATTTGGCGGACAAATTCATATTTCACTGAATAAGCGACATTTTCTGACTTAAATTGTTTTCACAATTTGTTGATGTTTAACTCACTGGGCAAATATTGCTTAAGTAAGTTGGCATTACGGCAATAATGGAACTTCAATGTTAAATCAAATAACTTTTTCCATATTTTCTTGGTGCTTTTTAATTAAATGTTTACCACCGCGTTTTTCTTTCGGTATTGCGCTATCTGCTTCAAAATTTCGGCAAATGCGTTGTACACGGAATCTAGATATTTTTAAAATATCTAGAAAAGCCTTTTGACATACTTTTATAAAATTGTTGGTGAAATCTTCGGATATCTTGCATAGACGATGAGTTGCATTTATAAATAGAAAATTTTGAATGGTTACAATTTAGTTTCGTTGGCAATGATTTTACGGAGTACCTGAATAATATTACAAAATATTAATAAGGGTAATAATTCGGTATTCAATTTTTAACAGAACAATTACCTCATTCTTTGCTGATTTGTCTTCGCCCATTTTTCTTTGTTATCACAAAAAATGACACAACCGACTGGTGAAATTGAAATCCTAAATGAATAAAATACAATTTTATTCAAAAGTACTTTTCTTAAATATTGGTATTACTATAGGAGATTAACAAAATATTACAGTATTACAGTTTTTTGGATAGTTTTGAAAACAAATGAAAAAGTAGTTCTGGAACATTTTTTTTTATGTTGTGTTGTAGCTCTCGTCGAGACCTTTCATTTGATATATAAATTGTACATTTTTAAAAAATGTCATTTAGGCAGTTTTGTAAATGGACATTAATATAGATTTGAAGCTATTCAGAGAAAAATATCAAAATAAAGTGAAAGTTATCCAAATTAAAAGAATCTGCTTCAAATTTAAACAAACGATTCTAAACCAAAGAAAGATTTAATAATTCACTAAACTTTCCTTGAGTAACCCTAATTACCCTTTTAGTTTAAAAATTGAAATCAGCCCTTAACGTTTTTATGATCCTTTCAGTATCTATAGTTTCGTAAAATTTATTTTCCCAGAGAATTAATGGTTTAATTGCCTTCAACTGTGCGAGGGAACTCTTTTTCTATATTATAATGATCCATTCGATTATTCGCATATTATATATTGGCTTTAAACGAAACGACAACCCATATAATTAATATATCATTCCAAAAATATTAAATGTTGCATGTCTTGTACACATATAACCTAAAACTAAAATATAATGTAATATAATATAATAAATTATTATATATCAATTTTATTTAGGTTTACATAATTTTAATCAAAAATTCAATATTCGTAATAAATCAAATGATACCATAATTTATATCATATACACAAGCAATATATACAACATGACTACATAAATCCAGAGATCTATAATAAGATTAAACACAAAATAAAAATATTTGTCTTAAAGGAGGCAAAGCTATAAGCAAAAAAAAATCGATTTACAATTGCGTGATCAAAATATAATTTTAAAGGTACAACAACAACAAACAGAAAAACTAAATTGATAACAATCTATCCTAATCGGCTATATAATTGATTATGGATTGATACGAGTACAATATATAGTACCTATACAATTTGTACGAATATATTATAGCAGCAGGGCTTTGTTAAATACAAAAATAAACGCACAATCTGATATCGAAATTTCACTCGATTGAGCATTTTCGACGAAACGGAACGGGTAAATGTCAAATTAAATGGTATTAAGTACGTACACGGTTATAAAACAAAAAGGACATTGATTGAAGAGAAAGTTTTTTATGCTATTCGTGATCGAACTAATTTACTCGACTGTATATAGTGTTTACCTATATATACGGCTGTGGGGAGGTGTATTATTATAGAAATCAAATTTATCGAGGTGTTAACATGAATATTGTATATACGAGTTTAATATTTGTTGTTGTAGCAATAGTTTTTCATAAATTTAATTGTTAACTTTTATTTATTTTTATGTTTTTGTGCACTAAACTTGTATAATTTATTGGTGGTTGTGCGGTTTAACACTAATAAAAAAATTAGTTACGTGGTATGGAAGCAAATTTATGATATCCGAGAAATTCGTATTGCACAAGTGATTTTTATGCGTCTTTTGGAAAGGATGGTACTTTTATTTTTCCACCTTATATTTGGCAATTCTTTTGCTTTTGTTAGGACAGTTCTTTTCCGAGCCGAAGGTCTTCTGATTGGTGACTGATAATTTTAATACTAGAGCTGGCATAAAAAAAACCTGACTTATATGAAAATATAAGTTCATTCTACCTGACATATATGTGCGTTTATGGGATATAAAAGCTTGTCGTGATATACCTTTCGTATACCCGCTACATTTAAAACATCTTCCAAATTAAATTGGGCTTCACAAACCGCACTCTAATTATTTAAAAATTAATACGACCTAGATACCGCGATACCCGCGATGAAATGACAAACCCATTCGTCACGAGATTCGTCAGCACAATATCATATATAAACCTCGCAATAATAGTCGAAAAAATTAGTGTAAAAAAAAATAATAATTAATTTAATCGTTAATTTAATTTATTTAATTTATTTAATTTATTTAATTTATTTAATTTATTTAATTTATTTAATTTATTTAATTTATTTAATTTATTTAATTTATTTAATTTATTTAATTTATTTAATTTATTTAATTTATTTAATTTATTTAATTTATTTAATTTATTTAATTTATTTAATTTATTTAATTTATTTAATTTATTTAATTTATTTAATTTATTTAATTTATTTAATTTATTTAATTTATTTAATTTATTTAATTTATTTAATTTATTTAATTTATTTAATTTATTTAATTTATTTAATTTATTTAATTTATTTAATTTATTTAATTTATTTAATTTATTTAATTTATTTAATTTATTTAATTTATTTAATTTATTTAATTTATTTAATTTATTTAATTTATTTAATTTATTTAATTTATTTAATTTATTTAATTTATTTAATTTATTTAATTTATTTAATTTATTTAATTTATTTAATTTATTTAATTTATTTAATTTATTTAATTTATTTAATTTATTTAATTTATTTAATTTATTTAATTTATTTAATTTATTTAGTTTCATCATTCTTTGTGTCAAAAGCGACGGATTGAAGAAGTGCTGCCAACACCAAATTAGAAGTTAAGAGGCCGTCCGCATTTTATAGCAGTATTATAACAGTATATGCAACAATTAGCCGGTTGATGTACGTTCGGTTAGAAAATCTAATTGCTAATAATAAAAATAAAATGTACATATGACACATCTTTGAGTTTATCTTCTATTGGAACTATGTCATCTACTAATTTAACAGCGCTACAAGTCGGAAAAGTACCCCGACTTAAAACTTTTGTTTACAAAATGTTCGTCAAACACTTGATTGGTAAACTGATTGCGAACTAATTGGTAAATGCCTTAAAATGTGTGCTTCCTTTCGATGATATTTTAGTATTTAGCAAAACCCAAGAAAAATATAAATGTCATTTGAAACCACATTTTTACAAACCTTAAAGCTTCAAAATGTACCTTCGTCGTTTTATCGTTTAGTTTTCTTGGACATACAATATCGAAAAAAGAAATTTCAAATTGCAACATTTTATTGGAATGATCAACTACTAAAGTCGATTTATTCAAAACGGAGCTCATCTTTTGGTTCCATTACACTCCCATTTGGATTTTTATGGTCAAAATAAAATCAAAGAAAAATAATTGTACATGGACTCAAGAAAGCGACGATCCATAAAATTTGGTTAGCCCTTTTCTAACATCAAACGAATGTTCATATATTTTCACTATTGCGTGAAGCATACTCGATATCAGAGGTGTCTACTCATACTGTAGTTAAAACATTCACTACTCAGTATATACCAATATTTGGGATACTATTAGAGCTCACTACGGATCAAAGTTCGCAGTTTGAATCTAAATTGTTTTCGAACTGACCAGCGTTTTCTGATGTTGCTATATTCGTACAACAGCATATCGTCCGCAATTAAACGAAATGGTAAAGAGATTTCCCCGAGTATTCAAATTTTCCGTCACGGCACGGAGAAAAACGACAAATTTGTCTAACGAAATTTGTTGGGTACTACGAAGTATTCACGTTACTATCAAGAATGATCTTAAACATTCGCCTGGTGAGCTTGTTTATGGTGAAACTTTAAAAATTCTTGAAGAATTGGTGGCACCAAACGCCAAATTAACTCTTGATCCAAACAGTTTTATCATTCAAACCAGTCAGTTTATGTCCCAAATGATATTCACTCAAATTACTACGTATTTGTCAGGGTAGATAAAATCGTAACAAGTTTGAATTAACCATAAAACGTTTCCGAAAATATTGTGTTGTTGACGTCAAACGAAAAACGCATCTGTGTTGTTCGATAGACTAATGCCAGCATATACATCGCAGATCACTGCAGTTTTATATGAATCAACTTATGTACGTTGGCATACCGATGATACACTGGCCTACAACTTGTTAAACGGAAAACTAAAGTACTAACAAACAAAACAAAACACTTTAATTAGTCAACTTATTGTTAGAAGAAAAACAAAATTTTTTTGCGGTTATATTTTCCTTTTTTTTGGTATATGGTTTGCATGGTCATCGTCTAAAAACTAAAGCTCTGTTTTTGTGTTCTAAATGCTAAAAAGCTTATAAAAAATTCATATTTCAAGTAGGATTTTTTTTTTAATTTAATTTAACAACAAATATAAACTTTTCTTTTATTTTAAAATATTTATCTGCTTATAAACAAAATTTTAATGTTCTGCATACACATTTTGTTTTGTCTGGTTCATATTTATTGTTTATTGAACAAAAACCAAACTTTTAAATTGAACTTTGGTCAAACAAACCTATATACAGATCTATATGTGGACATAAACGAATAAGAGTTAGGAAATTTATTTTAATTATTCGTCTATAGTTTAAACCGCATTCATTTTCATCTGCTGGTGATATTATTTCGATTGTTTTATTTAATACTCGGATTGGACTCTCCGACCAATTTGAAAGATACCAAATCACATCAATCAAGTCCAATGTATTACATCTTGAGTCAGTACCTGTGAATAGCAATTTTGTCATCGAAGACACCATTCTCTCTCACTTTCACCCAACTACAATTGATAATGAAACGGCAGAAAGATTGTATTCGAACGTACAATTAGGAATATATTATACTGCTTTTATGCGAAAGTACCAATGCCTAGGTCACATAAGGACAATACCAAGCAATGAAATCGACCAACTTAGCGGTCATCTTATTACTTACCACATCATTGCGTACTCAAGACTTCAAATTTTTCATAAATCCGAGTTGTGTTCAATAGCTCGTTTATAAATAGCCTGCCTGTTTAAAATTCTAGTGTGTATTCAGTGCCCTCATCGCTAAGAGTTACCGTCAACTGAATGATCGAGCAAAAGACACTGATTACAATCGGATATACTTTGGCAGAAACCACTTTGATGGAAAAGTGAAGCACTGTGGAATAAAATGGTTGAAATTTTGGGGTCTGCAGGGTTTAAGTCAAAAACTAGTCAGCCAACCTTCTCATCTTTTAGATGATATCAGTGAAATTGATTTGCAACCAGTGCAACTATCATTTACTAACAGCGGAGCGATGATATCTAAAGTGTAATGCAAAGTGTTCTCTCAGATGAACCTGTCATGACCAAATGTAGTTTGTTATCAAAATCGGTTAGGATATTCAATCCACTGGGTGGCTATCACCAATCACGATAGTAACTCGATCACGAAGTTATAGCTCGAGAAACTGGGATAGGACGAAATATTACTAGAGTGGTGTATGTTGAACTAGACGAAACTGAGAAATGAGCACGATATAATGGAGTATTTTGAGATCAAAATATGGCTGTACTTAATCGACACTAAGCAGTTCTTCTACATCAATACTTCCAAATGAGTACTTTTCACCGTGCAAAAAGACAATTGGTTTAAATAACAATTGAAATATCTTATTGGGAGACTATCGGGATATCCGTTGAATATACAAGTAGTATCCGCACAGATGAATATTAAATGCAAAAAGACCAACTTTACAGAAATTATTTGAAAATTTCACAGTAGATACACTCAATCGAGCAGAGTGCTTCTTATTAAAGCACAAGCAAACCCAAATATACCAAGAAGACAAAAGACAGACTTTTGAGGGTAAGTAGCAGATTATCGGATGCCTCACTCAATTTTGATACTAGAAACATTCATTATGTGCCATCATTATAAGGTAAAGGCCAAACTCTTTTAATGGGCCAGCTACCTTCATCGCAAATTATCTTTATTAGACCAATAACATAAGTGGGATTCATTATGCTGGACCATATTGAACTAAGGTCCTCGTCAGATAAGGACTACCAAATTCATCAAAAGCCATTCTCTATATTCATATTCATGGATACTATAGCTGTTCATATCAAACTATTTACCAACCTAACTACCGAAACGTGTAAAGCTGCATTGCATCGATTTCAAGCAACAGGACAAATTTACACGGAGCTGTATTCTGACAGCTCCGTGTAAATTACTGTCATTATTCAACTACAAGAGGTAGTCACATGCAAAGCTAATGTTTCTAAAACAAATCCAAACTACACTGAATTTACTTTATTCTGAGCCATGAATATGGTCATGCATGTGGTATACGCCAACAAAACCAGCAAAGGAGTATTCTTCGATGAAAATGGAAATCCATATTTTAATTGAAATATTTAAAATGAAAGGATTAAAAAATGTATGCCACTTTTCTTAAGGTTGTCTTTTAATGCATATGCGGAGTCTTGTTATGCCACCTTGAATGATGTCAATGTATTTTTCATTTGAAAATGCGCAGTCATTTTCTTAGGTCCGTTAAGGAGACCAAACATGTTCTTGACAATTAGTGCAAATGAGAAATCATTCCATTCGGGAAATACCGTGTTTGTAACATGTTCAACGGAAAGAATTTTAGAGACAGTCATCGGAAAATAAGCCACGCTTGCGACTTACTTAAAGTAAGAAGCTGAATTTGGAATTGGTTTCAGGAAATTTGTTATAAAACAAATATTGATAAAATTATTCGGCAGGATTGCCTCTTTAGTAATGTTGGCCTTTTGGTAGTATTCTCATTTTCAGCATTTCTCTCCTGAGTGACGTCAAAAATTTGTTAAGAAAATTTGAACCTACCATACCGTCACCGAAATTATCATTTTCTATTATCATAATTGGTATAAACATTTTTGAGATTGAGTAGTTGATTGCTGTTGACTATAGGTACAGTCAAAATGTCTTTAAGATTTAGTAACATTAACTGGACTCCTCTAAACCCATTATATTTAATGTAAAATTTTGGTTGCTCCAATTTTATTCATGTTCGGCTCTAGCGTTTTCTTAGCAGATTTCTCAAATTTGAAATTGTGTAAAACCAAACCAAACAATGTATGGCGAGGTGTTTGTGTTTGTATGGCGAGGTGTTTGATCAATTTTGTTTGTGCTGGCTATATTCCCGCACACATTTTACCTGCATTAAGTTTGATCTTAATTGACGTTTGGAATTTGAATTCTGCAGCGCCTTGGAAGCGATAACTGGCGATTTCATCATTTTGAAATAATAAAACGTCTTACCAGCAAGATTAACATTAGCTAGAATAGTAGAAGTTCATCTGGGACCAGACAATTCTCATCTGAGTCATTGGCAACGGAATGTTCATTGATGATGTAAATAAATAAGTTCATAAAGTGAATTTGAAGTTAGTTTTGTATTATTTGTGTGTCGCATTATACAAGGAATCTGTACACATGGATTGTCCTAGTTTCATCGGTTCAAGTCTTTTATACGAAAAAGCTAATTCCTCTAGAGGTGACTATCAATGTAAAAATTCTCCGTCATTACCAAAATAAAAATACAGCAACTAAGAAAATATCGAAAATTTGGCTGTCGCCTCGTGTGACCCGACCATGCAGCTTAAAACTGTCAATTTGTAAAAAATCAAAAATTACCAAAATTCACAAAACATGAAATGATTAAACAAACCATTAAAGCAGTGGAGATTATGCCCCATGAGCCCTGAGCCCATTTAAACTATGAAATTATGCCAAAATATTAGAAAATTCGGAAAAATACAATCATGATGATTATAGCTCATTAAAGCTTTTAAATTTATCTTACAAATCGAAAATTACCTAAATCCTCCAATTTTCGAATTATGGCATATATTTTAGTTTGATAATATAGACTTTCGATCATTACGTTCCTTCCATCAATATAGCCTGGATTATGGAAATATCCAACTTGTGATACATATTTGCCAGTATTAATGGACTAATTTACCATTATGTATTTTCTAGGTTTTCTGATTTTGAAAATTTTCATTTTTTGGCATAAATTTGACGTTCTCAAACGAAGAGCACCTAAAATATCCTAAGGAAACATTTTTTTACCATCGTCACAATCGTGAATTAGCATGTTCAAACTCATATTTTAAACTTCATCGGACCAGGCAAAAATTTTAGTTAATCCTCAGCAAAAACTAAATTACTAGAAGACTACTATGGGATGGAAACTGTAATAACTACACCATAACATATTTTCCAACTCAATTTTCTTACATTTTTCATATTATTAAAAATTTCCTAAAAATGGGGAAAAATGTAAAATCCTATTAAAATGATATGGTAAAAATATGTTAAAAAAATTTAATATACAAAAAAAATTACATATAAGATACTTCGTGTAACATTTATGCAAAAATATGAAAATAATTACTACCATAATTTTATTATGTATTGTAGTAAAATTGGGTTCTGTAATGTTAATGTGGAAAATAGAAAATATTTGCGAATAAAATAATTTTCCTATTTGATGAAAATTAATTAGACCATAGTATAAAACTATATAGTAACAAAAATGGTATTTTATGTAAATTTATGCTCTTTTATAGTATATATACATACTTATATCGTATATGTACGAGTATATTGTGCATACGTATAACCGTATGTGGAATAAAACATTAAAATGATTTCATTTATGTACGGTTTATTTAACTTATACATTTTTATAATATGCTTAAATTAAATTACATATATATGTGGCATTTTAAAGGGATTAGGATTAAATTACGTAAGGTATATAAGTTAGGTTTTAGGCTATATACATAATTTAATTTATACAGCAAACGAAAGTATTTAATCTGGGCACTAAAACTATATATTATTTGTGTAATAATAAAATAGTTATGTGTATAATTAAATTATGTGTGGATAAGTAAATTTTTTGGTATACGGTCCTTGACGATCACTTCTCTATTATATACCTACATTAAGAAAAAAAAGTAGCCGTTTTGAAGTAGCAGTACACAGCGCCATGTTGGAATTTAAAATTAATGTTTTTTGCTCTCTTCAATAAACGACAATACGCAATCGTATGCCAATTGTGCAAGTTTTCAAGATTATGTTGAATATCTTCAACCCATATTTCATCATCATCACCACTTAAAATAAGGATGACCGGGAGCATTATCACAGAAGCAGTGTTTTGTTATTAAAGTGCTTTGTTTTATTTGCTGTTGTATTCTTTGAAAGCCCCGAAAATATAGTTTGTCATGTATTCCGTGCAGAGTTTGCTTGTCATCCATGCCTTCGTGTTTGATTTGTACAAAACTGGTAACGTAGATTTTGAAATTCCTTTCAAAAATCTGGAATTTTCCGATCGTCCACTGACACAAGGTTTAAACTTAAAATTGCCAGTTGTATTTGCACCAAATAGGACTGTTAATCTCTCCTTTGAAACCTTATAACCAAGAGATGTTATTTCAGAAATATATGTTTTATTTGGAAGATTCTTCCAATCTAGACCAGTCTCAACGAAATTGAGAACTAGTTAAGGAAGATATATTCCTTCCGTTATTAAATTTTGCAACTCTATATTAAATTTGCTTGCTTCCTCGTTTTCAGCAATTTGTTTAATGTAATGTAGATTATATCTTTTCCGCGATTTGCCTAGCCAACCATTTCTGGTAACAAAATATATATATATATATATATATATATATATATATATATATATATATATATATATATATATATATATATATATATATATATATATATATAATTTTGTTATTCTTATGTTTTGAATGTGTAGAACTGGGTAAAAAAAAATTTCTAGAACTTGATTTTTTTTATTGTTGTTATTGCATACAGTTGGTCAACTGTAAAATTTTTAAAATTTTAAATTTGTTGAAAATGGTCGTGCATTTATGCAAATAAAAGAAAACTAGTTATACGAAAAATATAAAATAGAACTCATTTTAGAGATAAAAGAAGAAGGATTAAAAAATATTACAAAAATTGTTATATCTTTACGTGTACCATTTTCAAAATGGCCACCAAACTATTTTTGCTCAATTTTCTGGAAATTAATATTTATTTTTTATTTTTTTTTTATTTTTATCTTTTTCACTATTTAATTCTATAAGACATATCAAAAAACAAAATTTGAGTTATTTTTGTTTTTTGGCAAATTTTTGTTTTGTTTTAGAATTCGAGTAGATAGAAGAAATTGCCCTTGGAAAAACAAAAATGTAAAAGAATGAAGCTCTTGGAATGTATTATTGTGCTGGAAAAGTAAAACTTTCACCTATTTAACCTCTTCCGGAGCCACTTTACTATTAACAACAATCATTCCGAATATTTTCATTTTATGAATTCATTTCGGAAATATCAGATGACATCGTTTGGTGCTTATCAAGTTATACTTGAAGATTTTATGTAACCTTTTGACGTTCCTCGACAATTATATAGAAATATATATGGTTTGTCAGAAATAGATATGGTTTGTCTACAAATTTGTTAGAAGTCGTTAACCATGGTTACTTCACTATTTTAACATAGAGGGCATCCAGCTACTGGATAATACGGATTTACTTAGAAGGCTCAAAACAGTAAAACCTTTGGAGCTAGTGTAAAATCATCGCACGGAACAATCGCATCTTTTAAATGTACGTATTCGTCAATTCTGGGTCAATTTTGATTACATCCAGAGCCGTCTTTAATTCCTTTCAGGAAGCCATACAAGCCATGAAGGCTGGCTAAACCACGAATATTATTAAATAATATAACTACTATTTGTTTTATCTTTCGTAATCATTTATTAATTTTTTTATATAAAATTTACTAGTTATTTTTTGTTGCGTAAGTATTGAAACGTAACGGCTTGCATTTGTTTTGGTTTTGACAGTGTAGAAAAAAAACAAAACACAAAACTAAAGAGGAAATAAAAAGAGATCAAACTTTAATTTTTTTTTGTTTTATTTCAACTGTTTCCTTTTATATCTAGAGAGAAAAATTATTTTAAACAATCAAAACAATATTAAATTTTTTTTTCATATTTTTGTCGCACTAATACAGTCAACAGGTTACAGTTTAAATATGTTATCTGCGTACGACGAGAATATGCAGGCTTTGTAAAGAGATTAAAGACGGCTTTGGTTATATCGAACAAAAGCCAATTGTTCAGATTCAATTTTGGCCAACATGTCAACCAAAAATTGACTAAACAGTTATCCGCAATGAAGAAGATAGTTCTATTTGTACTGTATCCCATCTTGACCATGGTAAAATTCAAGTGGATACTTATTCGTCGTAAATAATTATCATGACTGTGAAGAACAATATCTCGTTTATCCATCAGCGTGAAAAACTATTCTTATCTGGCAGTGACATTTATTTTCCAATTAAATGATATAATTGTCAGAAATAGATATGGTTTGTCAGAAATAGCGATGATGTTTCTTAGCACTTTATTTTGAAATCGTTGGATAATAACCATATTACTCTGCTCGGTACATCTCCACAACTGTACACCATAAGTAAATAGGCTTCAAAATTTGCTTATAAAACAGAAGCTTATTAGGGATTGATAAACGAGAGTTTCTTCCCAGTAACCAATACATTTTATTGTATTTTTTTTACCTTAGCGGTTAATGTCATACCATTTTTTTTCCAGTTCCTTGTGGAACTCCTCCTCTTGTTTCTTTAGGTTTGAATATTCATATGATTCCAGTATTATGCTTTACTGTTTAGGTAGGATTAATTTGAGTTTGTAGATTAAACTTTCGTGCCAAACCTTGTCAAAGGTCTGCGCTGTGTTAAAGAATACTGCGGAACAAACTTTTAAAATTTATTTTAACTCTTCTAAAGTCTTCTCAAGTATATTGGTTATTCTATGCACTTGATCAATAGTTGATTGCTCACTGCAAAATCCAAATTGGTGATTCGGAATTAGGTTATTTTTTTCAATTATCAGTTTGAGTCTTTTTAATAGTAACTTTTCAAAGAGTTTATACATTATCGGCAGCAACGATATAGATCTATATGATGTTATTAGATGTGGGTTTTTTTTTAGTTTGAGAATCATGGTAACCTCAGCTACTTTCCAGAGGATGAATCGGCATTATTGGACTTTTAAGAGTTTTAATTGCTTTCCAGAGCGAATAATCCATATTAGTGTCATTCGTCAACTTGCTTAAATAGAAATTAACTGACTCATTTTTAATATTCTGAATTTCTCTTGTTAATTGCTGAGTAAGACCATTTAGTCTTTTTTTGTCTTGTAGAGCTCTAGGTTGGTGGCATTTGCGTTTATCCCTAAGGAGACTGCTAATTTCTATTGGATAGATATTTCATTTTAGCCTTGATTTGATTTCTGGAGTACTTTCCCATGTTGATTGTTGAATAAATGTAAATGAACTTTTCTACTTCTATTTCTCGTTGGTTCAGAGTTTTTGAAGGCACTACCAAAAGCATTATTTGTTCAAGGTGTACTTTAAAACTTTTCCAGCCCGTATATTTATTCGTTAATACTGGATTATTCCCTTTTTGTTTGATATACTCTCTTAGAGTTAGGACTATTGGAGAATGATCTGAGCTCATATCTTATGGCTTTCTTCGACTTTCATAAAAGTATTAGAAATATTTTTGATTATAAAAAAATCGATCAGGTCAGGTATGTTTTCTGGGTCATTTGGCCAGTACCACGTATTTCCTGTTGAAATTGATTTACATTTATTTCCTTTACAGTGATTCTTTTCCTTTAGTTGTAGTTAATCTAGAACCTTCGTATTTAAATTACCTCCTATTACTAACCTTTTTCCCAGGCGATTGAAAAATTCTGAGAATGTTTTTAATAGAATGTCTTGGTGGACAGTGCAATTCTGCCACAACAATTAGGAAGTTGTTCGTTTTTATATAAACCTCTGTGGCCTGAATTCCTTCTTTTTCATACTTGGCTTCTTCAAAATGTTGGATATTTTTTTTATGATGCCTGAATTATCAAAACTAGTAGTGAATTTACAATATTTATTAAATCTTTTATTTTTTTTTTTGAAAATATATATTTTTATTTTGTGAAAATTATTGTGGTTTTATTAAAAAGTGAATGAAAATTGTCGAAGTTTTGTAGTTTACAAGTTTATTCTTCGATTTATAGTTTTAAATTTTTTGTATAAATAAGTGCCTAAATCAAGATCTTAGATAATTAAAATTCTGAAGTTCATCATATAGTTTATCATATAGAGAATTTGTATTACTTAAATTACATAATGAGTGAGTATAAAAAGTGTTGTAAGCCTTTTGTTGACTCGAAGTGTTCTAAAAATTTACGAAAAGTGAATAGTAGTATAATCTTATGGATCTTCTGCCGCCTTCAATTAAAACAAATGAAAATTTATTCATTTGTTCAACTTACTATTTGAATATTAGTTGTAAACGTCGAAAAATTTAAACAGAGACTTCATTAATCTGTTTATCATCATATTCCGCAGTTACGCCGAAATTGTCATCAATGAAATAATTTCAATTAGAAGAGAACGCAAATTACAAAATTCAAGCGTTCTTCAAAAAAATCAATGAGATATTACCCGAAATTGGACGGTCTCCCATATATGCTAGTAAACTAGGAATCAGGCAACAGCATGAACAACAAAAATTAATCGAATTAGCTGCAATAGTACCAAAAACATCATCATCTTTGATTCCTGGAATCGAGCCCCTTGTGTATCAATCAATGGAGAACGAAAAGAAGGCATAATTATATGATGAATTCATAGAGCAACTGAAAAGCCAATTCAAACAATTGGAGAAAATCTGTGATAAGATATAGCTGCTGACTACACGGCCGATGTCACTAACCATACAAAAAATTCAACAAGAGTTCAATTCAACAGCACATTTGGTGTGTAAAGCTAAATCTATTCAGCGCACGTACGGCGCACTTAGTCTTCCTGTACCTAAAGCTGGGAAACGAATCAGCGATGCACTAAAGCAATTAGTAATAGATTATTTTAACGAAGATGATCGTGCTGACGATAATGCCTGGAAAACACGATTGCGTGTTCTAAAACGTTTAATGATGAGTACATTAAAAAATGCTACGAGGATTCGCCATGATTAAAAAAAATGGGTTTTCCAAATTTTGCTTGCTCCGTCCTAAAAACTGTGTGCAGCAGTGGAACGCAGTGGAAATCAGTGGACCGCATACAGTGTGTTTGTACAATAAACCAGAATGTTAAATTAATTATTTATGGAACCAAGATAGAAACTATTACAAATGGAGAGATATCGAAAAAGCAAGATTGCATTTCATTTATATTATGTCCAGAGCCCAAGCCGATATTTTATCTTCTAAAATGCAAGAATTGTCCAGGGTTAAACTTATTTCAAGAATATTTAAAAAAAGCTTGCAATTTGGAAAAGTTTTCAAAACCGTTAGAAGAATTTTTGGATTTTGCAAAGAATTATTCATTTATAATGCAAAATACAGCGCAGGGTTTTCATTGGAATAATAAGCCAGGAACTATTCATCCATTTGTAATTTACAAAAAAGTAAATGGGAAATAGCAGCACTACAGCTTCGTTGTTATATCGGATTGTCTTAGTCATGTCACAGTTTTTGAAAACTAAAATGACGAGTTTAACCAAATTTATTATATAACTGATAGTGCTGTATTATAAATTTAAAAATAATTTTATAAATATAATAAAACACAAACAGGATTTCGGAATCGATTGTGAATGGCATTTGTATGCCACAGCTCATGGAAAGGGTCCTTGCGATTAAGTAGGAGGTACTATCTATCAGGAGAATTGCATCCAGAGCCAGTCTCACTGATGAATACGATGGCGTCATAACGAGAGCAGCAGAGTTATTCAAATGGGCTAAAACTTTACAGACTGATATGGTTTTTGAGTTTTGTTCTAATATTGAATATAGCTCCAAAAAAGTTTGACTTCCAAGTAGGTTTGAAAAACTGAAAACCATAAACGGAACTCACGATTTCCATGCAGTTATTCCTTCAGGAGAAGGTTTCTTAAATTTTAAGGAATATTCTAATAGTGAAGATAATGTTACATTTAAGATGTGAATATATAACCTTATTTTGTCTTAAATTTAATTTTACCTATATATAAAAAGTTGGTGATTTTATTTAGTCGTTGGCTAGAAAAATTAACATTAAAAACAGTAAACATAAATTGATTTTGATAAATTTAAAATGGAAAATTAAATAAAGGTTAAAATTTTATTTTTATATACAAAAATAGAGTAGGTCATGATATTAAAACGCGTTTTGCAAAAAAACAAAAAATAACTCAAATTTTGTTTTATGATTTATAAATTTAAATGGTGAAAACGATAAAAATAAAAAATACTAATTTCTAGAAAATTGAGAAAAACTAGTTTGATGGCCATTTTGAAAATGAAAAATTTAAAGATGGACTAATTTTGTAATATTTTTTTAATCCTTTTTCTTTTATTTTTAAAATGAGTTGTATTTTATATTTTTCGGATAACTAGTTTTCTTTATATTTGCATAAATTCACGAACATTTTCACCAAATTTAAAATTGTTTGACCAACTGTATCTTATGCAACAACAATAAAAAAATCAATTTCTAAAAATTTTTTTTTTACACAGTTCTACACATTCAAAATATAAAAATCATAAAATTAAAACATGACTTCGAATGCCATATTGCAAAAAAAAAAAATATGTGTACGATCATTTATTAGAAGATCTCACTTCGAGTGGTATTTCGGTACGTTATAAATTTGTAATGTTAAGTCTATATACCTAGTAATTTTCTTTAAAATATAGGAAATTTCATTTACGGTTGACGAAATTAAAAACAAAATATAAACTCTGAAGTGCGCTTATAAAACGGTAATTGATAGTAATAATCGTACCGGAGCTGCTCCGTCTAAAGCACCTTTTATGGAGTTATTGGATGCAATTTATGGTTTTGACCATGCCGTACCTGAGAGTGGGGAATCTTTAGTGCGTTCTGTAGGGATTGGGCGTAAGAAACCTCAAATTACACTAGGTCTATTTGAGTTATTGATTAAAGTATCGATGCCAAGGGTTGACGAAATAAATGGGCCTGGTACCGAAACAGAATACCTACGACTTTAGATAATTCAGGGAAAAAAAAGAAAATTATCAGAAAAAGAAAGGTTGCTAGAGAAAACAAATTGATTTCAAAAGCATATTCGAATCAAAAGAAGAAAATAAAAATAAAAGGACTGTAGAAAGAGAGGCAGGTAGAGAAAAAAGACATGCAAAAAAGCGGGAACGGCATACCCAATTGAAGGAAATTTTATCAAAAAAAAAATCGGTTGTTTTAAAAGTATGAATTTATTTAGGTTTAATAATAGTTTTAAGAATTTAAATATTTTAAATTTAATAATGAAGTCTGAATTAACCATATATTACATTTTATAATTTATTATTTTTGTTTTATTTATTTATTTACATACAATTTTAATTTAACAGTCCTTTGCTTAAAAGATCTCTTACAACTTCGGCTCGGCGATCTTGCAAACGCATATTTCCAACATCTAAATTTGGAATTTGTGTCACTACGCTGTCGCTATTAGCGTTAAGTTTTTCGTCGTAATTTCACTCACCATGCTCGTCTATACACAGGTAATGCAGAACACAACAAGCGATTGTTATATTTACAACATTTGGGATATTGGAGTGTTCTGTGAAAAGACGAATACGTTGGAAGCGCGACTTTAACAGACCAAATGCATTTTCTACTAGCATTTGTGTAGCTGAATGGAGATAATTAAATTTATGTAGAAGAATCTCTCGACTGTCGTGATATGATCCAGGCTCGCCACAATGTATGTTAATACATTCTTTTTCATTATCCACCACTCCTTGCATTAGAGTACAAGTGGAATTTTTCTTTTGGCGCTTTAACTTAATATGTGTTCCATCAATAGAACCAAGCCTACCAACGATCCCTTTCAATTTTTTGAATCCAGAAGTAATTTGTTGTACTCTTCCGGGAGACCTAGGCCATTTAATAAATCGATCTGCAATAGAGACCATCCATGAAGACGTTCGATTTACAATAGCAAACGCGGTACTATCACAAATATCAAACAAATTGCCTAATTGACGGTATGTGATGGAATTTGCAACATATCATAAGAATACGTAAGTTTCTTTAACACTACCTACGTTCTCACAACCGCTTTTATAACTGGAGTATACATCCGAGGATTCATATGCTTCTAAAATAATAAAAATTCATCTTTATTTATATTAAATGGTTTAAACAAATATAAATGTTACCTACTATTTTAATTCCTGTTGATTGCGTAATCGAAAATGGCGCCATAGTTATTTATGGTTTACATACAATTAGAAACTCGATAATGCTTGGTATATGATTCTATCTCACTGCTTAATGCAAATAAATTTGATGAAGACCCATTTAAATCCGATGAAATAATACTGCTGCTTGCCCCAATAATATTATTAGTTAAGCACTATAAAAATAAATACGTCATGAAAATAATATAACATGCTTACATACAAAAGAAAACATTTACCTCTACTATTAAAGTTCATTTTGATCCATTTCAATTATCTAAATGATTTCACTGTCCAATATTAAATAATTTTAGCACTAAAATACTAATTAAATAATCACATTCAAGATTTAACAAAATATTGCTAACTCAAAATGAATGTCAAAATAATAAAATAACAACAATGGCCAACTTATAGAAATCAAAATATGAGATGTGGCGCACCTGGTATTCGAGATACTAACTAAAAAGAAGTATTATAATTACAATACCATCAATTGAGAAAGATTTCAACCAATTGCAAAGAAGAATTCGATATATGGGATTGTTGTTGTAAAAAATCAAATAAAAAAACGGCTAGAATTAAATAACTCAAAAAATGTTGAACAATTTTGTTTTAGTCGGGAATAACATAACCTCACATCGATGTGTTTTTAGTTTAGATTTTTTTTTTTGTGTATGTATAGCTGATGTAAAATGAGAAAACTATTATATGTATTTAGTTTTTAAATATTTATATACTTTAATTTAATTATATTTATATTTATTTACATAAATTTATACATAATATAACTATATAAAATAAATATTTGAAGAATAATTCGAAACCAAATTAATAATTGAGGTGGAAACGCAACCTTGACAATCTCAAACGTCAATTTTTATTATTTTTATTTAGCTGTGATCGGCCAACATTTTCGGTTCACATGCGGCCCCAAAATCGACAGTCCGACCGAATTGTTCGGTTTTGTATCTTCATGTGATTGTCTTCATATTTTCCTCCAATTTTGTCAGCTAACCGCTTTTACAATAATTTGTTTATGAGGCTAAACATCCTCATAGAAATACTACAACACAAAATATCATTATAATTTCTTATTACACTACTATATAATTATTTTGAAAAATTTCAACGGAGTAGAAATACTTTAGTGGAATAAGGGTCATAGTCACACAAATCAAGTTTCAGATCGAAAATTTGAATACATGTGTACCATGCCGTTTTTTATTTCTCTGCTTTCATAAGTTAATTTGAACTTCAATTATTTCGGTCTCGTCAAAACTATTTAAAATTATAATTACGCCTTGTGGCCACAGACAATGTATCAACCTACTTATTATTAATAATACAATGTATACAAAAACTATATAGAACATTAATTATATAATAAACGAGCACGATTATCATCGTTAAATTAATATTTCTAATTAAATAATTTATTTAAAAAAAAAAAAAAAAAAAAAAAATGTTATAACAAATATAAATTTAATTAACATACATGACACATATACGTATATGTGAACTTTAGGAAATGAATTTTTAACATGAAAGCTAAATAATAAAAAAAAATTTTTAGACACAACAAAATAATTTATTTTTAAATTAATTTAAATAATAAAACTTTTGCACTTTTTACCATTTTTTTTTTTTTTTTTAAATTTTTAAAATAAAATCGTGACGATAACAATAGTTTAAACTATTTAATTTTTTGTACATTTAAGTGGTTATTTGTGTAGCGGGTAGTACTTTACCATTTTTTTTTGTTTTCCTAATTATATATTCAAATAAAATTAATGTTTTATTATATTATACATACGTACAATGGTTTTTGTTTTTGTGTAATTAAAGTTTTTTAAACTTTTGATATGGGGACTTATGGTTGATGGTAAATACTATGTTTGAGTTTTATTTTATTATTTTTTTTATTTTAACCCTTTGAAACCTGATGGCACTAAAATATGTTGAACTTAAATTTTGCTGTAAATTTAACTTGGTGGTTTCCGTTGGTTAGTATATTATGACCAATTTGCCTCCATTTCCCTTGTTTTATTTCGGTCGCAATGTCCAACTGCTTCGTGATTCTGTGCATGTCAATGTTTGTTATGGTGTTCGGACAGATCGTCCTTGTCAGAAAATATGACGTAATTGCCGTTACTTGTGTTTATTTCATCTCTGTTTTTCCATTTTACTTCACTAAGACGTATACCGTGTGCTTTATGTTGTCTGGCTTAATGGACTAAATTAACTAAACTAAATTATAAGGAGTTAGTTCATGCTATATCTAGATAGATGGAACTATAAAAAATTTACTTCCTGTGCTTCAACTTGAAACTAAACTAAACTAAAAAATATTATAGTTGATTAATAGTTTAAAAGTAGCATAGTTATTTTATACATTTTGTGAAAAGTAACCGAAAAGTTACATCGAAAATATACTTTTCAGCGGCCATCTATGAGTCAATAGGGGAAGCTTGGACAATTTAAAAGTTTAGTTTGAAAAGTCGATTAAGGCACATAGCGTTAGACCGATTTTTTCGACTAAATTAAAGACGTAACTTGTGGACGATACATTACGCTATTAACTATCAGAGTTTATCGAAAAGTCTTTTCGCGAGGTTACTTTTCAATTTGGTTGTCATTACTACAGAAGAATCAACTTTTCATTAGTTGACGGTGACGATGAGATTTTTGACATATTAATTTTGACAATAATTATTATACAAGTGCTCGTATTTTAGAAGCCATAACTCTAGCTTCAAACACTTCGACGTATCAAACTAATTTACAAATTACAAATTTGTTGTTACCGATAAGATATATTACAATTCACTATCGAAAAATTGTTCATTTAGTTTCCACGGAAGGCACAGCTTATGCTATTGTCACTAGTGCCATCTATTATTGACTGAGCGTAATGTGCCATCGAAAAGAGTAGTCTTTAGTTTAATTGAAAAAATCGGACTTAGGCACAAAGTATTAGTATTTCCACGAGATATTAGTTCATTTCATTCTGAAAGAGTTCGGATGTTCCGATTCCCAATCCGTGCCCGTGTAAGATAGTCAAGTGTCGATATTTGGTGCTTATTCGATACTTTTTTTTGTTTTCTAGCATTCGATTCATATTAACGAATAATTAGTCCATTGAATCATAGCCTATTTTTCATGCGGCTGGTTATTGTGTACTGGCTTGCTGGGGAGAGATTGTCATTTTAATTTTCTTTATTGATGTTTCCAAACAGTTTTCACCAAACGTCTATTAACCTTGAATAACGTTGCTTAGCGTTATAGATGAATGATGTACCGTATTTTCTTTCTCATCTCTTCCACCCTTTTGAAGTCTTTGTAGTGGATGGTTTTATGTAAATATGGATGGCAATCATAAATATCGTAATCAGCAACTTCTATCTGGAAAATTTTTGGTTTTGCAAAGTTAGTTTTGGCTACCAAATGTTGGAAGCTTCAAGTAATTCCCAAAAAACTATAAATACCGTTGTTAAACATTAAAATTAGTAATATTATCAATTAGTTTTTGTATCCTCCTAGTGCATTGATTAATTTATTGAAACATTTAGAATATTTATGATAATATGTAACCTCAATACGTGTTATTTAGACGTGGTTAAAAGTTCATTTTTAAAATGGGTAGCGGAGGGTAGAGCGAACGGGAGTTAAACCAGTAATGACTGGAGCTATGAAATTTTTGGTGGTCCTTTGGTTTTCAAAGAACTGCATTTATTTTTTATATGAACACATTACTTTTTAAACGTCAGATACTAATTGACTTTATTATAACCGTCCTTGTTTTAACTTAGAACCTTAAAGCTTAAAATTTTTTATCTTAAAGATAAAATTAAATGAAAATTTCTTTTATTATTTTTTATCTTATCTTTATCTTTTTATCTAAATTTTTTTTAAATTTTTTATCTTTTATAAAAATGTAGTAGCCTCATATTATGTTCGTTTTGCTGTTTACAGTTGGAAGCATTTTCGTACATAAATTTGCTAATGGTAAATCATGTTTTTTTGGGCAAAATGTGATTTTAATTTCATCATGAGGTTGATAGAAACATTTACTCGTTGGGTAATCGTTAAATCGTTAGATTCTATCTCCTATATATATGTCCTAACCTCCATATTCTGCCACGAAATTGATATATTGAGTATGGAGTTTTCCTGAACTTATGCTTTATAGCCATTAATCTGTTGATAGCCGCCGATTTCGATGTCCCAGTTCATCAACATCCTGATTAAATTGTATTCGAACGAAGTACCTGGCTTCAGAATCCCGTGAATGAGTTTCAATAAAATAAATTTTACATTTTGCTTCTGCCTCGGATAGTTGATGATGTTGGAAGTTCTTCCAATATTCAGAACCTTTCCAATAATTTATGGATCATCTTCTTCTTAAATTTGAAGAAGAAGATGATCCCTAAATTATTGTTGGCAATGCCCCTTTATGTATCAGTCTTTGTATCCGATATGCCTGATATTTGCATATTTGTATAATATCGTGGTAGTTTTAAATTTTGAAAGAGTGTTTCGTTGATGAACGAACCTACTATTGAAATTGATCGCCTTCGTTCATTATCGATTTTAGTTGAACGAAAATAGCAAAAAAATTTCGTCCTATTTTGTCAATGTGCAGCTACCATTAAATATACAAATCTAGTATTCTTCAAAAATTTTGTTTTTTCAAAACAAAAACAAATTTTAAATGTATACATTTTTTTTGTATGCTCGTATGTATGTTATTCGAACGATGATAATCGAAAATAAACAATGAGAAAATAGTGGTTGCTAGATATCGACGATAGTCGTTCAGTAACGAAAGCATTCACACCATCGAAACCAATAGTACGAATTTGATAAAACAAACGCCTAACGATGGCGATCGATTTCAATAATAGGGGCTCAGATTTTGTGATAATTTAGCAGTTTTTTCCGTATTTTGACTTAAAACATTTTAGTTTATATAGAAGTTAAAGCTGTGTCACCGCATAATAATGTTTGGTATTAAAGGGTTAACGACAGTACTATGTTTTGATTAAAATGTATAATTTCTGTGCATATAAGTATACATATGCGATATATACAATTCAATTTTCACATGAAATTCTTAAAAGTAATAAAATCCTGATAAATTATATAAAATAAAATTGTATATTTATTATTATATAGACGAGCTAGACGACTGCAGTCCTTGTTAAAATTCATTTAAATTAACGATTACAAATTCCATGAAGTGGTTGGGTGTTTTTTTTATTTAAAATTTAATTTGTAGCTTTGATTTTTATAAAAGTTTGTCAACATATATCATATTAAATGATATATTAATTTATGAATGTGTGTATATGTGTATGTATATATATTTTATGTAAATTTGAAGAATACATTTGCAATCTGGAGGATTTAAACATATTTACATTTTGATCTAGTTCTATTAAAGTAAAAATCAAATTTTGAGAGTTTTTGTGGAAAAATGGTTACATAGTGTTGTCTATCGCCATCCTCTAATTTTACCCATCTTTCTAGTAGTATGCAGATTCCAAGTTGAAAAAACTGCTCGTCTGTTGAGTTGATTTACGAATCGAGGCAAAATGCCTCTTAATAAGAAAATATTGGAACTTGACTGCTTATTTTCGAAGCGCATCTTCGATTATGCCTGTTATTCTAAGAACCTGTTCTATTGTAGAGTGATTTTTTATAAATCCAAATTAATGTAGTTGAATCTAATTTTAATTTGAACATTAATTTTTCAAATAATTTAGAAATGACAGAAAGTAGTAAAATCAACCTAAACGATTTTTTATCTTCGGGATTTATTATCTTTGGGCTGGTTTGGGGATCATAATTACTTCTCAAATTTTCCAATTTTCCATTAATGTGGAATATATTTTAGTATAAAAGTAGCGTTAATTATTAGAACCATTTTTCAGAGTACCTCTTTGGGACTGCCTTTTACAATTTAGCCAGTAATTAAATCATATTCCGAAGTCTTTCTCACACTTAAATGTAAGTGTATTACTCTTAATCTCAACTTTTAATTCCTGTAATGTTACAGATTGTGTCTTAATATTCGGTAAGACCACTTAAATAGTTAGTGGAGTGCAGTAGACAGAGGATATACTGTATTTTCTAATATTACTAGTTTCAACTTTTATGGCTTTAACTTGCATGCTTTCTTCTTTGATACCAGTTTCTTGATAGTGTCTAACATTTTGTTGTTGATCTTTTAATTATTGAAGAGCGTGGTAACAAATGACTTCTCCGATATGCGCCCCAATATACGAGCATATATACAATTTTTTTTAATTTAAAAACATTTCTAACTCTGGAACATGCTGCACCATTTGGTTCGTATTCCAGTTGACAATTGTTTTCATGTGACAAAGTTGTTTTCATTTTTTTGGTATGAAAGTGACAAAATATTCGTGGCTTCTTACTTTTTGAGGTGTTCTGAATAGAGTTACTCAACCACTTTTTTGCTTTGTCATAATCCTTCAAAATGATTTTCCTTAACATCATTAGATGATTGCTAAAAAATTAGTGAATAGCTTTCCCTCTCTGTATCTATAAGAAATGGTTTTGGCTCCGTTTGGGGCTTAGTTAATTTATCACATGTACTTAGTGTACGTGAGGAAAATGTTACAATTTTTTAAGCTCTTTGGCTGCGTTTATACATTTTGTATGGTTGTTTCTATAATTTCTGTATACTGTATTGGATCGTGTTTCTCAGCACATTTAATGCACCTAAGCTCTCATCTGGAATATTTGTCCGTGTAGTTGAACCTTGGCATTAAGTTAGCATTATGGTAACCTTATTACTTTTGAGTGGTTCTATTTTAACCCTCATATTGAAAATAGCTTTGATGTTGAAGTATTTTAAACTTTCTCCTTTTATTAATGTAACCTTGAAAAATTGGAGTCCTATTCCTCGATTTGATTGTTTCCAGATCTTTTTTGTTTTATGATATTTACTGCATTTCTATTTGTAGATCTTTTGCCTTTATATTCTCTATAATGTCTTTCTTCTTCCATGTTAGGTAAAGAACTTTAACCACAACCTTAATTACAAGTTCATTTTTATCTTCGCATTAAACCAATTTTTACCTTTCACATTGTGTTAACATTTTGATAATTTACTTCAAATTGGGATGTGTGAATTGATTCCAATGGTCTAGTTGAACGGTTGCTATATTTTAGAGTTTTGAAAAATTGAAAGGGAAAAAGGTAAAAATTGAATTTTCTCTAGAAATGAAGTTTTTGCTAACTAGACACTTCTTTAAGATAGTAAAAATTCACCGGTATCACTCAAGATCTAAAACTATCGTCACCTAGATTCTTGATGAATCCATAATAAATTCCAAAACCCGGTAAAGATAAAACAAAAGTAAACTCATATCATCCAATCAGTTTACTCCCGACACTCTCAAAGCTATTCGTAAAAATGCTCCTTCAGAAACTTAAGCCAATTCTACATGAGAAAATAATTATACTGATTCATAAATTTGGATTTAGAGGAGAATATGGAACCGTGGAGCAAGTTCATAGAGTCGTATATAAAATCAGTATATGACATTTTTGGTAAAATGCAGTACCGAATCCACCAATTTTTGCGAAACTAATGCAGGTATTCCACAAGGCAGTGTGCTGGGTCCAATATTATATTTAATCTATATAGTGCAAACCTGCCAATATCAAATTACGTAAAAGTTTCAACATTTGCGAATGGTAAATCAATTTTAGCTACGCAACAAAATCTCACGATAGCTTCAAGAAATCTGCAGGAACACTTATAGCTATAGAAAAATGGTTATCTAAATGGATAATTAAGGCCAACGAACGTAAATCGGCGTACATTAATTACATTCACACTCTACATACTTACCGTCCACCTGTGAGATTAAATAATAAGACCATGCTACAAGAAAATCAAAACGTTTAATAATCCGGCCTACATTTAGATATGGCTCACATGGAAAAAACATATCGAACCTAAACTTCAACAAATCAAGTTAGTATCTTTGCCATCTTTGGCATTCTTTCCAATTTTATTATATTAGAAGCGCGAGTGTATCCCCGTAATTGAATGCTATATGTCCAAACAGGTTTAAGAATCATTTTATACAGCAAAATCTTACACTGTAAGATTTTGCTGTACAAAATGATTCTTAAACCTGTTTGCGCTTCTAATATAATAAAATTGGAAAGAATGCCAAAGATGGCAAAGATACTAAGAAAAATAGTTAATATTTATGGTATGTACGTAATACAAATATATTTCGGAATCTACGCATGTTACTGCTAACGCAGATACAATCCAACAGTACAGCAAAAAGTACTGGTTGAAATTAAAACTTTAGCTTTAAATATAAACTGTGTCAATTATACTTGCTGAGCAATTTGATTTGTGAATGGATTGAAAACAACTGTGACATTGGAGATAACTCTACATCAAATTTGAAAGTACATCTTACATGGATATTAAAATACATATTACCAGCAGCTATAGATATAAAGGGAAAACTTGTGCGCAACCTGCCGACTGTAATTAATTTTGGAATATAGGACTTTGATATTGTATCTCTACACAGTGACAACCAAAATCCTAATACATACGAGATTACAACCGAATTCTTGGGTTACACATGGTCCTTCGAGCCGGATTGGTTTACGATTACATCAACTAAAACAGTGTGAGTAAATCATAAAAATAATAATTTGGTTTACCTAAATATAATTACACAATATTTAATTGATGGTCATTAAACCACGTGATATTGTTCGCAACATAACAAGTGTGATTTTCTGTTATTAAAATTCGAGATTCAAAATGTCGGACCTTCGAGCACTAAAACGCATTCTGAAGAATCTAGAATCCGTTAATGTTCAAGCCAGTGCATTCTATCATGATGCTAATATAGGTGACATAAAAATGTGTTTAGCAATGTCGGATGATGAATGGAATGATCTGCAAGGTATCGAAAGGTTACTTAAATTCAATGACGCTCAATTAGAGATAGTTAATAAGATTGAAACGATATATTTTAAAACAAAACAAATCTTATATCAAAGTGAAATGAGTTCTGAAACGGTGAATACGCAAGAAAATATATCAATCAATGATTTGAATGAATTATCTCTCTTAAACAAACGAAACAGTGAAGTGCGTCTACCACGTGTTAATATACCGCCCTTTATGAGAAACTATGCGGAGTTTCACTCTTTCAAAGGCCTGCTTGAAACTTTTATCGATAAAAATGAAGGTATGTCAAAGGTCCACAAATTACAATATTTAAAATCCTTATTAAGGAAGAAGCCTATAATTTGATTAAGCGTTTAAGTGTAACGGAATCATATTATAAGGAAGCTTGGGAAAAGGAAAAGGCAAGATACAACAAGCCAAAACATGTGATTAATATTTTACTTAAACAGTTTATGGAACAACCGATATTACAACAGAGCTCTGTAAAGGACGAAGTCATTCGCGGTTTACATGTTCTGGGAGAGCATGCTGAAAAAAGAGATATATGGCTAATTTATATTTTGTCGCATAAACAGGATGCGGAATCTAAAGTTGGGTTCATGTTTCAGCTGGTCAAGATTTTCCATCTCTTAACATGTTTATCGAATTTTTCAACAAAAGAAGCGACGCATTAGAATTTATTAACTACACTCAAAGACAAAAAGCATCAACATCCAAAAGGATCGATGCAATGACAGCACAATCTATGGCACAAAGTGAATGTCTAATGTGCTCAGTTGTGCATTTTTAGGTCAATGTGATGTTTATCTTAAATTGTCTAATATTGAACGCAAAGAATTCATAGTGAACAAAAAACTTTGCTTCAATTGCCTATCTTCAACACACCAAGCTGTGGAATATCGATTAAAATATGTATGTCGAATTTGCAGAAGGAAGCATCATATAACTTAACACCCTGACTCAAATCTAGAAACCAGTCCAGGGATTTACACCAAAATAGTTTACCAACGGCACAAGTACTAATCAAAGATAAATATGGACAAATGCAGCAATGTAGAGTTTTGTTGGATTCCGGTTCAGAATCATCATTCATGTCGGAAAACTGCGCTGAAAAGTTGCAATTAACGCTTCAAAAGGCGAACGTACATATCACGGGACTGACCTCAGGAAATATAACAGCAAGAGGCAACTCAATGATCACATTACGATCATTAAAAGACCACAACGTAAAGATAACACTAGAGGTGCTTATAATAAAACATTTACCTGCGTAAATTTCAAACGTAATATTATACCTTGATAATTTGGCTGATTTACATTTCAATATTCCATCTCATATTGACTTGTTGATCGGAGCTGATAAGTCTTTTGAAATTATAAAAAATAATCAAAACTGATACGAGTCACTAATTTTAAATGAAACTATTTTTGGATGGATAGTTTCAAGGCAACCACAATCAGTAGTTAATGACGAAATTAAAGCATTCACCACATTTGTAAGTGATAACACATGATTGGAAGAAACATTAAAGAAATTTTGGAAGATCGAGGACCCATCCTACAACGTCAATAAATTCACACCAGAAGAAATGAAATGTGAAATCCTTTTTGTGAACACTCATAAAAGTACATCTGATGGAAGATATCTAGTGAATCTACCATTCAAAGAGAATCCGGACGAATTGGGTTAATCTTTACAAGCCGCGACTTCTAAATTCAGATCACCAGAGCGTAAATTGACAGTTAACACAAAACTACGTGAGGCGTATATAGATCAAATGAGGGAGTATGTTAACCTGGGGCACATGTTTGAGGTACCGGCGAATTACAAACACAGTGAAAATTATTATTTGCCTCATCATGCCGTGACGAAGGTACAACAAAGGTTCGAATTGTGATCGATGGATCTAGTAATATGAGTCTAAGACAGTGGAAGTCAAATTTACCGGTTAGTGACATGGGTTGTGAGGAAACAGCAACTATCAAAACTCTCGGGATGCAATGGCTTCCAGTAAATGGTATCTTGACTTTCAAAATACAGCCAGAAACAAAAGGTCATCACCAAATGAAAGATTATTTCCAAGGCCTTTCGTTTATATGATCTTCTCGGATTCGTTTCACCATCTATCATTTCAATTAAAATATTATTTCAGAAGCTATGGCTCCTAAAATTAGAACGGGATGACAAATTACCAAATGTAATTGAAGAGGAATACGTCAGGATATGAAGTAATTTTGTGTGCTCGGAAGACATATCAATACCGAGATTCACAAATCAGCGAGAAGAGCTACAGATACACGGATTTGCGGATGCTAGTGAACTAGCTTACTGCGCAGTGATATATGGCAGAACGATTAACGAAGATGGAAGCATCACAATGTCTCAAATACAAAAGTGGCTCCAATTAAGAAGGTTTCATTGCTGCGACTAGAACTACGTGCTGCTCACCTACTAACGAAAATAATGCTAAAACTCAAACAGACGCTAAATAGGGATGCAGAATATTTTGCCTGGACCAACTCGGAAATCGTGTTGGCTTGGCTCTCTACGTATCCAGTGCATTGGAAGACTTTCATAGACAATCGAAATATAGTCAAATTTTAGAGCATTTTCCTAAACGTCATTGGGGTCACATTAAATCTCAGCAACGTCATCAGTTACACTACACATTGAATTCAATATACAAGATAATTCTTAGATAGAAGAACTTTTTGAAGGTGAATTTCGAATTCAAAAAATCTTTAGAATAATTGCATACGTTTTGAGATTCGTAAATGCACTCAAATAACCTCAACTAAGAATTTGAACAGCCACTGAGATCAAAAACGCCCAACTGGAGTGCATTATATTGGCACAGCGAGCAGATTTTGAAAATAAAATATAGAAAACATTCGGCAAAACAGAAGGGTGAGCAATGGTTTGAGACTTTTATAATTAGCTCCTTTCGTTGATGGAGAGGGCATTTTGACAATGGGCGGAAGGTTATAAAATTCAACTTATGACTATGACAGCAAACATCCCATAACAAATTCACAGCGACATATATTTGCAAACAGAGTCGTGTGGGATGTGCATTTGTCCAAATTGCGTGCAGGACCAACGCTTACTTCAAGCCTTATAAGACAGAAGTATTGGATAATCAACGAACGAAGCAGGATAAAGGGGATTTAAAAAAATGTGTGATTTGTTCGAGATACGCGGCGAAGTTAACCAACCAGATGATGGGGAATTTGCCGCCTGAGAGGGTCACGATGACTAGACCAATTGAAAACTGTGGCATTGACTTTGCGGGGCCAATGCATATTATATCGAGAAAATGGAGGAGAAGACAACGCAACTAAATTAATATTTGAAATCATTTCAATTCCGTTTACTAAATAAAATTTGACTATATTACTATATAACAAACGCTCAATATTATGTGCATATTTTAATAATAAAATGAATTTTTATTTTTTATTTTTAACGAAACATAATAATAAATTATTAATAATTAACATTGATTTTCGTGATGGTTGTTGTTTCGGAACATTTTTCCGTCATCATTTGATTTTATAATAAAATCAGAATCATAGTCGTGTATCGTGTGCAATGATCAATAATGTTAATATAGCAATAATAATAATAATGATAATAAATTCATTTGGAGGTTTTTTTTTTTTTTTTTTTTTTTTTTGTCGAACATTAACAATGAGAACTTTTTATCAATTTATCAGAACGAAACATCATTTAATTTATTCTGTTTTTATTTATTTTTGTATATATTTAATATTTAATATTTATAATTATAAAAATTTAATTAAATGGCCATTATTGCCATTCAATTGCGATGTCAATGTACACTTTTCCTATGGGATCAACTTATGGTATGTAACCGAGTCAAATGACTCTTTGTAACTACAAATTTGACATAGGTTAAATCTGTGCTGTAACTATAATCGCGTTTAGGAACCAAGAAGACGTTGTATAGTTTTTGTATTGTAATGTTTCACAAAAAAAAAACGAATTTCATAAGTTTTTTTATAAATGACCTCTTGTGGTACGCGATGCAATTAACTTTTATGATAGAACGGTTTCGTATTAGACTTGAATAGACATTGTTGTTGGTTTTGGAAAAAAATAGACAATTAAACAAATTAAACCATTATTGCGTGTGTTATTGACTATTCATTCATTTTCGTAAATTTGTAAAGATATTTTTATGCTCAAATTGATTTGTAATAAAGCAGAAATATTTTATAGCAGTATTAATACTGATGTCAAGATCTGTTTAGAAGAAATAGTAGTTTACTGTCTTTTTTTCCTATATCGATTATAACTACAAAGTTTTCTTTCTCCATCCAGAATGTCAATTAACCTAAAGTTTGAAAATATTTTACATTTTGTTGCTACTACTATCGTAATTACACAAATTATGTTCATGGCTTACATTGACTTGAAGTATGGATTTTTACAACAACAAAATATGGCAAAAATATTGCAGAAAAGAATGTTGAACATTTTAACATTGCAATTTGCGCAATGCTTAAAGCTGTTTGCGTTCGACCTTGACGAACAACGTGTCAATTCCAATATCCTTCCCATTTTTTAAAAATGGTGTTTCGATCTATGGAAATATATTACCTTATTTAGATCATCTCGTCCTCGATTCGGCTGATGATGGGCTTAAATTAAGACGTTACAGCATTAAGAACAAGTCAAGCCAGTAACAAATTAACGTACATACTAAAAAATAGTTACCGAGCAATTGGCGCAGTTGTTAAAGCTGTGGTGTTTGGGACGGTAGGTACCGGGTTCGAATCTCAATGGGGGAGGGTTGCAAAAGGGATTTTTCATCACTTGATTACGATCGGGGATGACGATGAACACAACTATGACCCCCGTTAGAGTGCAGAATTCATGGGCCGAACCATCGTCCATGCTAGTACAGGCTGGCTGGAGCAATGCAATGTGCAGATGGATATTTGAAAACGCGAACCTGTATTCGCGCGTCCTCAATTTGGCTAGTAATGGCGTAAAGTAGGACGTTAATTAACCGCGAAAGAGTTGGGAGAGCTTCGGCCCCAAAACAGATTGCATAGAAGAAATAGTTCCAAGCCCGTTTAGCTTTTCAGTTGTAGGAAAAAACTACCAAACTCATATAGAATTTCTGGAGTTATACTTTAAGTAAAGGGCATATTTTAATTTTTTTTATTTTAACTATCAGTTTAAATTTAATGTTGTATTTTACATGTTTTTATGTTTTAATATAATAACGCGATAAGCTTAGCGCGCTTTGGTTCAAAACAATTATCCGCATTATCCACATACATCTCCGCTAATAATAAAAGGTATTCGCAGAACCTTGAACACAAAAATGTGTTGTAGAGACAGTAACCATATGTTTTGGAAAATGGGCCAAGAGGGAGATTGCGAGGCTTTGAAGTTCAGGATATGAATAATGTGTTTTTGCCAAACAGTATTTAATGAAGTTTTGCATGCATTGCCCCAGTACAATAAACCATATTAAAGAATTGACTCAACCAATGCAAAATAGACCACTCTTAAAGTATATCTCAGGCTTTACATTCTTAGTATAGGTAGTTTCCTTGCTAACAACAACAACATAGAACTCAATCTACCGGTTTGGGACTTCCAAGCATGTTTGCATTCAGTAGCCTTAAAATGTATAAAGGTACTACTTTTGTTGAAACCAAAGTCATAGTATACAAAGTCGTAGTATCCATCTACTAAGAAAAAGCCTGCTGCTTAACAACTCCATTTGTTATTCCATCGATCTTAGGAAGCTGCTCTTACCTACACTTGTGCAAAAAAAAGTTTCTCATTCGACAATTTAACTGGATCAATTATTTTACAACCTCCAGATCATCAAAAAGCTTTCTGCCTTACCAGACAGCTCAGGATGCCCGGTAACCACTTAATTTACTTTCCGCTGGTTTTTGGGTACATCTCTGCCATTATATTAATATTAGTTATACTATTTTGGAGTTGAGCAGATTCTAGAGTTAACTAAATCACAGGAAAGATACCCGTGCACAATTGGTTATGTGATCACAAAATATTCTATTATATTATATTTCATTTTGACATTAGGATTAATGTAAATGGTAACATTTACAAGGTATCCTTACTTCCACCCATCATCTTCCTCCTGCTGCTCATCGGCAAATTGGCAAAACTTTATAGCTCATTTACTTGCTATTTTTGGCCAAATAGTTTCACTGAGATAGTGCAGTTCGTCAGTTCTTGTAGTGACTTTCAGAAGGTGTATCTTGATTTGTTAGCCACGCACAAATAATGGTCACATTCGAACACAGTTGGGCGTGTAAATTACACAATGTAATTTACTGGGTTTTTTACATGTAAAATGTATGTAAAATGTAAACGATTATTTTATACATACTGTAAAATATAAATCAACTTTTTCATTACAATTATCGCCATCTGTTACCAAATCTCTTAATTAAATAAAAATTGACTATATACTACAGTGTAGTGTATTTTGTTTATTTATTGTGATATTTGTACATATGTATAAATGTAAAATAAAGTGCAACTTTCCTATGATAAGAAATATTTTGACAATGAAATCTTGACACCTGCTATCAATAAATGTAATTTGATGAACGCTTCGTTTTTCGTGAGAGGAGTTAGCATATGGAATTCCTTGAACGGTAACTGCTGGGTTTCAAAAAGAATATTTTTCCCAAATTTAATTATTAATGTATTAATCAATTTATCTAGTATTAATTCTATGGTAAGGTTAGTATAATAGTATTGCTGCAAACTTAGGTTATGAAAAATTATTAATTGTAATTAGAGTAAGAAAAATTAAATTGAATTAATAAAATTCACTACAGTTCCACGCTTAAATTCGATAATCATATTCGCTACCTCTGGACATCAAAGGCATAATGTATAGGCATTTTATCAAATGGATAGAATAGGGCCAGTATTTTCAGGCATACATTTATTTGATGAGGGTGAGACGAGTAGTGATAATTTGGTTGATTTTGTCCTGTTTGAAATTAATAAAGATTTAAATTTAAAAGCCAGTCAAACGAGTATAGATTCACTTCATTCATTTCACTGCAGAGAATTATTTTATTTATGATTAAACGTCAAATTGCAATTAGTTTTCCGCTACATATCGAAAGAAATATGCACTCTTAAAAATATTTTATTTTAGTTTATTCCAATGTAGCTAGATGGCACTATGTAACTAGTTGTTTATTTTGTCGAATATAAGAACTAGTTTAAGACGTAAACAGATGGCATTGTAGAAGGATAGGTGATTTTTATAGTCTCAATGTAGATAACTAAAAGTTGAAAATAATTATGATTAACCATTTAAATAAAATGTTTAATTGGATTTTCTAATGCAAGTTATTCTTATAAACAAATGTTTGTATCATTTATTCAATATTTTAAATTATTTCTGGACGGATTCTCGTTTTTTAAATAAAATTTACATATTATTGTAAAATACACATTTATTTTGTAATTTACGTTATTTACATGTAAAATGGAGAAAACGTTTTTTACATGTAAAACGCCCAACCCTGCATTCGAATTTGATAGAGTTAGACCATCTCTCTAAGTTTGTTATAATAATTACACTAGTTCAACAAGAAAGTGCTGAAAAGGTGTACATAAGCTACTAGAAGCCGAGATATTACTTATGTTTCAAAGGCGCAGTATTCTTTATGTTTAACACGGTTTAATATTCACCATAGGGAAACGTATCAGAGTGGGTTAATTGTACCTTGATGATGTTTTTGACGATGGATATCAAATCTGATCATCGTACCTGACACTTAAATATTTTTGATATAGCCGATGCCTTCCACAATTCCCTCTATGAAATGTACAAATATCTCCTGTATTTTCTTATGTTTGATATTGCATTGCACGGTGTATACTGCATCATGACTTTCAATTTGGTGGAACCTACCTTTACAGCGGGGAAAAAGGAAAAAATTTAAATTTTAATTGACTAAAATATATAACCGGATGTAAAAAAAAATGTAAGCAGAAAAGACAAAAGTGCGGTATGATATGGTGCGAATTCTTAAGATTAAAGTAACTCAATCAATTCTTGATCAAAACTTTAGGCAAAGTAGCGAAGTAGATGAATAACCGGTAAGCTGGCCCTAAAATATTTAAAAGGAATAGTGACTCAGATGGTGAGAGACGTTTCCTGCAAAATTGCAGATGGAAAGGGAAGTATTTTTGTGAAATATACAACAAAAATATTAAAACGTAAAGTCACTTCTAGATATTTATGTTCCTGTTTTTTCTAGTTTGTTCTTGCCGGGCTTGAATGCTGACTGTAACATCTGATGTTTGTCCCATAAAAGGTAACTAAATTTCTTTCTTGTGAAATTTTAAGTTATTTGAAGAGAGTTTGTTCTTTACGGTCATCACTGACCAGTTTGAAGTGGTTCATATCGCTTAAAGGCGCATCGAGAAGAGTATTGCAGTGGAGTTTTAAACTCGTTTTTCAAATCGAATACTGGAAAGGGTATCAGAACGTTGTCTCGAAAGCTAGGTTCTAATTTGATGTTGAGTCTTTGGGTGTTATTCAAGAATTGTTACCAGACTCCTCTTTGCACGTTGAAGAAGCTTTTTTGCATTCCTTGATCTGTCCTACCACAAGCTTGGTCTTTTTTTAAAACTATCTAAGAAAAATCTTAATCGCTGCATGATTTACATCATTCCTTTTCTTAATAAAACTAAATTGCCGGATTGTCCTTCCATGAAACTTCGTATTCCCAAATTTATCTGGAAATCTGTAACGCCACTCCCTTCATTCCTTCCAATCACTCTCTGGCCCTTTCATAGGGTGTTTGAATTTTCAGGAATCCTATCCTCGCAACTAAAATGGTCACACTGAAATTCTGATAGCCCTAGACTATTGCTCTATGTTTGTTATAATGAAACCAGTTCAAAAAGCAACTGTTGTGAAAATGTTTAGGCTTAGTCATCTAGGCCATCTGATACTCCTTTGATATTCGTTTTATTTTATTCCTGCCCAGCTTGTATGACCTGTTACTTCTGGTGGTTGTCCTATGGAAGATAAATAATTTACGTAGAAGGCCAGAACATTTTTCATGTTCTGTAATCTCCCACTTCCCCTGTTCTCGTGCTTTAAGCCGTAGCATTTACTAAATGTATATAGTATGGCCTTCGTATTGCACAACAATGTAAAATATTTAAGTAACTCCGTCAAATGATGCATGGTATAGAGCCTTTACTCATATCGTTCTCTATACTATTATTGGCATAAAATCGATCAAATATAAAGATCTGATGAAAAGATCATTTTCAATAATTACGTTCAACTCAATTTAAAGTCATTGCTCTTGTTTGGGATCTTTATCCTTGGTTTATATGTTCGGTTGTTTTTTACAAAATTTAATAAAACTCGACTACATTCAGACAATTATACCAAACTTGGCCTTGCAAAAAATAAAAAACTCTAAAAATTATATGGTTTATATATATAGTGACATTTCAAAATATTATATCATATTTTACAAGAACACATAACACGTGCGCTAACGTAAAACGTAAGCCTACGCAACGTTTTCCTCTTCATTAAAACTAATGCAAATGTCATGTTGTGGTGTTTGGTGTAAAAACTACCTTACATCTGCCAAAAATATGGGAAGCCTACAAAATATATGGGTTTATTTATATTAGATGAAATCTAGAATTAGACACCTCCTATATATACGACACAGTGCGTTTTTGTACATAATTTGTAACATCTGTTTGCTCATTTTTTGTGTACAAATATTAGCAAATGTGTAAATACATATGTGTATGTATCACGTATACTTTAGCACTTATGACATGGCAAATAATATATTTTTAACATAAAATTATTATGGTTTTTATGGTTCTGTTTCAGTTAATAATAATATATTTGTGATAGCACAATATGTTATCTGTGTAGGAGGTACAGGAGAAGAAAAAAGTAACTGACTGGAAAAAAACGCAAAAATACAACAACAGAATCTTCATTTAAATAATGGTTAAAACAAATATGGAAATTTGTATCATATACAACATATAAACATATATATGGTTAATGGTTTAATTGGTAATGTTTTGCTCGTGTGTACAAAATTTTAATTTTATATCATTATATCCTTATTATAATATACGTTTAAAGAGGTTTCGATTAAGGGATCTTCAACTTTAATTGAAATAAATTAACATCTAACACACCCACTCTGTTGCTACAAAGTATTCATTCGAATATCAAGAGGTTAGTTAATACAATCAACCACTAGGAGACAATTTTTTTTCTCTGTATTTGACAAGTTTCAGTTACAACATTTGCAACTTATTTAACATTGAAAAAATCAGAAATGCTTGTTCCAAGTATCGAGTACTGCGCATCGATATTAACACGGAGGTTTTAATCCTGGTCTGAAATTTGCTTCAGTTCAGTGACTTCTTCCAAGAAGTGATGTGAACTGCAAAATAATGTTAACCCTTTATGGACAACTCTGAACAAATATGTATGTGCAACACATATACAAAACCAATATAATTGGTTTTAATTTTACATGTAAAGTGGTTTCGACACAAGCTGCACATATAGGTAAAATCAATTTTGTTGTACTTAATATTCCTCTACAATTAATTAATTATATGTATGTGTTAATTTTTGTGGAAAGTCAAAATCAAGCCCAATTTTACCAAACAATTAGCTCAGTGGTTAAAGCTGATTGGAAGGATCGTGGAGTTCAAACCTCATTGAAATATTAATCATTTAATTTAAATCGGTGATATACGAGTTATCCTACTTTTTAACTTACAAATAATCAACAAACCTAAAACTGCTTTTCGAAACTTTAATGCTCTCCTCCGAATTCTCCAATATTTAACTCAAAATCCCTTCGCTAGATGCTATCAAAATCCCTTCCCTAAATTTTATCATGTTATCCTTTGCTGCTATTAATGATTCTACTTATACATCTTATACTTTATCAACATATTGGTTAATAAATTTCCTACCTCTACCAAACTGCTTCCATTTAGCCCGGTTATATTTATGAATTTATTTATGTTTTTATTTTTAAATTACCCACGACCATCATCTTCCAATAGCACTCGCATCACGTCCTTAATCAATGAGTACCTAAACTTCTGTTAACTTCCACTATCACCTTGCCTGCCACTTGGCAATGTTAATTGGATAATATGTGGACTTTGTAATCTTTTTATTACATTTTTTTGATTATTTTTTAATTTCAAATAAAAAGAAGTCCTTTTGTTTCTTCTTTTGTATAGTTCCTTATCCAAATTTCTAAAATATTTTTTTCACTATACTATAGTCGTAGCGGGCATCATTATTATGTGTCTTAGTAGCCTGAGAAATTTTGTTTTTTGAAATTTTGCTAGTGGTTAATAATATTGTATTATAGAGCACTACCTAATTATTCCCCATATTGATAAATTAAAGTAGATTTTGATAAGAATAAAAAAATACAAATAAAATTTACAAGATACCTATACGTATAAATTAGTGTAATGCTCAAAACTTCTTATAGTATACATTCGTGTTGGTTTTGGTAATGATATAAAGACAAATATATTTTTACCAAAGACACACTTTATTAAATATTTCTTGTTAGTATTACACAATCATAGATGGCACTAAAAACTCATTTTGCCGATTTATTTATGGAAATGGTTGTTTATAGTGCAATTATGCATTATAAATGAAGGTATATATCCGTATTTATTGATATTGGTAAATGCATCTTATTGCTATTACCGATCATTTGTTACTCTTTAATTTGAATATTTGTATTGTAGCTTCTTGAGAATTTAAACGCACTTTGAACAATATGTGAGCTAAATTTGTTTTTGTTGATATAGAAACTTATATATATATATCCTTTGGCAACATTGAAAAATTTCCATCCCCCATGTTGATTAAGTTGAAGTCGCAGCTAATAAAGTAGCAGAAGTTCTTCGAAAACTGTGTCCCGTATAAGAACGGGGATTTTTTAAATTTAGATACCTTGCAATCATTTTTTCATTGATTATTATGTCGACCACAAGCATATTGCAATTACAAGCATAATGCAATCACCAGCTTATTGAAACCACAAGCATATTTCATATTTTGTCACTTCTGCAAAAACCTGCAACACTAATTAAATGATAATGGTTAAAGTGGTTAAAGACTCTAATTAAGTATAGTATAAAGAAGATCCATACCTTAGCTGCAATGTAACCTTGATCAAGCGCTTCAGTAAAAAAATTAAAAATATCCTTATAAGTGAAAACCAATGATTTTGTTGGAAGAAAGTCAACATTATTTCTTTTTAAAAATGCGACTAGTTTGTAAAATTTCGAAGTATCAATATTTTCGTTTAAAGATATTCTTAATTTTAGCATTGAACAATGGGTCCATAAAGAGGAAGCCTTTTTATTAACCGAATACTCTTGAAAAGAGTATATGCCAAAAGCATATTTTCGGAAATTTTATTAGCACTCTTATAATTACACCAAATTTTAAGTTTGTTAAATGATTTTATGTAAATATCTCTCGATTTTTGAGTCTGTTATATTTCAGGTGGCGTACCGATTAAATCTTTTTTTTAATTGAATGTCGATTTACTCAACAAAATTAACAATTCTAATATAAAAAAACAAAATGCAGTGCCATTTTAAATTTACGCTTACTACAATTCAGATAAAATTCGGACTGCTTCGATGTCGTTAATATTATTAAAGAGCAAGTTTGTCCCTTATTAAATTAATTTTCTTATAAACAAAAAAATATAATGGTTGGTGTGTTGTATTTTAAGTAGTGGAAAAAATAGTTTATACGCCACGCTTAAAAAGTGGTATTATAGCCCTAGCTTACTATAAACCTCGACACTCCTCGTCTCAACCTTGGCATATAATATACTATTTTTTCATCTAACGTTCTTATGTTTAACTTTCTAATTCTCATGGAAGACTAGATCTCTTCCTAAATTCGAAATATTTATACTAAGTACCAAATGTTTTAGTTGTGAGAATGAAAATAAATTTAAATAAGCTACATATAGATGAAGACCCCTGTTAAGCGCAAGGGTAAAGTGATTGTTTATTTGTAAACAGCCAATCAAACGAAGATTAAAAGTCATTATAGCAAATACTATATAATACTAAGACGTGCCATGCCATATAACAAAATACGAAAACCGAGGGATACGCTAATTTCGAATTTGGGTATTAACTTTCCGTAAAGTATAGAACGTAACAGTGGAAGTTCCACTGTAAAAAAACAAAAACAATTTTTATTTTTGTTTTATGCTCTCATGCTACGTCTATATAATTATTTAGTTTATGATTATATGAACGATCGGTATCTTTTATATAGTAGCCTTAAAAGACGAGTCGATTTTCTGACATGATATTCATATGCGGTTATTAAGATGGAAAAAAGTAATGGCTAGCGATGGACAATACTCTGATTGAGAAACTTGTAACTACTTATTTTTTAAATCAAAGCTGAAGTTTAAAAAATATATTTTTTAAGTTTAAAATTTGTATTATGACCATAATTAATTTGGGGTTGCACTAAAAAACGTTCCGTAAACCACACGAAAATTTTAAAATCTTTAACAAACTTCGAGTAGCGGAATCAACAACTCATCAATCGACTACGAGAATAATTCATAGCCCTCTCCATCTTTTTCTTCTGCAACATTTTCTTAAACTAAGTTTGAAATGGTGGAGAAACTGTTATTTTTTGTCAACAGAATGTGTTATCTTTTCTGGTACAATAAAATGAGAAACCACGTATAGTTTTTTGTTTTCGTTTTAATTCGAAAGGCCGAAGCTTTGCCAATTCTTTTGCAGTCAACTAAACGTCGCATTTTACGCCATCAATAGCCGAATCGAGAACGTACGAATACAGACTCTTTTTAGTTGTCCATCTGCACATTGAGTTACAAGCATGTCTTCAAATACATTTTTTTATTTACTGTGTGCTCCCAGGGTTTTAAAACTAAAAAAGTCCTTAATTTTACATATATCCATACAGTTACATGCATGTATATTTTTTTGACGTACATGGCATTGTGTTGCTACATATCTACCATATTACATACGATTCAGGTTACGTATATGAAGTTGATTTTATACTGAAAATTATAATGATAAATCCAAAAAATAAAAAATTAAATAAATATTAATTAATTAAGCAAATGATATTCAGAACACGTCCTGGTTTTATTTTTTTCTGGGTTATGATGATACAAAAATAAATTGCATACAATAAATAGATCATAAAAAATATTATCTCCCCGGTTTGCGGGCAACTATTGTATGTTGTACTATACTCTATATAGAATTTACTTCGCAATAACAGAATGTTTAAAAAATGTTAAAACGATATATTCAACCGAGCTTTTGATCGATATGCCATGTCACTCATCTTCTTCATTATCGCGTGGAGATGCCTATATATAGTAAATAACTATTTTTTATATATCGTTAGAGACAAAACGAAAATGCGGCGTCATGGTTTTTTACGCGGATTGATTGGCGGTTTATAAAGTTGTATATGTGTATATTTGAATAATAATTTAGATAAATTTTTATGATATGAAACCATACTTTGACACGTATTCAAAGAATATATATATAGTCGTTTACACTTGATACATCAATAAATTTGGTCACAGTTCACTGCAGTTTGGCAAAATCTATTGAAATTGCATCGACATTGAGTAATTTTAATCCAAAATCATTCCAATGTTCCATGCCATGACACTTTATTTCACTTTATTTTGTTCCTCATTTATTATTTGTTCGACCTTCCGCACTAGCTTTGATTTTTTTTACTGTTTCCGTAATTTTCTCATCTGACATGGTGTGAACCACGATGTCGAGCATCGCATTTTTGTGGGCTTTTTAGCGATCCTTTTGGTATAAAAAGTGTACTCTTTGGTTCGACTGTGGTGATAAGGTCGTCCTTACTAAGTGCGTGCTTTTCTTGATAATTGATAGCAGTGGCAAGCGCTCAATACTATTCACATTTTCCCCATTCAAATGGCTCTCTCTCTCTTTCTTTATTTATTTATCTCTCACACAATCTTTTTTTTTCTATCTTTCTCTTTCTCTCATCCTGCCATTTCTCTCTTTCTTTTTTCTCTCTTCATGTGTCCCTGAATATTGCCTTTCTTTCACTTGCTCTTTATCTACCTCTTCCTGTTTTATTTCTTAAATGTAATTATTTTGCTAAATTTGAAGTCAGTTTTTTAATTATTTTAATACACGTTCACTTAAAATTTACCTTCAAAAGCTATCAACATTTTGCTGTCTTTCTTTTTAATTTTTCCAAAGCCATCTTAATAAACTAAGCCTCCATATTCAAATGAAGTTTTTCTTAGAGCGACAAAAAACATAAAAAAATATATGTTTTTCATGTGTTTTATATGGAAAGACATATCGCTTAGTTTTTATAAGAATTCGTAATAGAATTTAGCTTTAATTTCAGATATTTTTAAACCAAATAATACAGTAAAGGTTGATATCCTTGTGGCATGAATGGTTTTTTGTAGGTTTTTCCATAAAAACAAATGAAATTAACGCATTTGTCTAAATAAAAAATCTCAAAACCAAAACATAAGAGTCAGACATGAGACATATTTGTTTAATTTGAAGAATAAAAATATTTCATTTACATGTAAAACAACAAAACTAATCAAAAAAAATATAGAAGAAGAGAAATATTTCTATTACGTGTTAAACAACAAAAAAAAAGTAAAACAAAATTTGAAAATGTGAGATACATGTATTTGCTCTATAATAATATCATAGGAAACAAAACGAGCCAACAATATGAAATAATTTGACTATGACATTTAATCAAATATATATGATCAAAGCCGTCTACAATATCGGCTTTGTATATGATCGTAAAACATATGATCGAAATAAAAACAAATTATCGTGATTCGTGTGTTTGACATTTTGACATTTATGTATTAATAAAAAAAAATTATATAAAGCGTACTGTGTAATACAAATATTAATATTAATATTAAAATATAACCTTAAAATTTTTTAGTTAAATTTCATATTAAATAATAATTTACTTTGATTAATTTTTGAACAAAAAATTATGTAGTTAATTAATTTAAAAAATTAAGACATTTTTTTAAATTCATAACATATAACATTCGGCTTTTATGTAGTAGTAAAAATATAAAATGCGTTTTAGGTTTTTTCAAGTTTTGTACAATTTAAATCGTACGGAAAAACCATTTAAATCAAATGAAAATCAAAGTTTTTACTTTCACTTGTTGTTAACATAATTTTGTGTTGATTTAAGTTTCTGTCAAAAAATTTCCAACAAATGAAGTCATGTCTTTCCATATGAATCATAAAAACAATTATTGTTTTACGTTTTTTGTCACTCTAAATCAACCTCTCCAAAAATATCGTCTATCTTGGAGGCTTATATTATTAAGATGGCTTTGGATTTTTCATTTTAACAAGAGTAATATCTAGCAAAATGCCAACATATTTTTGTTTTGGAATGATTGATTTTAAGACCAATGGAGGAAGTATCTTAACTCAGTTGTGCAGTGTCATGCGGTCTTGTATAGATTTGAGCACTAGACACTGACTAAAATTTTCAAACGACAGCACTTGTTGTGATTGTATCGAACCACGTAAAGATCTATTCCGGTTAGAAACTGATGAAATTTGACTAGTTATTATGTAAATCTGTATGAATGTATGTATGCTTTACATCATGTTTTATCTCACCACATAGATAAAAGATTATTTTCCGGTTTCCGGTTTCAAACACCAAGGTTAAATATTTTATTTCTTTGGTTAAAACAACCAAATCCATAAATTTTATCATAAATATACGAAAAAAAAAAGATTTTACTAAGTTTTCATCTGATATAACATTTGATGGTATAACATCTGTTGTACTATTTTATAAAGCTTTTGTCTTTCAATGTGTATATATGGTACCAAAAAGCATACAAAAGAAAATAAAAGATTTATTATTCGGTTAGAAATGTACCACCCCTCCTACTGCCATAAAAAAATTCTAAAATAAAAGACAAAACAACAGACATACAAGTCGTCTTGCTAGTTCTTTGCATTGTTTTTAACAAAAGGAAAACTCATTATTAAAATAAATTCCACCAACAGTAGCAGCAGCAGCATATATAGCAGAAGCATGAAGCCAAATAACATTTTTATAGAATGTTGAGCTAATTTTTATTACAACTACACATATTCTTATCTAAAATAAAACTAACATTAATAGTAGTTTCATTCTTTTGTTTTTAGGTACAGCACTATCTTTCGGTTGCTTTATACATTTACGTTGTGATTAATTTGAGTTCATTATTATTGCGTTGGTCCGTGGTAGTTACAGGGTGCTCGTGCAACATCTCGATCACTATAATGTCTGTTGCAGTGACTTTTTTCGTGGTAGTAAAGCGGACTACATGTGACTTTAGACTGTAAGAAAAAGAACCTAAAGGACCATCTGAAAGTAAAGGTGACCTTATTTCAGTACGAAGGTCAAATTGCTGAACATGTTTTTCCCAAATCAAGTATAGACTGTTAAGAGATTTCAAAAGTATAAAATTGCGTTGACAGTTTCTAGAATATTACAATGGAACACTATTGCAACCAGTTCCTCGTTCAAATATTGTTGGTATTCGTTGTCACAATACGTACGTATAAAATTAAACTGACAATAGCAGTCAACTCCGTGGTCATATTGTCTCGTTGCTCTTTTTAGTGGTAGAATTGTCACTGTATTAAACCAAATAGAGTCAGTTATCCCATGTTACCGATGGCGCACAATCGATTTATTATTATTGTTCTTGTAATTACGATGTACATCTGTAAATGCGGTTAACCGCATACAAAAAATAAGCATTTAAATCAAACTTTGATTAATATTTCGTGACTAATCAAATATTTTATGACTTTTCCAGACAATAACGACAGTACAAAATTAAATAAAAATATTATTAAACTTTAAAAAAAAAATTATATTTTTTTTTTTCTACTTGTCTAGCAATAAAGCATGCAACAACAAATTTATAGTTTCCAAGAAAACTTAAATATTTTTAATAAAAGTATTATGTTTTTTTATTTGTTTTCTTCCTTGTCTGCTATCTCTTCTGGATGTAAAACTCTCTTCCAGTTATTTTTTAATGTTTAACCGTAAACTCGTTATCTCCAGTCTGTAAAATTTGTTAGCTTTTTTAAACTGTGACAACCCAAATACTTTTTCGCTTTGTAAAACTGTGGCAAAAGAATCGCCTTGTGTCGGTAGTAATCCAAGTTCAGTATAGAATCATAATTGGCCAGGAACTAATTAGTATTGTTGATGCTTTGTGCTCCTAGCATTCTTGGTAGAACCTGCTCCAGTTACCATTTTATATTAAAGGATCTTACACGTTGATGTTTTATATCCACCTTGTGTGGATATATAATTTTTTATGTTCACAAAGCGTGTTTCATTGGCGAAAGCAAACTACTCACAAGTACTTGTATCTACTCGAAATATAACTGACGCATATAACTAACAATAGATGGCATTGACATAATTATTGAGATATATTGTATATGGAAAATTGATTTTTCGAGTATTGTTTATTTTTGATAAAATGTTTGTTAATTTTCCGAAAGTTAAAATAAAACAAAATTATTTTTATCTTTGATAAAAAAGAAAATTGTTGTGCATTGTTTTTGATAGTGTGAATTAAAATTGAATAAGGACATTTAAATAAAAATACTTGTACACAGTAAAAAAATATTTACACTATCTTATAGGTTATGTTTTTCTTCTGGCATAGTTTTTCATCGTTCCATTGGTCATGTTAGTAGCAAATTTGTCCGAATGGACGAATTTTTAACGCAGTTTCACTATTGTAATGCCCGATGTGTGGCATGGTGGCCCATCTTGCTGGAACCAAACGTCGTCCAAACCAATATCTTTAAGACATGGCCACATAAAAGGGCCACATAAGTGGCGGTAGTTGGCCACATAAGTGGCGGTAGTTGACCGTTGTTCTCGGCCGTTGGCGCACATTTTCGACGATATTTTAGGCTCAACGAGCACGGGTACGTGTTGAATTATTGACTAGGTACCCCTTATCACGCACTTTATGCACAAACTTCTCGATACCGTTGGGTGTGAGTCCCGTATTTTGTTAAAATCACGGTAATTTGGCAAATTGTTAAATTCGAGTAAGCCATTGATAAAAATATTTTTATAGGATCGGTTAGTATTATATTGGGGAACAAAGAAATGTGATTGTCTTCGAGTAGGATAGGTATGCATTTGGTTAACCTGAACTAACTCTGTATTACACTTTTTGAGGTTAAGTTGAACCTTTCTAATATACAAAATACTTTTATATTTAGCGATCAGTCCTAGGGGTAACACTTTGATAGAATACAAACTAATCGGGGCAGTAAACCAGAGTAATTGAAATATGATTTTTAATGATTTGTTTTGAATAATTCTTAAGAGTTCTAAATTACATTCAGCACTATTCGACCAAATAGTATTCATATAACAAAAATGTGACTGGATATGTGCATAGTACAACATTAAAGCACAAATTAAGTTAATGTAAGGACGAACACGTTTAATTGCGAAATTCATGGGAGTAATTTTTTTCTTGAGGTATAAAATATGGTCCCAGGACAACTTAGAGTCCATTACAAGTCCAAAGTATTTTGCTTGTTTAACCTCGTTAATTTTGCTTGAGTTGAAATTAAAATACTTCGGATAACTCAAATCATAATCTACTCTTTTAATTTTAGACTGAAATAAGATATAATTAGTTTTATCTAAATTAATGCTAAATTGATAAGTTATTATAAAATTGTTGATCACAGCCAAATCACATGCCATATCATCGGCAATGAAAAATGTCATTGATATAAAAATTAAATAAAAGCGGACCAAGTAATGAGCCTTGAGGAACACCAGCAATCAAAGTATTATATTCACTATCAACACCTGCTACTAAAGTAAATTGTTTTCTATTTGAGAGGTAGTTTTGGATCACAGAGAGGGTATTAGCATCTGAAATTAGACTTCGTAATTTTTCTATAAGAATAGTGTGGTTAACACAATCAAAGGCCTTGGTCACATCAATAAATAACACTGATACAAACATTTTCCTATCCATATTATTATATATAATGTCGATGACATTAGTAACGGTGGATTGGGTACTAGAATATCAGTACAACCGTATTGATGTTTATTAATAATCGAATGAATATGAAAATAATTAAGAAGCCTTTTGAGAATAACGGACTCAAAAATCTTAGACAGACTATTTTAGATCGATATTGGTCAATAGTTACCCATATTTGTTTTGTCATCTTTCTTATGTATAGGTTTCAATTTAGCAATTTTTAGCGCATTTGGAAAACATCCATAATTCAAGCATCGGTTAATTAACTTCAGTATAATTGGAATTAGAGTGTCTTTGAAACTGTGAATAAACTTCAATGAAATACCCTGTAGCAGCCAATTTATTATGCTTTCCAATTATTAGATTAATTTCATCAAAATTTGTTTCGTAGAAAATAAATGATTGATTATTAACCTGGAGCTTAGAATAGCATTTGAAGTGTAGTACCAGTTTATTTTTATTGGTTCCTGATGGCAGCCCAATCGTAGTTGATACATTAGTAAAAAAATTGATTAAATGCATTCACTGCTAATGCTGTGGTTCTTCAAGCATAATACTGTCCACTTTAATTGCTGTAATTTCTTGACGAGCAGATTCAGTTTTGTTAAAAATTAATTTGTTCATAATTCTCCAAGTTCGTTTTAAGTTGTTTTTATTTTGCTCTAGATCACTGGAAGTATGATTAAATTTTAATTTTCTATTTAAATTCGTCATTCGGTTTTGAAACTTAAGATCATCTTGCCTAAAGACTGTATTATTGGGATACTTCCTATTTAATGCACTAAATTTGTCTCGCACTCTTATGAGGGAGAAAAGTGATATTTATTTACCCATGGTTTAAAAAACGGCTTTTTCTTTATTGAAGTATTGGCAGCGATGATTTTCTGTAACACATCGATTAATTGTTTAAAGCTTCCTATTAAGTTCGGTTTTATACGTGTATACAAGTCAATTCTACTGTAGTTGATTACAGTAAAGTCTATTTTATTAGTAACCACACTGTGTTTCGGATTCATATTCTAGTATAACACTAACATTTGATGATCCTGATAAAAAATAGTTCTTGATACAAGTTTGTACTTTAGGGAAACCAAATCTGTAATAACATAGTCGACAGTAGTTGCAATGGTATTCGAGAACCTTGTGGCATAATGTTCTAAGTTAGAATTTAAAATCAAAAATCCATTAGACATTACTGTGGCTTGGAGTCTAAGATTAGAAACACCTAATATATCAAGATAATTAATATTAAGATCCCCCATAAGAAATGAATTAGGATATTTACCTAGTAAACCTTCTAAATTCGTAAAAAAGCATCAATGTCGCAGTCCGGGGGCCTGTACATTCCGATTATATTTATATTTAATTGCGTTTAGCAAACTATAATATTACTACTTGTAAGTACTGTATTATAAATTAATTGGCTGCCACTGATTCATGAACGAAGAAACTCCTAATTTTCTAGTAAAGTACTAAAATGTTTGCGCAATCTATGATTTATTATTAGTTTTATATGTGGTGGCCTTTCTAGATAAATTTGTTGTAGAAAGATAGGTCCATTTTTAAACAAAAGTTGCAACACAGCCCCCTTTTTGCCCGTAATATCGTAAGCCTGTAATATAGTAAAAGGTCAATTGTTCATCTCATTTAAATACTTCAGATTTAAATGAGATGAAAAATTGACCCCTTACGATATTACAGGTTTGTTGATTAGATTCCTTTGGTGCTGGCCTATGAAAATATTTATCAATGTCGTCCTTAATAAAATTAAGCAATGCATCCAAATTGATTAAAAATGTTTCAATATTTTCAACGATTGATGGTATTCCAAGTATTATAAGATCATTTTAATAGATTGTTGAAGCAAGTATTCATTTTGATATTTTACGTTGTCAATTCTATCTTCGCCAGTAGTTATTTTAATTGTAAAACCTAGAACATCATCTTTTGAGCATTTTTAATGTTTATCATTTTCTCATTAATTTTATCAATTTTCAGTTAAAGATCTTAGTTTAGAGATTCAATTTTATTATTTAGATCAATATTAGATGTACATATTGCCTGCATTAGATCCTTTAAGGTAGGATTTTCAATCGACTTGAAATCCGTTAATAACGCTACATCATTGTTTTGTGTTTTGACTGCACTTCTTGTTGAAATTGAAAACGTCATTTTGAAATATTAATATTTTTAGAAGCACAAATATTATAGAAATTCGTGGTTTCCTTCATTCGAAAATAGAACAATAAAGTTGATTAAAGGTGATGGTTTGAAAACCATTTTCAAAACATGGTTTCTAACTGCTTGCCAGAGGTTTTTCATGAGAAAAGGAATATATCAAAAATAAAATTATTTTTATTTTACATCGAGAGGCCATTAGACTAACTCTTACCAATTCCATTCTGCGTACAATCCTTAACCGCTCTAAATAATAGAATTGTTTGTACTTTTTAAAACTTGCGGGATGTTACGCTAACACTACATAAAAAAAACAAGATTTACAACTATGTTACGAGTGTTGACTATCCGAGTACTATTTATCCGAGCACTGCATTATGAGAGAAAAAACGTTATATTTCCATACAAATTAGCAGCTCTTGTAATAAAATATTTCCACCTCTTGCATTTTCGGATTTTTTCAAAAATTTACTATTAACGTCGTTTCTCCTGTCTCTCTTATCACATCGCATACCAGAATAAACTGAAAAGATATTTCAACATTTGCCTTGTTCTTTTTGCGCAATTGGTTATGTGCGGTTTTGTAAGTTGCGTGCAACAAATAACTGGCAATGCTAAATTTAAAAGTACATTTTTTTAGAATTTTCGCAAACTTAGCTTATGAATTATAACGGTGGATGGTTTTTGTGAGAAAACACGAGATAGTATATTTAATGCATAGTATATATCTCTAATTATGACTGATTCAGCGGATTAATAAGTTTTTGTTTTTGGAGTGTCAGTTTTGTTTGATTTAATGTTAGGATGGTTGCGGTGTCTCGTTCTCTAAAGAGTAGATATTGGTGTTTGTGGCAAGTGGAGAAAACCAGATAATTTCAACTTCTGCACCCTGATTCTGTAAAAGATATGATTTTAGGTGGTACCTATGACGAAACTAGTAAGCTTTGCTCAAACAAAATATATTATTTACAATTTGTGTATAAGTACAACCAAAGGTCGCTAGTTCTAATGTAATTTTCATACTTGCCCTTTGTTATATTTTTTATAGAATTACCATAGGGTTTTGTTTAAAATGTATGATGAATGTTCCTTGGAAGTTACAAAGACTGGTTAAGAAAACCAGAAAAGCATAAATAAAATATTGGGGTTTGTAAATGTATTAGTATAACTGTCGATAGCAGGAAAAAAACGCATTGTGTGATTGGTAGGATGCGAAGAAATATTAAACTCTTTGGCAATTTACGGACTTTTAAGTTTTAGTACCGAGTGTGGTGAACGTTAAATAGGATGTCAAAGAATGGGCCAAATACTGGCAGAGCAAAATACATAATATAGGGCCAAAATACAGAGGTAAATAATAAACTCCAGTTATTTAAAATCAAATAACTTTAAAACTTATTACATTTTCGCTTGTAGTGTCTACCTCAGTGGTTTAAAAACTATTCGGTTTCTCATGTTCCAAGATATAATCCTCCACAACCAGTTTAATTTTGAAGCAGGATTTATGCTTATTATTGTAACTAGGGGAACCCCTAGTCACCGAATGACCTAACCCGGTGGTGTTTAGTATCCTTTTAAGTGCTGCTTTGTAGCATTTCATTTAAATTTTTATCTAAATATAGTCTATGATGATCCTATAGTTTAATAATTTAATTCCCAAATTTTTAATTTTAAAGCATAGGTACTTGAATCAACTTGCTTTTCTAATTTTACTTTGCTTTTTCAGCAGCAACAGACTGATAATCGTTTCCAGCAAAGGGCACCCGGTAGCAAAATTAATTGATGCACAGGACTGGTAAATGACATTCAACACACCACAAATACATATTCACTTGAGTTCTGGTTCTAGATTTAGAGCTCACAAATCGTGCCTTATTTATTTCATTTCTCACCTCGTTTTTGACGAATGGCTTGATAATGAAGATTTTAGGTGCGTCGAGCTTAAATTTGATACGGCGTTTCCTTATGTTCACATTTTCTTGGCTTTAGTGAACTCGGTTCCTCTGTTTTTTATTTATTTATTTTATTTCTTTGCTTTTCATGTTCAGAGCTCTTAGAAAACCTCTCGGAACGTTTGAATTGTTATAGTTTGGTACATGATGTGGCAATTCTTGTTAAAGTTTTCCAATTTAGATGTACAAGTAAGATCTTATGAAAAATCACTTTTATTAAGCAAAAACTAAGTTTCCATGCGATTGCCTATCCTCGTGGACTTGGTTATAGGTGGTCATGTTTTGCCAGGAATGTTTTTTTAACAATTTTTAACACTACAACCTCCCTAATCGCAGTTATATGTTTGAAAAACTAATAATAAATATGTTAACCTTTGATGCCAATTAAAGGTGTCACAATCCATATATAGTAATTATAATAAGTGCATTCTTTCAGTAAAATACCGTGATACTATAAGACTGCCATGTTTCAAATTGTTTATCAACAGCAAAATAATTTATTGTATCATTTATTATATTTCCTATTCTACACATAAAAGCTTACTGCACATAATATACACGTCAAATTACTACATATTACATATAAAGGGAATTCGACTTTTTGTATGCAAAAAACAGTAAAAACGGAACAAAACATAAAAAGCTTCATAAAAACATTATTAACTATGCTGTGTGTGGTACTTAAGAGATTTTGATCACAATTTCCTAAAAAAATACACGCATAGCATCCAACATGTATATTTAATCCGAATATCTAAAATTGTATTCTCCACCACCCCTCGTGTTAGCAATAAGTCCGAATACTTTTTAATACTCACATATACGTATTTAAGTCAAAATCCTGTCATTTTGTTACATTTGTAATTTTTTTAGAAAATTTCGTTTGATGGATGTCGATGGACCATAAAATAATTTATTACGTATATTGATGATTATAGCAAATATTACACATTATAGGTGATTATGTAATTGGAATTTTATAGAGGGTGGATATTTCCTAAGGTATTACGCTACTATAAAATGCGTTTGTTTATTGATTACTTTGACGAGGGTTTATCTGATTTAGATAGTAAATAATGCAAAAAGATTATTGCACACCCCAAATTAGGTATATCAAATAATAAATTGAAAATTAGCAATTTGGCTAAATATAAGTAAGGGCATATAAAGCTTAATAGAGGATATAAAATATTTCAAGAGTGCTTTGAAAATAAATTAGTATGTGGTCGAGTGAATTTACAAGAAGCATTAAATATATGAAAATGAAATTCATAATCCTTAAATAAATCAGAACTGCAAAAAAACGAACTTACCAAAAAATGACCAACCAAGATATCACGTTTGCATGTAAATCTGTAATGAGACATGCAAAAAGCACAGAACAAGCTACATAACTTATGAAAAACGATTTTTATTTTGAGTTTCTGTAACCCTGAAAAAATAAGGCTTTATTTATCAAGGTCGCTTGAATATAACGTACTTCAAAAGATACTACATAGAATGCTCAATAAAAGCAACTTAAATTCTAAACAGAAAGCTTATTTCCATTCCTTTTATTGTTTTTTACATTTTCTTGTTTAATTTTCTAAAAGCATCGAATTTCTTTGCTAAAGGTTCTAAAAGAAAATTAACAATATAATGCAAAAAGCCAAAACTAATCATCTTACATCGTCCTACAATCTTAAAAGAAAACGAAAACCAAACTAGAAAATGGTAAAATGAAAATGTAAAATGGAAAACGATGAAAATATGTCACAAAATATAATTTCAAAATTTATTAGAATTTCGTGTGCTGTTAATTTTCTCCATTTATGTATGTACATAACGTATTACGTATGTATATGAGCAAAAGAAAATTTTCTGTTCTACATAAAATATGTGTACATGTTACAAAAGATATTTAGTGCTGTAGTAGAACTGTTTTTCTTGTTCGATGTATTATGTTTTCGAATTTTTTTTTTTTTTTGTACATGTAAAGATGAATGACCTTACTTACTATGTACATATTATACTTGTAATGCAAGAAAATTTTCACCATCTGGGGTTTTCTATTATTATTGTAATATTACGGTGTTTGGTTTTGGTTTAATTTAGAAGAGAGGAAAATTCTATTATTCATATTCGTACATAAATATATTTTTCGGTTTGTGTGCATGTGCGTCTTTGTATGAATAAGTGAGAAATCAAACAGTTTTTCGTTTATATGGATGAAGCTTAACTACCCAACAAACATTGGAAACGGAAAGCGGACCACTTTTGACTCATAAAATTCACGGTGTACTCGGAAATGCAACCTTTTACCGCACGGAATTCCGTTTACTTGGCCGAAGAAAGGTGTCACTTTTTTCCATGTTTCCCCTTATTTTGTAAAAATTTTAAAATCACATTAGTAGTAGTGCGTGCGTATTTTGCATACGCATTGCGTCCTCTTTCAATTCCAATTTTAGCACAGTATCTAAAACCAGTTCAGAACCCAAAATCGTGCGTTTTCACTGCAATTATGGAAGCTAATACCATACACTTTCCGTATACATTGGAGCAGAATTTTTATTGGAAAAATGGCTTTTGATTTTTTATATTTTAAACAATTAAATGTAGGTATTTCAATCATTTATTTCCTTTAAAAATATTTACATATTAAAATAAGTTACAGCCAAAAAATATTTAAAAATAAAATTATTTAGTTTCTTACAATATTTAACGCAGCACAAAATTATTAAAGATGGTAACAAATTAATTATGTCTTTATCGTGCTGAAATCATTTTTTTATAAGGTTAATGATGTCTTCTTCAGATGCAGATGAAAATTTCTCAGCAGCAGATTACATAGGTCCTATAAACAAAGTACATATATAATTTATTTAATAAAATATATTATATACATATTTAAAACACAAAAGAAAAAAACTAATCCCTTACCTTTCAGTATTTTCACAATAAACTTTAACAAATCATTTTGTCAAAAATGTCGCGTCTTCAATTTTTTTCTTTTTAAAACCAATTCAAATGGCAACGCACTCTGTATACTGATTTATTTCTTTTTTTTTCTTATACATATAATATACATATACATTCAAATATAAGTTTCATTTTGGGTATGGAATTCCGTGCAAAAAATGAACTCCGTTGGGTACGTACCCAATAATGTTTGTTGGGTATGGTTGTATTATAATTTATATGATACTCGATATTTCAAGGCCTACTACGATGATGATGAAGAAAAAGCGAACAATATGTAACGCGATGGTAATTATTCAGTTAATAAAAGTTCATCGCCATGAACGGTCGTGATTTAAATAAAAATATAATTGAAATTTTAAATACAATAAAATATATATGTATACAGTTTCATAATAAAAGATAATTCCTACACGGGAGCCCGACTAAAATATTGAGCCAAATAAGTGAAATGTGATGTTAAAATTGGGTTAAAGCAAAGATACAATTAACAATAATTATATTTCTTTATAGACAAAAATTTTAAAAAAGAAAGTTCAGTGAATGAAACATTTTTGTGAACGCTTACACAAACGCATAAAAAAAATAAAAATCGATTAATTTAAAATAAAACAAAAGGGAAGAAAAGACAAAACACAATTTTTTAAATCGTAGTTTGCGGTTCTAATTTAAATGTTCTAAATTATTTAAAAACAAAACTAAATGTAAATGAGTAAAAGGGACAATTATATTGTTAGTCCAAGTATTCTGTCTCCAAGTATGTTACTCTGGTAACTATGATACAAATTCTACGAAGAAGTTGTTTCATGAAGAGGAATATTTTAGCCGTGTAAATGTAAGAAGAATTAGACGAAAAATTTAAGGAATCGATTCTGGACTTCTAAGTTCATTGATGCACAAGTTTAAAGACGAATTAGAAATATCTTTATACAAAATCAAAATTAAGACGAATAATTGAGACGAACATTTTGACGAGTAATAAATCACATTTGAGCGTTGATGATTTGAGTTGCAGAAAAGCGGTTTTTGTAAAAATTGCCGAAAAGGGCTATTTCACGTAATGATGATCGGAAGTGTACAATGTGAGACAAGAGAAAATTTAAGAAAAAGACGTTGGACATCGAAAGATGAGAACTGTAGTGAATATTTGGCGGATAAAAAATATATATAAGTCGACGAAACAAGAATCCGAGAATGATATGTAAAACCAGTAGTGGTTTCTTTTAATGATTGAAGGATCGAAATTTAAATTTGACGGAAAAGGAACACTCAGTGTCAAGAAGTGGTTAAAGACTTTTGAAGAGTAGCTCTAGATGGACAAGATTACATAAAATGATTTATAGCAAGAAGCTTTTGACGGGAAAAGCTAAATTATTGCTTGATAAAGAAAAAATGGAAAATACAGGGTCTAGGTAGATTACAGAAAATTTAACGCGCAAGTTGTGAAGGATGGGTACATCCAATGCCGAATATGGAAGCTCAGATAGACTAATTCCTATAGCAAAAGTCTTCATTGTACTGTACCTAAGAAATAGTTTTTCCCATGAAAAAATAAATCGTGAAAATCGAAAGTATTAAGCGTTTATTACAGGCAGAAACCTGTATAAATTCACAAAAATACCGTTTGGGTATATTGCAGTAGGGTAAATATGCAATTTATAAACAATATGTTCAAAGAGAATTAAAGTCAATAATTTGCCAATTCCGACGAGTACACACAGTTTAAATGTTTTCTTGGATTATATGACGAAATATATATCTGGTTACGTGACTTAAGAAGAATGTTCCATTTTGTCTGGAACAGAAATCAAATTGTATATCAGACGCTAGCAAACTTGCCTAAGCCGCGATATGTATGTAAACGAGAGATGATAATATGCTCCATCCAGTTTATTATATGACCCGCAAAACTACCTCCACCGATAAAAAAAAACAACGCATATGAATTAGAAGTGATTGCCGTAAAATAAAAAATTTTAAGCATAGTTTTTAAGTTAACGGTGAAGAGTTTAATTATAAGATTAACTAGAGGAGAGGTAACAAAATGGCGCTTGTCGAAGCACTCAGCTATAAAGACATTTTATTTAACCTATAAAAACGAAACAATTGTAACTAAATTAAAAAGAGCGCAAAACAAAGATGAATAAATTAAGTGATACTTCAAATTTTGGACGAACACTCGAGTTATGACGATTACTTGGCCGAAAATGTTATCTTATACAAGATAAAATGGTTTCTTTGTTCAACTTACAATTATTAAAATGATACACGACATTTTGCATCTATAAAAGAACCATGGACTAATAAATTATTTAGACGTATCATAAGAGAGTATAAAAAAAAATAAAAAAAATCATTGAAGACATTTTATTAAGAATTGAATATGAGCGCACACAATAAGAAAATTTAATTATTTAAAATCGTATAATTGTCATATGTGAGATAAATGAGCATTCAACTTTTTTTTTGTATGTATGTATGTACGTGATTTTAATTAATTTTTAATGAATAAAATTCAAAGTTATATAATTAAAAATCATTTTAGCGAAATTTCAATATGTAGCAGCTACACATAGATAGATGTTCGAATGTATAGAAATTGCACACAAAACGATTTCTTATACCCTTAAACCAAAGTATGTATATATAGCATGAACAAAATATAACATCTTATGATGTATCCCAGTGTATGTATGCAAACATATTATTAAACTCTACATATAAAGAAAAGCTAAATCCATAATATTAATTCACAAAAAATATGAAAATTCATTTGGCTTAAGAAATAATAAAAAAAAATGTGTAATCAATCAAAAATGTTTGTAATAAGTGTTTTGTGTATAGGGTTTACCAATTAGAGTTCTTTGCTCTGGCAACCCTATGACGTTGCAACTCTTTCGAAATGCTGAAATGTCGGAATTTTGTCACCAGCGGCTCTATTCTTGAATTCCACCGATATTTCCACATGTCCCACAACTGTCAAAATTCCCTATTTTCCTTGGCATTCCCACATATAAACTCCACATGCAACTAAAAAACCTATTCTCAAAACATTCAGAATTTTTTATTTACCACCCACATAATTTATCTAACTTCATTGCACTCCATAGTGGTGAACTGAATTTAGTCCATTTTGTTTTCGTTTTACATGTCAACAAGAAATACAATAACAAAAACTCAATACATATATGAATAATATTTTAATATCAAATACATTTTTGTAATTAAATAATTTAATTTATATAGATGAAGGGGATATTATATTTACTTCCTTAGTGTAATTAAAAAAAATATAATTACCGTCCATTTTCGCGATTTTATAAAAGTTCGGTAATAACTGATCAATTGGTCAAGCCGATCAACTCCTCCCATATTTTGACTGTATCTACTAATTACTTCCGGCTGCGGTAGTTCGACCATACATTATTGCGTTTTGTCCCACCTTTTTATGGTTGTTTCAACACCTTTTCCAATAAAATTGGATCCCATATGGACAATTCGATTATCCTGTCACTTCACGATTACTACTTTATTATCTCGACTACTGATTTCGTCACTATATCCTCGCGATTTCTTTTTCATTTCAGTGTCAGGTAACAATAATGGTTTTTAGAAACAATTGATCCGAAGAGTTCCGATTGCATTTATCCCCTCTTCTTTCAAAATTTCAAATAATTGGTAAGTCGAAAAATAATTATCAAAATGCAGGTTATGGCCAAATTCTGTTATACGTTTTATTAAATGCAGCACTGTTGTTGCACCGAACCCGAAGCGTTTTTGTTCCGATTGCGAGATTTCAGTTGTTTTGCTTTGATAGAGGAAATGGTTTCTCAAGGTTGCTACACAATACGTACACCTTTATTCTTTATGGAGAGCGCTTTCCCTTCATGTATTGCTTTAAACATAATTTACCTTTGAAAGGAATCATCTGCGTGTCGATACTTATGTTTTCTTCTATAGTAAATTCTAGGCATCGGTTACGTACAGAATTTATAACTGGCCGCACTTTGACAAAAATATCTTTGCATTCTTTGTTCAATTCTAAATTATTTACAAAATGCAAATGAGTTCGAAGTTCAAAGAACCTATCATATGTCATGCAATTTGAAACCATATCTAAACCAATATCTTTTGACCAGTATATTTTGGTTCTTGGAAACTTTAATGGGCCCATTTGTATGTGAATGCCAAAAAGTTTGATTAATTTATTGCTATTGGTGTGTTTCCAATTGGTGTTTGCTATTGATGTGTTTGTCGTATGTAGGACAAGCAGAACGAAAGGGTTAACATTTGAAAACGATATCAGCCAAATGGCCACCACGGCTACGCTTGCAGCACCATATCTTTTTCATAAAATATTCCATGACTATTTCCCACATTTGCGTCTGTATTTCCTCGATAACTTCACGAATCCCATCTTTAACGTCTTGAACGGGTTGTGGAGCATTAAAATAGACCTTTTGTTTCACGTGGCTCAAAGAAAAAAGTCTAGGTGTATTATCACAAGATATCGGTGGCCAATTGTGATCACCTCTTCGAGAAATAACACGGTCCGGAAACTTTTCTTGCAAAATTGCGATTGCTTCGTTGCTTGTATGGCGCATAGCACCGTTGTGCTGAAAAAACATCTACTTCAATGTCTTCCAACTTTGGCCATACAAAAATATTAATCATAGCTCGGTAGCGCAATCCATTCACCGTAACAGTTTCACCAGCCTCATTTTCGAAGTGAATTTTAACAATTTCAGTACGTTGTTGAAGCGTGTTTCGTACCATTTCTAGTAATGGCGTAGTTTTAACTTTGCAAATGACAAAAGATGACAGCTTCAAAATTGACAGCGGCCATATATATATATATATATATATATATATATATATATATATATATATATATATATATATATATATATATATATATATATATATATATATATATATATATATATATATATATATATATATATATATATATATATATATATATATATATATATATATATATATATATATATATATATATATATATATATATATATATATATATATATATATATATATATATATATATATATATATATATATATATATATATATATATATATATATATATCACTCCTTAGTCCATCTAGCTTTTTCTATTTCAACTACCGGTTATTTCGAGTGTGGCAACACTTACGTCATTCGTGTTATGGAAATGGGTCGCTTTACGCTTGAACAAAATTGGGAAATATTTAAAATGTCCTTTCAAATGGGAAAATGAGCATTTTTACCGAAAAATCATCTTTTCCGACAAAGCTCATTTTCACATAAGCGGCTATGTCAACAAGAAAAATTGTCGCATTTAGGGCTCAGAAAATACACACGTAACCGTGGAGAGGCCGATACATCTACAACGAGTATTAGCCGTAACAAATATGTCAAATGGCCACTACGCTGCTGTGATTTGACTTGGTTAAACTTTTTTTGTGGGGGGATGTTAAGGATGAGTGTTCCGCTAACACATCCAGAAACTTTTTAAGACTGAGGATCACAAAAGTCTACTGTAACTAAGTATTGCTAGCTAAAAATTGCATATTTTCACATTTCTGCAACGTGAATTAGATAAACCGTTTGTAGCTGCCATTCAAATGCACAATGATCTGTTCGTAAGTAGATTTTGCGATGGAATTCTGTGACATTCTACTATAGCCAATATTTTGTTATGAACTATACACAATATTTGTGTTCTAGACCTGTCTTAAACATGATGCATATTGTTTTGGATATGGTTTTCTGTAAGCCCTCAACCATTCGACGCACCTTCTTCTATTTTTCCAAAGGTAGCTTTCTTTACAGATATACTACAATTAACTAATATATACTATCGAAGCAATTATTGTGTAGACCTGTTTCTTGTCGTGGTTAGGTCTTTGATCCATTTCTGAATTAATTAATCCACAATTTCTTCTTTTACTACAATGCTGACATCTCTCAATCGGGAGTTTCTCCCCACATTTAGACGATTATTACTTTTTTGATTTTGATTTGTTGTATCCTAAAGGTTCAGAGATCTTATTGTTATCTTAAATCGTAGACATTATACAGGTGTTTGGATTTAATTTTATCGCATATACTGATTCGGTAATTTTACCGCCAAAAAAGTAAAACGCTTCGAAATAAAGCTGCATATTTTGACAATTTGCATGCTGTATAGTAAATATGGAATTTGATTAAATCCATCGGGAAGAAATTATAATCGAGGGACCTAGTCTGCAGAATAGTAGACGTTGGTCAATCTTATCGAGATGAAACCATTGATGTTTCTGGGTTTATATTCAATATCTCGTAGATGAATACATTTTCTGTGACATCTGATTTTATCTTCTTTATATCCAACATCATCGAATTTCAAAACCTGGAAAATTTCAAAAACCGGTTTTGTTTAAAATGAAGACCCGGGTACCCAGTTAGCATGATTACGAATTTAATTTAAAAAAAAAAATTGGTTATTAAATTCGAAGCATGTTAAAGCAGGGTTTTATAAATTGAGGTTTTACTGTATTTAATACGTCATTAAAACCGTAAAATAAATTTATTTACTGGAAAAACAAAATATTTACTTTCGGTTCTTCCAGAAACCCCGTTTTTTACAGATTATGAACAAAAACCTGGTTAACCGGTTTCGGTTTTAACCGATTAACCGGTTAAACAGTTTCAAAATTTGATTGTTTTTAATCAAACCTTTACAAGAGTTGCAGAATATACGTTTGTGCGACGATCAGAATAGTATTGTCGATCACAAATTTAAGTTCTTTCCTAAAATGAATCGATTAAATCAGGTTGCCTTGGAGTGACTATATCTTTAAGCTTAAAATAATTATTCAGATGTTTCATGCAAATTCATATAATTCGCTAGCACTAATCTAGATTTTTGCACATGTCACCTACCAATCGGAAGTAGACAACACTCGAACCGCATTTTTGCGCTGTTTACTGTAATATCCAGTGCTGGATATAGATTTTGTTTTGTTGATGGATGCGAATATGATTTTTGAGATAATCCTCCTTGAACAGATACAGTTTTAGGAAAAATTGCTTGGAATGACTGATTAGTATAAAAATGTCCACGTTGGTAATTCTCTAAGTGGTATTAAAACATTTTCCCCGCGGTGTGGCGGTTTGTTTATGACACTTTGGTTCAGTAGTCCGATCACTCTCCTCAATTATTTCTGTATTATTATTCCATAGAGTATTTATTGATTGTTTATATTGATATATTGATTCAAATGATCGCAAATAAGTAGTCTTGTTATTCCTGCAATAACCCATTAAATGGACCTTTTGCAGCATCCTCTTGTAGAAAAGCAATTAACGTTTAAATTTTTAATGCTTGAGTAAATTTGACGTAATAATGAATTTGAATCGTTATGACCGTCAGTGTTGGAGAAATAATTTTTCCATGCCTGATTTTTAGTTGAGCCTAAAAGATTTTTGTTAATTCATAATTTTGCTTTATATTATCGGAAGTACCTTTCGTTTGAATTCAACGTTCAGATTTAGCGGAAAAACGTTTTATTAAAAAGTTTAATAAACCAAAAAGAAAGTTTCGATAAATTTTCTCAGAATAATTTTATCAAAAAAGTACAAGTTTTGTTGCCAATATTCTGAGAAAATTTTAAAACAGGTACTAAAAATTGTAAATCCCAAAGTAGAATGAACCAAACCAACAAAATGTATCATTCGATTCAACTTTTTATAGTGATTTTGTTTTGTTTTATGTCAAGTAAACAAAAAAGCTCAAAACTCGAAAAGCTCGAAATAAAAATCCTATACTGCGGAAAATCATTTTTATCGAAATGTTTACTATCTAGTAAATCAAACGAAGGTGCTGGAAATAAAACATTAAAACATTGAAAATGGAAAACCCTTTATATAAAAACCATATAAAATATATATTATATACTTTATCTGTTTGTTGTTGGATTTTCGATATACATATGTACATACGAATTTTCAATCACATATTATATAAATTTTGGAGATGAAGAAAAAAAATCAACAACCCTCAAAACGGAATAACAATCTCTTGAGGCATTAAAATCTATTTTAATATTTAAATAAGGACTTATGTTAATCATGCGTGTCTTTTTATTTATTTATTTTATTTTTTGGAAAAAAAAAATTTCTGAAAATTTAATTTGAATATCTAAAATTCGAGATAAGGAGGATATACATAATTTTATGAATTGTAATTCGTCGAGTACCAGGAAATAGTTAAATGATTTATAAAGGAAATGATATTAGTATTTTATAACATCTTAACTCAATTACAAAACATAAAATCGTTATAACTTGGTCCTTTTGTCTTGATTTAAGGATTTGTGTTTTATTGCATAAATATATATAGTTTTGTATTTAATAAGTGATGTCATTACAGCTTATTTTCTACAAATTGAAACATTAAATATTTATAGCGCGACGGTTATACAGTTTTTAAGAAATTGGAAGTTGCAAAAAATCTTGATATTAAGGTAAATAGTATATCTTGATTTAACTTGATTTCCTAAGTATTTTCGGTTTTGCTACCACGATTAAGTGATGAAATCCATTCATTAAATTGTTCAGTGTTGATGCAGAGTTGATATGATAACTGCTAGTTCTTTCTAGTCAATTTTCTTGGTCAACATTGTAATTATTTTTATTTTTGTGTTTATTGCCGTATTGTTCGAAATGGTCTTTTCGTCTCTTAACTATGCTTTATTAGTTATTAATAACTTTAATTGCTAATTGGGCCTTTGTGGTAGGGGGCACTCACACGACGCGTAAAATTCTTCTAAATGAGTAATGTTATCTTTAGAATTCCGCCGCACCATCCTTAGCTTGTTATAGCAAGCGACTAAACAAAGGTCATATCACTGGGCTGACACTTCCCGCAACCTTAAAAAACACAATTGTTAAAAAGATATGGATTCTGCCAAAATTCAACCGCAGCCCCTAGCTTACGTTAACGGACACGTGGTTTAGGTTTATGGTACGTGGAATGTACAATCGCTAAAAACCCAAGTGCGTTTGATGGCACTAAATCAGCTATTAAAAGTATTGTTTGGAACTCGTAAGCCAACCCAAAGATGAATTTGCATTTTACAACAATTTAGATTATATGATGGGATCCATATCGGAGCACGACGACAGAATAGTGATTGGACAAAACTCAGACTGCTTCATGTGAAATTATACGTCCGTTCTCCCAACACAATCAAGCGACCTATAATGGGGAAAGAATGATGTACTTTGTGATCGCGCTCCATCTCATAACACATTCTTCCTAATGGAAAACATAGGACATTATGACGTCGAGAAAACCCAAAAGTTGATTTCTCAAAATGGATTCGAGTCATCAAAGATGTGAGATCTTATCGTTCAAAGCTAATATGGTAGTTTTTGAACAACTTAGGGATAACAGGAAAACAAACCATGCATTTCAACTGTGAACATTGTGACTGTTACTGTGACTGTTATAATGATGTAAACGTTATCTGAAGGGTATTGAAATCTTCGGTTAAAATTAAACCTAAAAATGATTGATTGATGAGGAGAATCATGTTGCTGCTGGGCAATAGTATGTAGCCTATAAAGAAGTGCGAATACATTTTACAGTAGCACGGAACAACAAAGGGTTCCTTGCCAGGAAAACCGCCAAACGAATTTGTTGACGAAAAAGCGTGAATGGTGGGTGGCTAAAGTTTTAAGAATATAACAACTCAGCAATCACCGGACTGCAATATCCCCTCATAACTAGATTTTTTTGGTATTTAGGATCAGTATGGAAGCTCCATGTTAATATTGAAGCAGTACTCGACACTTGGCAGAAACTTATCTCTGATTTATTAAATGTTCAACAATCATCAAATGCTGTGTAGTTAGTCAAATACAGAGTGTAGAGATGTGCATAGAAGACCTTCGACAAAGTCAATAAGGTCTGGCACTTTCAACGGGTTACTGAGCCAATAGGTTTGTATACCAGATAAAATAAAATCGTTTTTTAAGCCTGCTTCATATAGTTCTATAGTTAGAATTTGTTTATCTGAAACCCAGTAAGTGTGCTTAGCATTTTAATAACCTTTGGAATGTTCTATTAACGTTCACTGCTATTCCACCCCTTGCTTTATCTGCTGGATGTGGTGAGTGGCAACAAATGATTGTATATCTGAGATTTATTTAATTGAACCGTTCGTTAATTTGCCAATATAACTCCATTGCACTTGAAGCTGCTGGCCTGGCACAATTTGCTTCTTATGGGCTACTGTCCGAGCTACCATTTGTCACCTTGCTTGGACGGGCCTTTATTTCTGTTTGCCGTCGTGTCTGTAAGCTTTTCTTTTTTTTTGTAATCCTTTCACAATCGGGCATCCACTGTTGCTCACTGGATGATCACAACAGCAGTTAATATATTTGACTTTTTTTCTTGCTTATTGTGCCAATATTTTTTTAGATTATATTAACTGCACATTTATATAGGTTAATTCTTTATTACAATAGCGTCTGATATGTCCAAAGACTTGTCAATGCTAACACTGCGATATTTTGTTTAATGTCTTCCGGAGAGATTCAATCATCACAATAATACAAATCCTTTTTTTGTGGTAAAGTTACTGTTACTTTTTTTTATTTTTTCAGCTATCATAATATTTTTGGCTTCAAGTATTTTGTATTATTTGTCAGCTAGATTTTCAATTATTTCATTTTCATTACATGTATTGTAAAGTACTCTAGCCATTATCCTAATCGATCTAAATTCTTTATTTCCATAAGGAAGGCATTGTACTTTGATTTTTGTAAGTACGCTAGTTAACGTTCTGTAGGTTTCACTATCATTTACATCATATGTACTTATATTCCTTCTCCGTTATCAGTAATAGTAAAACTCCTTAAAACACAAACCAGTCAAAATTGATAGTCAATAAAGGTTTGGAATCTCCTTAAAATATAGATGGTTAACTGTCAAAATTTTAAAATTTTAATGAAATTTCAAAAAATTTTACAATTCCTAAAAACTCTTGATATTTAACTTACCAAATTTGTTAAAATTTTAACCTTGCTCTGTAGCCTGCCAAAATTGAGAAACTTTTGTGCAAATTTTAAAATTTCAAAAAATTCCTTAAAAATTTTGAAGAAATGAAATTTCAAAAATCATATGATGGTTGTCAGACCAAATAGAGTTACTGAAAATGTAATTTTTAAAAAACTTCTTCAAACGCAAACCAGTCAAAATTGTAAATTAAAAATTCAACTTTTTATTGCAAAGTTCCAGAAATCCCTCAAAACACAAGGTGGTCCTATCAAAATTGAGAAAATTTAAGAGAAAAAATTCTAAAAATTTTCCAAATCACGAATTAAAAGTTTGAAAATTTTTTATAAAACTCTTGTTCAAATTGTAAAAATTTTGAAGACATTAAAGAAATAGAACAATATCCAAAAAGCAAAAACACTTGCTGGTTTGACGTAAAAACTGTAAAATTTTTAGGAAAGTTACAAAAAGTTAAAAAACTCCAAAACGTAATTTCCTTACGTAAGCCTATCAAAATGTTAGGAAAATAAAAATATTAAAAGAACTCTTAAAAATGCATAACTGTTAAAATTTAAAAATTTAATGACCGTTAAAAATTTAAAAAAACTATTAAAATCACATATTGGTTACCTGTCAAAAGGGTTAAATAAAGGAATTGTTAAAAATTAAAACAAATTTTAAAGGTCCAAAAGCTCCTACAAAACCCTTTATGGTTATAGCTTGATGAAAAATTAAGAAAATATTTGAAAAATGAAAAATTCAAAATTTCCTTTAATCTTATGGAATTTCAAAATGTTTTAAAAATGCCTAATTTCTAAGTTAAAGTCCCCTGAATCCAATGTTATTTTAAATAAAATGTTTCATCCCAGAATATTTCTAACTGGGCGTTGCCCAAACCATCCCAAAATTGTTTTTCAAGCTTTTACGGGTATATAAGCAAATCATAATCTCTTAAATAACACATTAAACTGTTGCGTATCTATTTCAACATAATTCAGGTCTATAAATAACACAATCGATACTAATAAATTATTCGGTACACTGACAAGATTATCTAAGGCCAGAAAAAAATAATAAAATAAAAAATAAAGTAAAAAATATGTCATTCTGGATTATCATAATTATAATCCTTTTCCATTTTTTTGTTTTTGTTTTTTTCCGATCAGCAAATATTTCGATTTTCCACTTCATTTAATTTGTGTTTACCAAAATTATTGTACCCATCAATATTTTTTCTTCGTATAACATGGATTATTTGTAATTAAACGAGACAAAAAAAAAAGTAATTATAGCTTCCATGGAAATTTATCTTTCTTGCGCTTTACAGCAACATATAAAAAAAAACTTTTGATGGTTACAACCAAAATGAGATTCTATAAGTAGAGTAGGACAATTTTTATTTTATTTTATATTAAATCCCCAAATGTATAACTTATATACAATAAATATGGCTACACATTTCATTTACAGTTAGCAAAATTATAAAAGCTTATCAATAAGATTTCATAATTTCATAAAATTAGGTTTTGAGATAGAAACACATATTTTATGTATTCCAATTTTCAATTCATTAAAAGATGAACATGTATAATTTGAAATTTACAATCATATAATAACCCCAACAAATCTACACATTCTTGTTACATATGATGTATTAGGTTTAATTAAAAGTTTTGTCGCATGCAAGTATTTAATATATATACTTTTTACTTATGCTCTAGATTCAAAACGAGGACAAAACTTTCACCACTACCTAATTAAAAGCATAATTACGATGTTCTTCTGTGAAGCAAAAACTCGAACAGGAACTGGTATATTATGGATAAATGAGTATTACATATAAAATTAATCTTCTGAATAAATTTCAATTTCTATACCATGAACCATCTTACATCAATTGATAAATCTATATGTACTACACACATCTTAAAAGGATGGCAAAACATGGTTATGCATATATGTATAAAGATTCCGTACATAAAAAGATAATAATAATAATCTTATTATGACTACTATTATTATGTAAGAAAGCAGAGCTGAAAAACTTAAATGTTGTGGCTCATTAATTATCTTTCCATAATATATTTTATATTGTTATTACGATCATCATCAATATCACGTACAACTTTCATATAGTTAACCATTTACTGTATGTATAACATGTGAGGATAATCGAAAGGAAATCGTCCATTTATAATGAAAGGTGGAAGTTTATTTTTTTTTTGTTTCCAGATAAGTTTTTACTTGGAATCATTTTTTGGATGGATTGTATTCTTACTGGCAGGTGTGATTCGAACTGAAATATCCAAAGGGAATCATGTTTGGCTACAAAATCTAATATTCATTGATGTTTTCCATGTTGAAGTCTCGATGCAGGTCTTTATTTTGAATAATTATATACCAAAAAAAAAGTTTTTACAGGCCATTGCTGGTCCATACCGTATAAACAATACGGTCCCATTGGATTAGTCCCAAACTCATTCTTTGTATTGTTTTAGGCAACCGCACAAGAGGGCAAATCGTTTTCAACTCAAGGAGTCGTCGTTACCGACAGAGACCAGAACGTGCCTGTATTCCCTTTGTTCTTTCATATCCGTGGTATCGGAAACTTTTTACCCCTCAAATGTGTGGTCACCTGTACTAAAATGCATTGTTTCAAGAGTTGATTGCAAAAATTCCTGATAGCATATTCTCAACTATGACACAGTATTAATTTTTCAGGAATCCTCTATACATTGCAAAAGCAAACCATAATCTATAATCCGGATGGATTGAGTCATAGTATATTTCGTAATATTTAGAAAAAGTTTATCAGTGACTGATCGATTCTGACAATTTTGGATAATAAAGCAGATATTGAAACGTATATTGAGAGGTTTTCTAGCTGACGCGCAAAAATTGGCGAGTTTTCAACGAATTGTAAAATATCGTCACGTTTTGGGTCTAAATAAGAAATATCCATCTGTGTTATCAAGTGAACCTTCTACCATAAGACATTTTAAAGCAACCATTGTCTTGAAAGACCATTGTCTTGATGCAAAATCGATATTCCTTAATCTGTATTTGGTGCCATACGTGTTAAAACCAAAAGTGGAAGAGAAACTGAGAAAAATGATTAAGACTGGTGTGTTGATAACTTTGCAGCACAGCGAATGTGTTAACCTCATTTTGTTTATTCCACACAAAGAGAAGAGTCTTAAAAAGTGACTGTTAAAAAGTAGGTGGAATTTTTCATTATCCGTTACCAAATCTCGATGATATGTTATCGAGTCTCTCAAAAAGCCACTATTTTACAGTATTGGTTTAGACTGGCAAGTTACTCAATGTCTCAAAGCATCTTAAGGTGTCCTACTATATTTCATCAAATAATGATTAGAATTCTTCAGGAGTTGTCAAAAACTGTTTGCTATGTCGATGCTTATGTGTTTTTAAATTAGCTAAGCTAAAAGAAAAATGTCAAATTTATCTTTCGATTTAAATTTATCTTTCGATCTTTCGACTCAGCTTAACGCTATAAAATTTGAAAATGGTATTTGCGCAGATTGTAATGTAAATGGTACTACTAACAAGCCTTTACTGAATTTAGCTGCCATTTATCTGCAACTGCACGGTAAATTAGTTATACGATATATTTTTGACAGACATTTTCAGAGGACGCCGTAAAATTGCGGAAAATTAAAATAGTAATATTATCCCTATGACTGGTTGACAACTTGCGTGGAATTTTAATATTTATTAAATCTGATAGCTCGTTGCGAAATATCAGGCAATGTTTCCCACTTTGTTTGATCCTCCAATTTTTAGAGCCAATTACTTTGAAAGAGTAACTTAATCTGAATGATGGCTGCTCCTAGCCAATAGACCAGTGAGGCTTCCGACAGTATTTGATATTTACTGCTATATTTGGCCGCTCTCTAAAATTTAATTTTATTGTCTTCTGCTATTTGTAGTAATGTTCGAGTTGCTAAAAATAACGCTTGACCCATTTCAAGAGTCATGGATTTGAGCTTTTAAGTCTTAACATTGTTAGATGGGCTACTTCTCCATAAAATTATTATAGATATTTCTGAGCTTTTGGCGATACAGGTATTAAGACTAACAAGTGCAGGCTATCGTTCAAATAATAGGCACTGCTGTGGTCTTTGGTTCCTAAACACTGGTTTTTCCGTGTGATTTAAGGCTTTTAATTCTGCCATGTAGCTATAATATTGATCATAAAATCCTGGTTGTCGGACTCTTTTCCTATTCATTGCAAACTCTAGAATGCCATTGTGTATTATTTCCCTAGCAGATTTTGAAAAGCTTTGTATGGTGAACAGACAACAAACGTCTGTCTGCATTTCTTGTGTTAATTTGTTTAAAGTGACTTCAATTTTCCATAAACTCCGAAGTAACCGATCAATATTTGATCTCCTACTTGAGAAGATGTCGATTAATTAAACAATGGGTCGCACGATCTCCGGTATTGCCACTGACTCATCCAAAAATAGTATTGATAGGTATTTGCCGATGGCTGGCAGCTGCGTTCTTCCCATCACTAATTATGTGAAGAGAAAAAAATCGAATGCTATCACCAAAGGGTACTTTAAATTTAAGACCCGCAAGTTAGAGATTTTAAAAAAATTTCACTTCTCAAGGTCTAGCTCTCAAGGTTGATTTACAAATGCGTCCAGTGGTTTGTGACGGGTAGTAATACAAGTAACGCTTCCTTGACTACAATTTACATATGTGACGGGTTTAGCCACGCAAACTAATTAAATAATTTTTCTTGTTTATTATCGAGTAGTCCGTTTCATTAAAAAAAAAACAAATAAACATGACGTGGCAAAACGATCAACAATTATTTGTATGTGTTGAGTGTAACCGTGACGGGAAAGATAAAATTAAACCATCTCTCGACGTGTGGCGTGTGCCGTGTATCGATTTTCGAAATACTCGTTTCTGATTGGCAAATCGCACCCGTCACAAGCCACATGGCGCATATGTAAATCAACCATCAAGTTGGCACGACTGAAGCAACCGATGCTTTCAACCGCATTGTCATTAAACAAATAATTAATATTTAGTGTACGGGGAATATGCCGCCAAGTAAAGGTCAGCTCATCAAATGAGAAATTTAGCACAAAGGAATCTAAATATAAAATATTTTGACAACAGACGCATTTATTGTTTCAATTGATTGGTTAATTGCACGGAAGGGAGCTCTTACTGATATTTATTCGAATAACGATTCCAATATCCAAGGCGCCAACCGAAAATTACAAGTGTACTACAGATTAGTATATATCCATACGAGAATGTCAAACAAGAGTGGTGAACTACGCAACAACTAAGCAAGTCAGGCACTTAATTTCATCAATTTCACCGGATATAAGGGGAAACTGGGAACGAGTTGTGAAATCACTTAAGTCGTACTTAATTAAGATTAAAGGGATATTAATTTCGCGATCTTAATGTGCAATTAAAAATGAAAACTGGTATAGGTGCAACGACCCCAGCACATTTTCTTACACTTGGTCCGATTACTGCTAAAATATATGTTTATATATATATATATATATATATATATATATATATATATATATATATATATATATATATATATTTCAGTAAATCAAGTATCCAGTTCAAAAACGTGTTGGTCAGTCAAAGCCTGAATTACCTTCCTAATGATCAACCCACTCATTATTCCAATTTTCATCAAAGTGCATCGTTACTAGACCTAATCATTACTAAGGACTCTGCCAAAATTGAAAGACTTGTGCAACTGGATGTATCGATTTTTGATCATGATTTTATCTATTTATCGTATATGATGCTTGTGGCAAAAGCTTAATATAGATTCTATAAATTCATTAATCTAGATGCCTTGGCTTATGAATGAATTAATATACATGGGGATTAAATTTTTGAGACCGACTTAATTGATACAGAAGGTTTTAATATTTAACACAAATCTTTTGAGCTTGTTTGATAAACATGTTCCTATTAAAACCTTTGTTGTTCCCAAACACACGACGCCTTTATTTCTACGCCTTCAGTGTAGAAATTAAAATTGGAATAGCTAGTAAAGAGCTTTTTATTGTAGTAGATGTCATGTTAAAAAACTAATTAGGTCTGCGAAGTCCAAATATCTTAATAAAATGCTTGACCACAATTTATCTCCAAGAAATTTGTGGACCAACATCCGTAATCTTGGTCTTTCTAAAGATTTTATAACTCCTCATTTCTCAGCTAATGAAATGAACAATTGATTTGCTAAAACTATCTCTAATGGCAATAATATTGATAACATTAGCACAAACAATATCGATAGGCCTAGAAATGGTAATATAAATATAGCACACAAGTTTAGCTTCTGTGCTATTAATTAAATTGCTGTGCAACTAGCTTTATTTCGAATTAAATCTAACTCCGTTTAAAATTGGTTCTAGAATATATTTTACAAATTCTTTGCCATTTAATTAATAGTTGTTTAGGTGAATCGCGATTTCCTTCTCATTGGAAAATTTCGAGAGTTGTGCCAGTTGCAAAATGTTCAAATCTTAAAGATCTTATAAATCTAAGACCTATTAACATATTACCTATGTTGTCAAAAGTTCTCAAAAGAGTCATGTGTGTTCAAATGGTTCGATATTTGGAAAATAATAATATGATTGATAGATTTCAATCTGGCTTTAGGAGTAAACACAGTACAGCTGCAGTGCTACTAAAAATAACTGATGATATTTCTGTTGCTCTAGATAAGGGTCATGTTGCATTATTAGTGTTACTTGACTTTTCAAAGGCTTTTGATTCACTAAATCATAGCATATTGCTTGTGAAGTTAGAGACATATTTCAATTTTTCACCGCAAGCAATTAAATTGATTGAAAACTATCTAAGTGGTCGTTTCCAGTACGTCAGCTTTATTAATGAAAATTCGCATAATAGTAACATAGTGCGGGAAGTTCCCCACGGATCGATACTGGGGCCCATACTGTTTATGCTTTTTATCAATGATATCACTTCCGTAATTAAACATTGCAACTATCATATGTATGCTGATGATGTAAAAATGTATGCAAGCAATAAAGTTGATTATATTGAACATATCACCGATTCTGTTAATGCTGATTTTAGAGCAATCTCTAATTGGGCTTTAATTAATGAATTAAAGTTGAATTATTCCAAATCTCAAGTTTCACATATCAGTTCTCATAATCTGAGTATTACATAGCCAGCTGTGTATATTGGTAATGATGTTGTGCCATTTGTTGATAAAGCACGTAACTTTGGATTCATTATGAACTCGAAGTTCACTTGGGATTCACATGTAAGCCATATTTGTTCAAATATTTACACTGGATTGAGAAGACTATATAAATTTAAAAAATCCACTCCCACAAAAACTAAAAAAGCACTAGCTCTTTCACTACTTATTACTCATCTAACCTATGACGATATAGTAATGGGTTCCATAAGTTATGAACATAGAAGAACACTTAATGTGGCCTTCAATTCTGTTACAAGATATGTATATAGTTTATCTAGATATGATCACATTACTCCATTTTCTAAAAATTTATTAGGTTGTTCTTTTGATAATTATCTGAAATATAGGCAATGTGTATTCCTGTTTTACATTAGGTATGGGTAATCTGTTGATTATTTAAATGATAAAGTGCCAACTGGAATTTTTGAAAGAAATCCATCTATTATTTTACCCCGATTTAAAATCGCGCTTAGAGCAAAATTATTTTTTATTTTTGGGGCTCAAACTTGGAATAGCCTACCCCTTACTCTAAAGCGTATTACACGTCTTCACCGGTTTAAAAATGAATGTTTGAAATACTTTTTTCTTCTATAATTAAATTATTAAGTTAAGTTTTTGGCATACGTGCTACACAACACCCCTTAAAAAATTACTGTATTATTATTATTGTTATTATTATTAATATATTGATATTATTTTTACATTATTATCATTGATATGATTTTTAATCTTAGGCTTAGTTTTTTATTCAACATAATTTTATATTAATAATTGTTCTTTGTGCATATTTTATGGACTTTAAAGTCTCATGTATAAATTTTAACCATAAAAATAAATATAAATAAATATATATATATATATACATATATATATATATATATATATATATATATATATATATATATATATATATATATATATATATATATATATATATATTTCTTTATCATTTGTTGAAAGATCAAAAACATCTTTTGAATTGGCAGTATGTTTAGTATCAACATTACATTTTGGATTCAGATCCAAAAATTTTCAATCCCGTGACATCTGTGACCAGTATTCTATAAACTTCGAAACATGATCTCCAATTTTCAGTTTTTTATATTTTTATTGAGTTTCGTTTATAAGTAGGCTATCTGCTTGTCTGAATCTATTTTATTGGTGCTGTAAATTTTTAATATGGGCACAAGGGCCAAAGATTATTATAAGAAAAAAAATTTGATTTACATTATCCGTTTTATATGTAAAGTACTAAACCCTTTTCTAAAAGTCATAAGTCAATAATCAAAACCTTAATTAATTAATTGTTACAATTAAAAACGAAAGATATCAAATATTAAGGACCACAAAAATAAAATTTAATTTTCATCATAAAAAGTTAAACATTAAAATTTTTCTTGTCGCACCCGAAATAAAGGAAAATTTATAAACAGTTGAAATCTAATCGGTTTATCGGCTTAAAATTAAATTTAAAATTAAAAGAAAAATCTTCGGAAATTATAATTACTGCCGGTGATATAATAATAATGTTCAACTTTAAATAATTAAAAATGTTAAAAGTTTAAATGTCAGTCACCGCGATTTGGTTTGTGTCAGTATACCGCGTTGTTAATCGAGATGTCTTCATAAATTTTCTTTACAACTCAACTCATCGCACTGTTTCTATGTATACGCCACAGCATATTTCCATGTTTTATTTATACGTTTTTTCCACTTTGAAATCATCAGTCATCTGTAAATAATATTTTTGCCATTTCAACGTCATTTAAAATTCTATAAAATTTAAATTCTCTATTCTATATGGAAATTTTGTTCGGCTTGTGTATTTTTTGTTACTTTTTTTTTGGGAAATGAATAAATTTTGAAGAATCATTTTCCTTTCTTTCAAAGACGAGCATACAAAGAACGGTTTACCATATATATGTATATGTATGCATATGGATTAGTAAATAAATAATTTATCTAACTCGTTTCGGTCACGATTCACCAATTTTTGTGGTTTTGGTTTGGTAACATATTTATATATATATTTTGAGATGCTCCAAAATCAACATATTGCTTTGAACCATAAAACCAAATATTCATTTCCTTATGCAAATTTTCAAACAAATTTTTTGATGTAAAAATTAAAAGTTTTAGATTGAAAGTAATTTTTGATATTTTATAAAGTTGGAATATATTTGACTTTGGAATTATCAGGATTTGCTAGAAACACTATATACAGTACATTCAACTTTGGCTGGGTGTTTCAATATATATGCTTAAGAAATACAGAATAAAATAGTAAAAGTCAAAATAGTGTGCCCCTATAAGGATTTTCTTTAATGATTTATCTGCACAAGTCATCCTGAAGTGGCATATATGAGCCCAGTGTGTCCCGATCCAACCGCTACAGCTAAACCTTTACAATCTTAAGAATTTAGGACTTTTTTTACATGATCTGCTTCTCGATTAGGTTACTAAAAATTAATAAAATTTATAATTATTAATTTTTTTTTTTCTTATAGAAATATTCGAACCCTTTGAAACTCGCTTTGAAGAACAAACGAATGATTGATCAAACCATAACCACTACTACTTAAGGAAATTCATTAGTTTGCCATTGATCATCCTCAAAAGGTTTTTTCTGCAACATACTAAAGATCCAAGATAAGATTTGTTTGTAAAACACAAATCAAAACTAATCTAAACTAATCTAAACTAATCTAAACTAATCCAAACTAATCTAAACTAATCTAAACTAATCTAAAATATTGAAACTAATCTAAACTAATCTAAGCTAAAATCTAAACTAATCTAAACTAGTCTAAACTAATCTAAATTAACCTAAACTAATCTAAACTAATCTAAACTAATCTAAACTAATCTAAACTAATCTAAACTATTCTGAACTAATCTAAACTAATCTAAACTAATCTAAACTAATCTAAACTAATCTAAACTAATCTAAACTAATCTAAACTAATCTAAACTAATCTAAACTAGTCTAAACTAATCTAAACTAATTTAAACTAATTTAAGCTAATCTAAACTAATCTAAACTAATCTAAACTAATCTAAACTAATCTAAACTAATCTAAACTAATCTAAACTAATCTAAACTAATCTAAACTAATCTAAACTAATCTAAACTAATCTAAACTAATCTAAACTAATCTAAACTAATCTAAACTAATCTTAACTAATCTAAACTAATCTAAATTTATCTTAACCAATCTAAACCAGTCTAAACTATTCTAAACTAATCAAAACTAATCTAAACTAATCTAAACTGTTCTTAACTAATCTAACTAATCTAAACTAATCTAAACTAATCTAAACTAATCTATACTAATCTAAGCTAATCTAAACTAATCTTAACTAATCTAAACTAATCTAAACTAATCAAAACCTACTATTGTAATCGATCGCCTTCCGTCATTATCACCTCTTGTTGAACGCCTGAGAAAATTTTCAAACGATGATAGTCGAAAATGAACGATCAGAAAATGTGGTTGCTATGTATAGTTTTGACAGTCATTCATTGACGACCGCCGTCGAAACCAAAAGTACGAAATTGATCAAATAAATCCTGAATCAACAACAATGACAAGATCAATATTGTACAATACCAATGAAATACAAAGTTCGCACGGTGAAAGTCATGGCGATCTCGTAGATACTTAGTGTTAAGGGAGAATTTTAAATTGGCTTATTGCGATATGTGACGAACCCTTGTCGATCTAACAATAGAAGAAAGAATCAGAAGAAGTGCTGCATGTTTCATATATTGTAAGGGGTCACCATTATAACGACGATGATGATCTTGTTGTTGTCGAGATGTTTTCAGTTGGACGTCAAAATATGGAATGTGGTGTTTTAACCTTAATGTTATTTATACCGATGAATGAGACTCAACCGCTACATGACTTCATTCCGAGTGAAGCATCTCCCGGAAAGGTGAATGTTTACCCAGATGAGGTCTGTATGATTTAAAACGGATAATTTCTAAATTTTATACAGCTTCTTCAACAGCTTAGATTTAACTAGAAAATACCGATGTAACGGGTGACATTAAGTATAACTCGACCGTGGTGGTATACGGGAACTACTTAGTGTTCACAGTAACCGTTGTTTTTAGAGGCAATAGTGTAGCTTATGCGTCCCCGTTGCTAACTGATATTGCACTCCAGTACGTGATAGAATGAATAATATAAATACATATAATTACTACCATCATAAGAAAAAAACATTTTATCAATTGATGATCCAGATGTCAGGTCGATAGAATATCGTCAACATTTAGTATAAATATATGACATTTAGGCGATTATGCATATAAAAATATTTTGATTATTTTAAAACGATACCAGTAGCGACATCTAGCAAGTCAATGGGCTAACATACCATGGTAGTTATTTATATTATGTAGAATGTGAGGAAGTTATACAATGTAATGGTTTCACACTCTTATGACTGTTTGAAATGTTTTCGCAAACATCGAATGACTTTGTATAGGCTATCAACAATGGCTATGTATGGCGGTCAACTAGCACTGAAAACGCTTATCCATACCGTTGAATTATGGTTCAGATTTGATTAAAACCTAAAATCTTAGTAACCTCACCGCGCAGTTGATGTTGACCAGTACTCCAAATTTGGTGATCAAGTTCTCGATAAAAATTCGGGCAATAGTAATTGCAAAAATATCTCTCATGCAGTACACTTCTCGCCATCGCGTGGAACGGTCGACACAGATTAGTACATATTGGTATCCATTGTAACAGGTGGAAGTAGTCCCACAGTATCAAAATGAATATGTCAAAACATCCCGGTGGAACACTGAAATACCCATGTTGGATCTTAGTGTGTCCTAATACCTTGCATAAAGGGCAAGAGGATAAACAAGATTTCATTTAGTGGGCTAGGTCCTGATTCATACTAGGTCAGAAATATATAGTAGCAATTAGTTTCTGATGCTTGGATACGGAAGGTTCTGCAGTGCATCAAAAATGGTTCGTACTATTGGTTCTGCAATGTACAGACGGTTATTGCCCGTTAAAATTTCGCAGTAAATCGCTTAGTCAGTTAGTTTAAAACTTTCTAATTTCCAAGTATTATTTAGTTGCTTTACGAACCCAGAAAGTATAACCTGAAGTTCCGTATCAGCTTCTAGCGATTTAGCGATTTACTTCTTATCAAAGTGAGCATCGTCAGTTGAAGTTTCGTAGTTTGATACTCGAGATAGTGTATCGGCAACTACGTTATCGTTGCCTTGGGTATGTTGCATGTCCGTCATGAACTGGAACAAAAAATCCAAGTGGCAAGATAGACGCGGGATGCGCTCAGTCTTGAACCAATCTATATAGTGAGCGGTTTTTGGTCGGAATCCACTGTAAAATCTCGACGTCCTTCGACATAGTATCGAAAATGTTTGGTCGCTTGGTATAGATATAGCTAGTGGCTCTCTATCGAATACGTAATATTTTTTGTCAGCGCATCCTAAAGTTTCTTTGAAAAGAATCCAAGCGGCTCCCAATTCCCATTACTTAATTGTTGCAACACGATGCCTACGGAAGTCTTTGAGGTGTTGGTTGTGACAAACGTCAGTTGAAATTTATCTGACCACAAGAAGTTTTTCAGCATAAAGTAAAGCCAAATAGAGTATGGATAGGTCCTAAAATTTCCGCTACTTTATTTTAAATGAATATCTCAATTAACAGAACTTCCAAATTTAAGGTCAAAAGAACCCGAGAGCATCTTATCGCAGCGTCAAGTATACTCTCTTAATTGCACTGTTTGGCGTGAGTTTAAGGTTGACAAATTAATCGGCCCATATTATTTTGAAATTGTAAGTAAGCATCCAAAAATCATCTCTCAATCTGGCATATAACAGCCATTAACTACCAACAAAAAATTGGAAGTGATATGGGTTATATTATTTTTGACACTTTAATCAGTCAGGACATATGTAAGCCAAATGACTTACAGGGCATTTCACACAATTTAGTTCTCTGGTGCAATTTTTCCGCGTATGGCAAAAGTTTTGGCCAATTCTTGCATTGCAATTTTAGTTCAGTGATTTTCGGAGTATTTAAATTCTAACTTTCATGTTTAAGATACATCTAATATTGAAGATGATGTCAATATTTTCTTTATTATTGAAAGTAAGCTTATAAATAAGAGAAGAACTCTTCTATAATGGCTTCAAATTCAGCATCTACTTTGACTTTTGATATCTCCGTTTCTTTTTTTCGTTATAACCTCTTTGGTATAGATTGGATGGAAGCCCCTTGCCTTCCTTATTGGGCGGTAGTTTTTGTTTTCGAATTTATACCATTCAATTTTCCCTGATTTAAGCTTCGTCACTAAGGCTCTGTATGTGTCAGAGTCAGATGTATAGATTTTCTATATACCGTTGTTCAATGGTATTCCTTATCTGTGTTTGGTTCCATGATTTTATGCAACGCATAATGGTTTTTGTTTTTTGACCTTGGAAACTACTAACTACTTCTAGAAAGTATTCCACGCTCCATTTCTTCTTTGAACGTTTTTTTACTATCCATTTTGTCTCTTTTGTTAACTCAATAGTTACGGGTAATGCCACCTGATGAGGGAACTAGATAACCCATACGAAAGTGAGGTGTTTATAGCAGAATAAAAATTCATATACATTTTATCCGATTTTTCTTCACTGTAGATTATTTGACACTGGTTGCTCAAGTCATTACTGACGTGACCATACTCGGTAAGTTGGGTAACATACCCACTAACAGAAATAACGACATGCTTACTACAATTATTTTGTACCTATTTGAAACACCAAAAAGCTGTGGTATACTAAATTATCTGTCAATACTAAATCATTGGAAGTTAAATTCAATTTAAAAACACTTTAAGTCGATTAAAACAAAATTTAACTTTTAATTCATTTCGAACGTAAATACTCTTATTGATCTACCTTCCCACCTTCTTCAATTCATTGTTTATTTAATTGATTTAATTTATTTTTTGATTTTTAGAAAATTATTTATTTTTGATGGATTTCTATTGTTTTGTGAAAATATTAGAAAAGTTCGAAAATGGAAAATATCGAATAGATTAAAATTAAATAAATAATATTGGAAATTTGATTCACTTTTTAAAATATTAAAATTTAAAACTTTTATGAAATTGTTGCTAATTTTACAGCTTTTCCGACGTTACTATAATCCGATTATTTATATAATAAAAGTTTTATAATTTATTTTAATATTTAAAATAAAATAGTATTAGGTTTGGTGAATATTGATTGCAAATGTAATATTCATCAAAATTGAATTAGTTTCCAGTTTTCTGTTTATGTTGAAGAAAATGAATTATTAATTTACTATTTTGAAGAGTAGTAGAGAAGACAAACACATTAACACATAGGAGAACATTTCTTCTTTGATGGAGGTCTCCAATGTGGCAATATTATAAAAGTTTGATACACACCATAATATAAATACACATAGTACTACCATGGTATGTTAGTCTATTGACGTGCTAGATATCACTACTGGTATCGTTTTAAAATAATCAAGAAATGTATAAATGTATAATCGCCTAAATGTCATAAATTCATACTAAATGTTGACGATATTCTATCGACCCGACACATCTGGAACATCAATGGGTAAACAGTTTTTTTCTTATGATGGAAGTACTATATGTGTTTATATTATGTACACCCAATGCAACTTTGAAATGTTAGAAGTATCAAGTTGCGTGCTCCTATGATGTAATATACTTCTTGAATCCTAGCCATTAACAGTGCCGGTCCAGAGTGACAATAATCATTGTGGATTTGATATATTATTCGTGGTCTTATTGTCCATTTTGCCAACAAGATCATTGGATGCTTCGAGTTATATAGTGCCAAGCGATTCTTGATTCGACGGCTTTTAGCAGTGTCATCTTCGAGCTTATAGTATGCAACAGCTACTGTGGGTAGTAATCATAATACGAAATTCAATTCCAATTTTCAATTTCATATCGTAATCTCAGCCATGGGTATAGGTTATCATCCCAATCCACATGGATATGCCGCAAGTGTTGCAAGAAGGTTTTCAATCTGATTAGAAGCGGAGAAAACCAGCCAAACGGGTCAAATGTTTATGTCAAATAAAGTACAATGTGTTTATATCTCTTGAGTCAAATTTTGTATTTTTCGTAATCAAGTTGGTATTAGGTGACTTAAGTCAACCTTCTTCCAAGATTTCGAATAATATGTCTTTCCCTAAGAGTATGTCGATACTTCTTGGTTGATAACACCTCAGATCTGACAGCTGCTCGGTGGATAACCACTTCAAATCATCGCTAATCATCAGCTCTGCTAGCGTAGCTGCTATTTTCAGGAGGATTAGTGCGTTTATTGTTATTTCATCGCAAGCAGTTTCAAACTCTAGGTTTACTTCGAATAGTGAAGGTCCCTCAGGAAGCGCCTGATGTATTTTCAATACCAGTGATGTTGATTCGGAAACGTTTTTTTTTTATAAAATAAGATGTTCTTGACATTCACGAATTTCTAGAGCGTTGTATTTCGCTTAATCGATCAAACGGTGAGCCGTTTTCATGCATACTGGACAAGAGCTGGATTTAAGTTCAACTGGATCAGCAGATGCTGTGCACGTAGTAGACTTAAATGTAGAATGTGTGACGATAGGAACTGTGGATTTGGTTGGTACTCTAATTGCAACAAGAGTTTCTGTTCATATATTCTAAAATGCCAGCAAATCATAAATTACAAATTGATATTTACTAACTACCCCTACCTGTCAGCTGGAAGATTAAACAGCAGTCACGCACCTTGGCAGTGTCCCCTAAAGCATGTAGGCATCGTAGCACCTCGCCTGCCATATAATTTCCTCATCTTATGTTGACTTCATCTCTAGGTACTGAATTTAAAATTATTTTAGTTTGGCAGTGTATCTGAGTCTAATATCACTCTTTTTTACACTAAGACCCCACTTTACAATACCGGTGCAGCGGTATTAGGATGTTACAATATGGTTGACAGTGAGTTTCAATTGAAATTTTTCGCTGATATTGACTCGTCTATGTAACCATAATCCGGCTCGAAGGACCAATTTCTTCACCAGAATATAAAAATCGAATTATTTATTACTATTGCATCCGCAAACGTGTGCAAACGATTAAGGTTTGGACGATGGTACGAGAAATACGATATGGAAGGCAAATTTTTTGACATCGATTTTGCAATAATATTGATGTTGAAATCTCCACAAAGCACAAGAAATATGTCAGAGTCCACGCTGAAGTGGCATCTATTACAAATAATACGCCATGTACTAATTTTTATATATTTCCTGTTTGATACACATTTTTTTATAATTCGCCTCAATGTATGCATTTTTATAACACCAATATTCTTTTGAAAACAAAAAATTTGCAAAAAACCATTAGAACGACATTCAGGCGAATTGTTCCTGTACAATTTTTTTCTTAATTATTGTGTATGTGAAGATTATTTTAATTTTAATTAAATTAACCGCCATTGGTTCGTAATTAAGTGCTTTTAATATTAAAGTGCTTCTCAACGACCGAAGTGCTTCTAACACAAAGCAGTGAAACTCAACCTAAAACTTTTAGAAACCTAACTTCTTCCCGAAACATAAGTAATAAAACTGGAATTTTAATCAAACCATCAATAACAGTGTCCATAAAACTGAAAAAACCTTTACTTTAACATTTTAAACTTTAACATTCCATTCAGAAGGCTATAACACTTTAAACCATTATTTTATTAGGCTATGAAGTCATTAGTATAATTTTTTTGACTTTTACTGTTCAGGTAGGTTGCATAATTAAATTAAATTACATTTGAAATTAATTCGTGTTGTTTTTTTATGTAAATGAAAATATAGAGTCGGTACACCAATGTACATATGTAAAATAATTAAATTTTATGATTCTTTCTTGCACAAAGCATAAAGGTAAAAAATTACCTTAAAGCATTTTGCATATTTTCATTAATTTTACTGTCGTGGCACTCTTTGTTTGCATTTGCACCTATATGTATATTGAACTCAAACTATAGTATACAAAATAATAATCGCACTTAAAACCACAACATACATGAAAGTCCTTCGAACATATAATCGGATTTTAAAAAGATTTTTCATCTGGAAAACTAAAAAACACTTTGCGATTAGAAGATTAAGTCACAGATTAAAATATTTATATCTGTTTCATTCCCACAATGTCATAAACTTCGGGGATTATATCAAAATACGATAATCTAATATCCTTTCTCTTTTTATATACATTACAAGACGAAAAAGGATATTTTTCTACTAGGTTGCAAGATTTGTCACGACTATATAAATGCTACCTCCGCGATTCGGTAAATTATTCAATCGTTCGTTGAAGATTACATCTAAATACATGCACCAATAATATACTCGATAAGTAACGTCGATGATGTGAAACGACAGAAATACTTATAAGGTAAAAATTCAAACATGATGTCTCAATTGATTCTTAACAGATTTTCTTCTATTACATCCTGATAAACTTGGAGCTTATCATTGCATTGTCATTATTTGAAATAAAACGACAAGCGAATTACGACATACATACACGGAACAGTCAAGTATCCTTTACATATTTTATTGTTCTTTCCTATTTCGTTCGTTTATCATTCCGCAAAAATGTTCATTGTTATTTTTCATCATGTGCACATACACAATGATAAATGTTTCAGATCTGAAAAAGAAAATGTATAATGGTAAAAGGAAATGAGGAAAATTTGTTTTGTCTTGTGTTGTTTCGACTTTTTTTATGCTCCCGTTAGATATATAAAAAAAATAGGAGAGTACGTTTGATAACGTTACCAAAAGATTGGTGATGCGTTATATAAATGGAAAATCCGGAAATTATTTCTAAAGTAGGTGGACACGATTATATTAATTTATATATATAAGATATATTTTCTTTTATACATACACACATACACACACAACGCAAAAAAAGGTAGTTTGGACCAAATAGCCAAAAAAATAAGAAAATATTTAGAAAGTTAGGTATATATAAACGAATAAATCTTCGTCAATTGCTGTACACTGATAGTGTGTATGCATTGTATCCTACTTGGACTTGACAGCTAAATGAAAACTTATTGATTTCTTGTTAACAATCCGTTTTTTGTTTTGTTTCCTTTTTGGATAAATTAAACTGTTGCGTATCGTACATAAGTTAAATGTGATCAATTATGATGCTTTATATAGTGACAGAATTAACTGTGGCGGTAGATTTAGGATACATGTATGTGGTGGGTTAGAAATTTAAGCAATTAGTTATTTTGGCTGTTGTTAATTTATTTTAATATAAAATTAATTTAAGAAATTTACACGTTGCCATAGCTACTGTCATAAAACATGCGTACATTTTTTCAAATAATTTTATAGCATAAAAATCCTTAAAGGGGTTAGCCCACAAATTTACAAAAATTAATGAATTTTGTCAATAAACCTCGTAATAGTGGTTCGATTGTGATGAATGAAACCTTAACCAAAAGCTCTCGATACAAGTATAAATACTGCCATAAAACATGCACACATTTTTTCAAAAAATTTTATAGCAGAAGAATCCTTAAAAGGGTTAGCACATACATTTACGAAATCAATGAATTTTGTCAATAAACCTCGCAACAGAGGACCGATTGTGATGAATGATACGTTAACCAAAAGCTCTCGATACAAGTATAAACACTGCTATAAAACATGCATACATTTTTTCAAATAATTTTATAGCAGAAGAACCCTTAAAGGGGTTAGCCCATAAATTTACGAAATCACAGAATTTTTTCAATAAACCAAGCAACAGAGGACCGATTGTGATGTATGAGCCCTTAACCAAAAGCTCTCAATACAACTATAAACACTGCTATAAAACATGCATACATTTTTTCAAATGATTTTATAGCACAACAATTCTTAAAGGGGTTAGCCCATAAATTTACGAAAATCAATGAATTTTGTCAATAAACCTCGTAATAGTGGTTCGATTGTGATGAATGAAACCTTAACCAAAAGCTCTCGATACAAGTATAAATACTGTAATAAAACATGCATACATTTTTTCAAAAAATTTTATAGCAGAAGAATCCTTAAAAGAGTTAGCCCATACATTTACGAAATCAATGAATTTTGTCAATAAACCTCGCAACAGAGAACCGATTGTGATGAATGATACGTTAACCAAAAGCTCTCGATACAAGTATAAACACTGCTATAAAACATGCATACATTTTTTCAAATAATTTTATAGCAGAAGAACCCTTAAAGGGGTTAGCCCACAAATTTACGAAATCACAGAATTTTTTCAATAAACCAAGCAACAGAGGACCGATTGTGATGTATGAGCCCTTAACCAAAAGCTCTCAATACAATTATAAACACTGCTATAAAACATGCATACATTTTTTCAAATGATTTTATAGCACAACAATTCTTAAAGGGGTTAGCCCATAAATTTACGAAAATCAATGAATTTTGTCAATAAACCTCGTAATAGCAGTCCGATTGTGATGATTGATACCTTAACCAAAACCTCTCGATACAAGTAAACATACTGCTATAAAACACGCATACATTTTTTCAAACGATTTTATAGCATAAAAATCCTTAAAGAGGTTAGCCCACAAATTCACGAAAATCAATGAATTTTGACATAAACCTCGTAATAGCAGTCTGATTGTGAAGAATGATACCTTAACTAAAAGCTCTCCATACAAGTATAAACACAAGCATAAAGCATGCATACATTTTTAAAAACCATTTTGGAACATAAAAATCCTTTAAGGGGTTAGCCTACAAATTGACGAAAATCAATGAACTTTGACATAAATCACGCAACAGAGGACCGAATGTGATGAATGAAACCTTAATCAAAAGCGCTCCATACAAGTATAAATACTGCCATAAAATTTTCATTTTCGTATAAATACTTCCATAAAACTCCGTAAAGGAGCCAACAAATTTATGAGAACAAGGAATTATGTCAATAAACCTCGCAAAGAGGACCGATTGTGATGAATGATACCTTAACTAAAAGCTCTCGATATAAGTATAAACACTGCTATAAAAAATGCTTATTTTTTTAAAATAATTTTATAGCATAAAAATTCTTAAAGGGGTCAGCCCACAAATGTACGAAAATCAATGAATTTTGTCAACAAACCTCGTAATAGCGGTCCGATTGTGATGATTGATACCTTAAGCCAAAGCTCTCAATACAAGTATAAATACTGTTATAAAACATACATACATTTTTCAAATGATTTTATAGCAGAAGAATCCTTAAAGGGGTTAGCCCAAAAATTTACGAAAATCAATGAATTTTTTCAATAAACCACGCAACAGAGGACCGATTGTGATGAATGATACCTTAACCAAAAGCTCTACATACAAGTATAAACACTGCTATAAAAAATGCATACATGTTTCAGATGATTTTACAGCATAAGAATCTTCCAGCAGAAAATTATCGTACAAATGATTGCTAATTTTTTAGCACAATATATTTTGGAAACACAAATGTAGTCGACATTTCGATCCTACTATAATGAAAAGGGTTAAATTTTAATCAGTTTGCACCTTCCACGATTAGCTGAAAGTCTTCAAAGAGGAATCAACCAATACGACCTAGCTTCAAAGTAATTAGCATACCGATAAAATTATCATGATAACACCTTATTTCAAAGTACAAATGGAATATAGAATTTTTTAAATTTATATAAGGTTTTTTAACAGCTTATATTTTTTAAAGCAATTGTGACATCAGCGCCAACCCTTTTCCAAAGTAAACCTAATTTTATGAAAATCCTTACACAACAAATTTGTTTGGTTTAGCATAAAATGTCCGAATTTAGCACACAAAAAGAACATACACTTGAGTTAAGAGGAGCTGTGCTTATCTTAAAACTCATGCAAATCAGAATACATGCCTTGGATCTAGATTGATCGAGTGGTTTGTTGGTTCGATGGATTCCAAAACTCTGTTATAGACTGTGACTTTCAATGCATTTCCTACTTACGCCATTTTTATATAGTCTTCTTAATTTCAAACTTTAATATTTTCATAGAAATGCTTCATATCATAATTTAAATACACATAGTACTACCATGGTATGTTAGCCCATTGACGTGCTAGATGTCGCAACTGGTATCGCTTTAAAATAATCAAGAAATTTGTAAATGTATAACCGCCTAAATCATATATTTATACTGAATGTTGACTCATATTCTATCGACCCGACATCTGGAACATCAATGGGTAAACTAATTTTGTCTTATGATTGTAGTACTATGGATATTTACATTATGATGATATTAAAATATTTACCGTTGTGGAAAATACAATTTTTTATTGTTTTACTAAATTTGATTTTCTTTTTATGTTTTATTGCTATACACCAACCTAACACCTATAATATACAGAACATCTTCGTTCTTGGCACAGTACTTATATACATAAATTAAATTAGGTCAAACGGAGTTGACGCTGCTGTTATATTAGAAAATTGTATTATGTGTACGCGACGAAGACGTGTATAACAAATTGCATCCAAATAGAAACGGGTTTTCCTTGTACATATTGTCTTGATAACCCTATATACAGTATATTAAATTTACATGCTCGTGTACACACAGCAGCATAATAAACATATATACATAACATTGTTAAATGATGTTTATCATCGACATATCCATGAATTTAGATTGTGACATGATAATAATGATTCTCGTCATTACAACATCAAAACCGATGGTGAAAATTTTTGTGCTCGTTGTTCACTACATTGTCATATCCCACTCCCATGTATATGTACATATGGATATATCCTGCTAAATTTGCATGGAATGTAAGCAATCTAAAATCAATAAAAAAAATTTCTTGTATTATATCTTATATTACACTTCGATTCCAATATATGTTGTATGTAAACGATTATGATGACGAGTACACATACAGAATTTTTTAGGTTATAATAGTTGAATTCTTTTGCACATTTACTCTTCTCAGTATAAAAGAATCACGACTTCTACGAGCTAATGGATTTCCAAGAAATATTTAGATATGTAAACGATAATAGACCTAATTCGCGGTAATTGAGGCTGTAGACAAATCGTATTGTAATTCCAGTGAAATGTTTACATTTCTTAACTATAGGTTATGTAATTGTAAGTTGAAAAAGGAAAGATGGAACCTTGACCTTGACCTTTTTTCATTGCAACTCTTGGTACTTAAAAATTTTCTAAACTCTGGCCTTCGGTACTACCAACAATAACTTTCTTGTTTTTTTCGGCTAATTTATCCCTTTTTCGTTGTAAACATTAAGCTTCTCATTTGGATTTGCCGGGTAATTGTACTATTTTCGATATTGTCGGGTTTCTGTTCAAACTACCATCGTGTGACGTAGTTCCAATCAAACGCATATGCGTTAAAAACCATAGGAAAATAATTACAAATGTTAAAAGCAGCAAAGGCTGAGTTCGATGAATTAATGCGTCAGGAGATTTGCAGTCCATCGAAAAGCAATTGGTCGTGACCGCTGCACATTGCCTTAAAAAAATGTGGTTAATGGAAGCCAAAGGCCATTTTATAGCCTTGAATGTATCATATTCTTTACGGCACGACTTTTTTTTTAAATCGATCTGCAAAAAGCGTATCTTCAGATATCAATTGAGCCAGCGGAATAGCGTATGGGCATAAAGCAGCTATTACAATACCATTTGAGTTGTACGAATACTGAGGACATTCTGATAGTATATCAATGTACAGCGAGCACACATAGATTTAAGTGAAGTAATCCAACGGCTTCGTGATTATAACCTATATGTATCAATCTAACAAAATGTGAGTTTAAAAAATCAACCATATAAAATTTTTTTTTCAACAAATCACCTCAACAAGCATTAGACCTTTCCCAGCAAAAGTGGAAACCATTCAACAGTACCAAATGATTTGTTTTTATGAAAAATGTATTCCTTATGTCGTCAACCACCGTCAACGCCACTTGTATGATACACAAGATGATTCACAGAAGAAATATAGCACACTCGACCGCGAGTTACTGGCCGTCTATTTAGTAGTGAAATATTTCACGCATATAATTAAAGCAAGGAAATATTGTATTTACACTGATCATAAGCCGTTTGTTTATTCATTCCAACAGAAATGAAACTATGCTTCCCCGAGACAAAAATGACACTTAAATTTTATTGCGCAATTTCAAACGATATCAAACATGATTCAGGGAAAGCAAATATGATAGCAGATTTTCTATCTATCATGTCTTAAATTAACCAAAATTACAATTCCAGGTACTGACTTGCAGTTATATTGTGACGTCCTCAGCAATATCATCCAGTTTTATATCTCAAGAACATTCAGAAAGGTTATCATCAAAAAGTTGCACAGTCTAACTCATACAGAGGTAAACGGGACTCAACGATTACTCCAAAAGCGGTTTGTGTAGAAGTACATGCGAAATGATTGTCAACGATTTGTTAAGAATTGTGGACGTTGGCAGATTTTGGAAATCACAAGGTACAACGAATCACAAATTTTGATATCCTCCGTCAGATAAAAATAACTATTACGAGAATCGATCGTTACTCAAGATGGCCGAAAGCAATTCCAAATCGAAATAAGATGGCTGAAACGGTTGCAATAAATTTAGTTTTGGAATAGTTTTCACGTTTCGTTATCCCAAAAACTATTTGATGAACTATGAAATATGTTAAATATTTTCCTCCTGAAAACCCACTTTCCGCAATCAAATGGGTTAGTCGAGAGATAGCACAAAACCCTTAAATCACCCCTAAAATGACCTCAAAAATAAAATTGTTCTAATTATTTGCCAATAGTATTATGATATATAGTTATTAAGAGGAAACGAATCAACACCGTTGGAGCGAAGCCACATTACCTCAACTTGTCCTGTTAGGGGTTTTTTATGATTGATGCTATAAAGATTTGTGTTATGTTACGTTAAGAACTCCTGTAAAATATGTTTTACATACTCTTATAATGAGTCCATTCTGCTTTCAAAAATGATACTTTATGGTCCACAATTGTCTAGGCCCATCTAAAAATGGTAATGAAGCACACGTAGTTTTGATTTTAACTTGTAATATGCAATTTTTCACTGCAAAATATGTAGTTTTGAAATATATTTTTATGTTGGAGAAGGGCAAGTTTTCAAAAATATTTACAAGTGGATTTAATTTTGAAACGAACACTATATTTTACACTCAAATATTTCAGTGTTAGAGTAAGTTTAGATATTTTGACTAGGCAGGAAATGTGAAGAGATTAAGTTTAGATTATAATCGACACATCTATACAAAAATTATTTCCTCCTTTAACAAACTATTAACGGAACAATTTTCCCTTCAACACATCCCTCGATTGACAAGAATTTCCGCATGATTAATTGGAACTACGTCAAAAGTTTCATCAATGGTTCAGCAACTTAATTCCACTAGCAAGGCTAGAAAGGGTAAACTGTTTTTTTTTTTTTAAATGAAAACTAAGGGACTAATCGACATTGTAATCCTTTGGCTCTCCCTAAAGAAATCATTCGTTCATTTCTTTTCCAAAGTACAATTTTACAGGTGAAGTTCTCTCTTTCTCGGTGCACTTTAATACTCTAAATTTTTCTGCAATAACTCCATAACAATTTAAAATTTCCATATTTTTATTTGTTCATTGAAAGATCACTCACACCAAAAAGGATATCATCCAAATCGATCAGGGGTTTTCGCTAAAATGATTCTTTCTAAATATTACATAAATGTCTCGTAATTGGTTAAAATATGTGCGATGGTGTAAAATGACAGTAATGCTGTCATAGAAGTGTTGTCAATTTTGACAATTAGCTGTACTGTCTAAATGCAGATGATCTGTCTCCGATAATCTCAGTTCCCGATAATATCTGTGTGATTCGTCTGAATACGTAATAAATCTAATTTATTTTACTAGCGTCTGCTGGTTGAAGATAAATGAAATCAATGAGCCTAAAACAAAATATATGATCACAGGTTTGAGAGTCCAAAAGACTCAATGAATTCTAGTATAGGCGAACACACATTTGAAGGGTGAAGGAATTCCGATACCTCGGATCCCAAGTCACTCTTGAAAATTTTGAGGGAAAAGTCTTGCGCACGATATATGGCCCCAAACGACAAACACGACTCTTACTGAGTTCTCTTCAACCATTTGAAAATTTCAGATCTAGTAAATGACAGCGAGTACGCTGTCACGTTCTTCAAGTCAATCCTACACGGATGGTGCAGCGATATATGAGAGGAGAGCCACCATTTAGCAGGCGAAAAGGTCAATGTCGGCAAAGATGGGTAAACAACAACTTGTATTCCTCAGGTTGTCTAGAACAATATGAAGAATAAGCTCGGGATTGAATAAGATGGAGCCAGAATGTTGATTCAATATGGGCCAGTAATATCCTGTAAAAACCTCTTGTTTTATTTGTACGAAAAACTTGACCACTCAGATTGTAAACAGATACAGACAGACCTTGACAAAACACAATTACTAGGTTTAAAATTATTGCTCGTTAAATAAATCAAAATTAAAAAAGGGCTTATAATTTTACAGGGATGAACTCACGATCCCAAACTCTAACTGGCCACGATTACTATATACAACATTTACTATATAAAAAGATTTGTAAACTTGACGGTTTCACACCGACTTTTTTTTTTGTTTTTCCAAAGATTGCATGCAATCGATGCAATCTTTTCTGGGGCAAAATCACTCTCAACTCTTTCGCGATTAATTTTTAACGTCGTTATTTACGCAGTCACCAGCCTAATCGAGGACGCTTGAATACTGGTACGTTTTAAAAATCTATCTGCACATTACATTGCTCCACTCAGCCTTTACTGACATGGACGATGGTTTGGTTCATGGATTCTGCACTTCGACAGGGGTTCAAAGTTATGTTTATGGTCATCGCCGATAGAAATCATGTGAAAAACCGCTTTTTCAACCCTCTCTAAGACAATACTGACTAAGTTTAATAAATGACTCAAACATGGAGTAAATTCGGCTGAAGAACTATGTTGACATATTGCCTTGTCCACAGGAAGTTTTCCCAAAATATATATTTCCCAAAACATTCTAAATTCTTCAACAAAACATTCTCTAAGTTTTTACATTGTATGTGAAGGGAAGTAATAAATAATAGAAAACACTTACATAGACTACGCTTTTAAAGACATATCGCAAAACTACTGAAAGCTGATGATGGAGCTAATGTAAGTTGGGAAGTCAATGATTAGAGAAAAAAATGTTGATTAATTTATTTTTTACTGTCCTCTTTATTACATTTTTACCGCGAAAAGCAAATACATTGGAAGCCAGAAATTTAATCGTTTCTAGGATCATTTTTACGACTTCTCACCGATATTCTGTTGCTCGCACTGTAAAGATTTCTAATTAGAGCTTAATCGCTGCGACCCACTTGTTTCGAACTGAAAATTGAAGAACAAATAGATGTTTCGATGAGTTCTCATGTTTCGATAGTTTCTGCATAATATTTTTCTAATCGCAAGTTCCTTGTGTCAGGTAACATTTGTTCCTATATAGAGTATGCTTTTTGATAACCAATCACATTAAAATTGTTCATCGTTCTCGTTTGTGCAAGTAAATTCACCTTTGTTTATGCTCCTGTTTGTCTTTATCCTTCGATAAACATCAACTTAGATGAATTACGATTACCAATTTTGACAATGCAGGATTAATTACTTTATTAAAATCACACCATCACCTAGGTGTGGTTTTAATAAAGTAATGCTGCATTGTCGAAATTATGGTTCAAAAACTCCGAACAATTTGCCACGATGGTCGTTCGATTGTGTTTCGGATACTAATTCAGTATCAATCTATCATCAAATGACAATTTACGCTGATTGCATTTTCTTTTAAACAAGCTTGATCTTTGTCTAATATTTGCAATGAGGTGACATCCACTTTTTTGTTTTAATGAAATGCGTCGGTAACGAAATTTTTATCTTTTTCTCAGTCGATGGCGGTCTTCCTTTATTTTTCATTGAACTACTAGATTTTATTTTTTATTTTATTCGAATAATCAAAAATTATAACCAATAAACAAAAAAAACATTTTAGTTTTACTTATGACCCCAACTAACCAACAATTGTGGTGACAAAATTTATTATCACTTTGCCGTTATGAAATGTGGAAAAATCCAAATTATCAGTATGGAAATAATGTGAATAATTCTAATTTGAAATTGAAGAGCTCTAAATATTAAAAATATAGCGATATTCGGGCCCCTTGAATTTATGGGACCTAGGTACGTGCGTAGTGTGCTTTTCTGTAAACGTGACTGCATCGAATGGTACAGCCTGCATTACTTTAAAATTTCATTTAACCATTTAAAATTCTTGACAGAAATCAAGGCCCATAACAACAGCTGCGTTGTTTAATTAGATGGAGATAAAACGAGATAATAAAAACGTAGTTGCCACTTTTCTATTGAGAGCACCGTACAAGCGAACCAATAATTTGTAAGCATCGAAAAACTAGATAGGAAAAGAAAATCGATTTTTTTTTTTTCAAAATTAAATATTTTTATTTTTCTTGTAACATAACAATATAATTTAATTATTTCTTTAATCATTATTTTTGCTTTTATAAAATAATATAATAGTCATAATAAAATATTTTTATTTAAATCCATTTTTTCTGTTTTTAACAACAATTTCATTATCAATCATTTCAATATATAGTACATAAAATATCATTTAATTATTTTTAATATTTATAATTTTATTATTATCATCATCAATTTTTATATAAATTAAATATTATTAATTTGGCATCGCATTATAATTATAGAGCTCGTTTCATATATTATTATATTTATTTTTTTTTTTTGGTTTGGTTTTGTTAAATAAAATAAAATTTATATATTAATTAATAAAAATTAAAAGTCACACTCAGCAAAAAAAAAAAAAGGAAAATATATGTGTAATTTATTTATTATCGAAATAAATAAATATATTTTCATATTTTTAATTATTATTATTATTATTATTTTTATGTAATATTATAAAAATAATATAATAGCTATATAATGTATTGTTTATGTTTTTCTAAGAAATCAACCCACACAAATTTCTTTCAATTTAATTTTTTGTATTTTAATTTAAAAGTTTAAAAAAACTGAACAAGAAATTTTATTATTTTTTTTTATTTTAATTAAGCGAAAAAAATAAATAATTATGAATTCATTTAATTAAACATAAAAAAAAAATTATTTAGAAATCTGAATATGGTAATGCAGTTTTCTTAACTTTTTGATCTAGATGCACGGGACGATAGTAGTCCTTCGATTGATTCCATCCTCGAGCGGCTGTATTATAATTTTTACATGATGACAAATCTACATTGATATGTGGACTAATTGGTGCACTTTGGGCATATGATGGCGATAAGTTTGATGGTGATCGACCGGGATATGTTCCATAACCATTTGCTGGTGCACTATATTGTTGTTGAGGTTTTGGTAGTGTAGCCGCCGCTGATGGAGCATATGACGTATTATTAAATTGTGGTGAGTGTTGTTGTGGTTTATTTCCATAGCCCTGTGCTGGGGATGATCCGTACGAAACAGGTGATTGATTGCTGAACTTTTGTTGTTGTGGTAATGTACGTTGTACATTCTTGGCCCATGGCACAGATGCATTAACCGATTGTGGTAGAGTTGATTTTGGTTGATAAACGTATTGTTGTTGTTGTTGTTGTTGTTGCTGTTGTTGCTGTTGCTGTTGTTGTGGTGGTGGTGGTTGATGATGTTGTGGTTGTGGTCTTTGAAGTGCTGGTGATTTTTGGCCAAATGGTGTTGGTGACACATTACCTACTTTAGTTTGTTGTTGAGACGAGTAGTAGTTTTCAGTTGTTTTTGTTTGATATGATTGATACGATTGTTGTTGTTGTTGATTTTGATTTTGATAGTTTGATAGTTGTTGTGGTGGTTGATATTGTTGAGTTGGAGCTGGTTGCGTAACGATTGTGGGTGGCGGTAAAGTTGATGATCCATATGCTGAGCCATATGATGGTTTCGTTTGCTTTGGCAAGAATTTTTCGGTTGGTGGTGGATCATAACCAGCCAATGGAATCTCCGGTGGTGTGTATAAACCTAAATTGACATATAAACTTTGTTATTGAATGCAATACCTGAAAGATGTCAAGGATCATAGGTTTGACATTTGTTTTAATTTATGGTCTAAAATCCATTCGAAACACTTTATGTTGACCTAATCGATTTTCAACATATTTACGTCAGTTATACTGTCTAGTCACTGGTAAATGGTGTTTACAAAACAAACAAAACCAATTTTATTTTATTTCAAAATCGATTAGACATAAACCAAACTTTACCAATTTAATTTTGGTCGATTTTAATTTTTTTTTTGTGTGGCCAGATCTAAACATAAATCTGACACATATTTTCGAACTAGTGCACGATTGAATTTATAAGATTTGTTTTATTTGACCCAGAAATCATATCGAAATGGAAAATATAGAGAAACAAAAAATGTTTACGGCGTCACGAAATTTAACAGAACACATGTTTTTTATCATTCAATTAATCGAACGCCACACAATTTCTATCTCAATTTTCCATTGCGATAAGGAAAATCAATTAAAAAAAAACCCAGTACAACAAAAACATTAAAATAATAAAATGAAAATTGGAAGCAAGCATGACTGACAAATGTGATTTGATTAGTATAATGAAATGTGATACGATCTGGTTTTTGAAGGTGGGTTGGCTTTTATATAAGGTTTACTCTATATGGTATAATTTCTCCTTGCCTTGCTGTGACATTGAGCTTCTGTATTGTTCATAATTTAAACTATCTTTTAGCGATGAATAGTTTTCGAGACACGATAATGATGTTGCAGATGACTGTATGGCGGATGTAGATGTCTTTTCATAACCGTTAGTAACTTGATGATTGTATGATGATGGGCAATTGTTTTGTGACGATGAATACATAAAGTTTTGATTATTTCGATTTTGTGACGTAATTGCATTACTTGAATCATCATACATAATTGATTGATGATATTGTTGCTCCTCGAGCGATTCGTCACATTCATCGTGTGACTGTAAATATTTTTGTTTGAGTTCTTCTTGCTTTTCATAATTGGTTTTTTCACATGTTGTGGCACGGCATACATTTTGATAATTGATTTTGGTCTGATTTTTAACTGAATTACTAATTATTTGTTGAACTGCTTTTGGTGGTTCGTATACAGGTTGCTGTGGTGGTAATTGTACTATTTTTTGATAGTTTTGTTGTGGTGCTTCTTGCGGTTTCGGTTTTTTGTACTCTTCAAATGCGCTATTTTTATTGCCCTGGCTTGGTAATTTGGGTGGCGGGAGACTTTCTCCCACCACTTTATACCGCATAATTGGTCGAATTTGATTTTCAAAATTATTTATTAAATCTTTGACGGGAACTGATTTATAATCTTCTTGATTTTCATTATCTTCTTCGTTTGCCTCACGTATTGGATAGTCTTCTTTTGTCACGACTTTTTTGAGCGTAACGTTTTGCAGTGGTTGTAATGGTTCAAGTTTAATCTGTTTTGTTTGTTCAATTATAGCACCTTTTAATTCGCGCATCGTATTATCGTATTGGGCATACTGTTGTCTCGCATCTGCCACTATCAATTCAGGTGATTTAGATACGCACGATAAATAATTTTGTTTAACTTGTAACTCATTCTGATGCTTCGACCATCGCTGTGATTGTTCATTAATACGCATAATTTCGGCTTCTTCTGAATTTTGATAGTTTTCGGTGTATATAGATTGATGCGTCCGATATTGATGTGAACTTTGTTGTTGTTCACAAATATGGTTTTCGTTTACCGAATTGGTTGGTGTTAATGTATCATAAATATTATCAGCCGTTGCTAGCATATTATCATATTCATCTATATATAGTTAATATTTTTTTTTTTGGTGTGAATGTAATTATAAAATTAACATGATGGCGATAAGCAGTATAAAATTTATATTTAAAAAGCCAATGAAAAAAGCAAAAAATTATTAATTAAATTTAAAATAATTATTTTATGTAAGCTAAATAAATCGATGGAGATATATTTACCACGTGGTAATTGAGCTGGTGGTGCACGCCATCCTTGTGGTACACTTGGCTTATAGGCCAAGTCACGTTGTGCCGAGCTAGTGAATGATGCTGGTCGTGGACGAGGAGCCTAAGTATTAAATAAGATGTTAAAATGTTCGTATAATAATTATTATCACGGATCTAACCTGTGTTGGCAATTCCTGTGCTGGAGGTGGTTGGTAATAACCAGTTGGAGCACTATTATAGTCATAGCTAGGTTGAGACAATGGTGATGGTTTTTTATTTTCTTGAAAAGCGTTATCAACATAACCAGTTTCAAGAGCGGCCTCCCATGGTGACTTAACCAATTTTACACGTGATTGAGAGTTATTGTATTTCTCCTATAATTTTTTTTTGGCAATATAAAATTAAATTGGTGTACAATTTTGAAATGATTTAAAATTGTCTTACCTGAATGAGTTGATCATATTTTATGCTTTGCTGCACACGTTGTGAACCAGCTTCAGTGAATGCTGGTAATGTTGAACCTGGTGATTGAACATATGGTACACCAGATGGGCTATGTTTAGCGGCAGTGGTTTCATCGATGATATATTTGTCAGCCTTCTTCCTTCGCTTGGCGAATAATTCGGCACCTGATTAATTGGAAATTTTGGAATGGGATTTATGCTACGATGTTGGTTTTCTCTTAAACTTTGTTAATAAACATATTTTGATGAAGTCTCAGGACAGAATTACACTAATGCGTAAAGTTCGAAATTTGCATTTGTAGAGCCATTGAAACTAGGATCACATTAAGGTTAGTTATTTGAAACTATGATAAGATTTGTTTAAAATTTTACTTAAAAAATGGCTCTTTCACAAACGAAATTAGTAAATTAATCATTAGTGTGATTAAACAGAGTTTGGACTAGTGGACTAATCTAAATTTTGATACCAGTTTTTCCAAGAAACTAGTAATAAATCTAAGTAAACTGTGTACGCAAGAAATGCGAATATTTTTTTACAAATTCAGCAAGATTGATGTAAGATTTTAATAAGGAAATAGATTAAAATCAACTTCCAGGCGAAGAGCTTAAAATAGTAGTTCCGAAACGCCGCGAAAATTTAAGATGCTTTTGACAAATAACGTAATAATGAAACCACGCCATCTGATGATGACCGAAATAAAAATTTATTTCATGAAAATTAGCGAGTTTACGTAGAAACTCAGCGGCTTTTTGAATACTTACCAGCATCATTTTTACAATATAACGCCATGTCTACTTAAAAAGCTTAAACATAAGGCGACCTGACTAAATAACGACGTGCGAAACAAATTAAGCTCATTTCATATATAGACACCGAATTCATGTCAAATCAATGAATTTACAGTGCGTAATATAAAGACTAAATAAAAAAAAAATAACTGAAAAAAAACTGTCCACTGTTGAGAAATACTTTTTGAGACTTTTTAACGTTAAGCACAATTAAATAACAAAAAAAAAAGAAACACAATAATTACCTTTGCCTCTCGGGGCATGCAAAGCATTAACAACGTCATTACAAATTTCGGGCGATTGCATTGGTGGATCAATATTATAACCTTGACGACGAAGTGATTCTAAATCTCTTACTTGTCCCCGTGGATCCATTACCAATTTCAATGGTATACGTCCACCTTGTGGAGTATGTTGATGTTGTTGTCTTTGATAGAATTCGTTTTCTTTAATTTCTTCGGTGTATCCATTGTATGATTGTAGATCGGCACGTCCTTTTGTGTAAATGTAAAATATTAACAAAAAAAAATTTGGTTCATATGTCAATAATATTTTGTGATTTTTAGGCAAATTTTCTCCTTTTTTTTTTTGGTTTGTGTAATATATAATTTGAAGTCACATTACAAAAACTATATTTGTGTTTTGTGTAAAAAGTTTTTTTTTGTGTAATATAAACGTAAATAAATACCTTCGCCTTCATGTACCCATTTATCGGAACGCTTCTTTCGATTAGAATACATGGTTTGCCCTTTAGATTGTTTATTGCTTATATCGCTCAGCGAATGTGATATTCTTCTAGCCAACTCAACCTGATCTTCGACAGTTGGATGAAGACCAGCCGAGTAAAATTGCGAAGAAGCAAATAATTTTTTTCCTAAAACACAATTTGGGAAAATAGTTTTGTCTTAGGGGGGAGGCGAGTTTGTTTTTTCTTTAATTTTAACGGTCAACGGAATTTTATCAAAATTGCAGATTTTTTTATACAAAGGACATGCTTTTTAAAGGTTCTAATATATTGTATAAATCATGTCTTTGGGTCTTAAAAAAAAAATTGTTTTTATCTAAAATTAAAAATCTTAATACTAAATTTTAAAACTTAAACAAAAAGCACACCAAAACTATATAAATGTATATATATATATATTCAATTCGAGCTTTAAAGTTGTGCATAAAAAGTTGTTTTGAATATAATATATAAACAGATAAAATTTTAAACAGAAAAACTTTAATTTTTTTTTTTTGGAATTTTATGAGTAGAGTAAATCTTGTAGAGTAAAACAAACACTTACGATGTCTATTCGATGGTAAAATTTCTTCAGCATCGTATGCAGGAGTAAAAATCTTTTGTAGATCAACTTGATTGGTTGGAGCTGAAGGTTCCTAAATCACATAATAACAATAATAGTAATAACAAACAAAATAGTAATAATAATTAAAATTAACATTGGTTATGTTGTTTGCACGATTCCAATTTTAATCAGTTTGTGTTCGCAAACAATATAACCCAATGTCTTATGATATATGTATTCTGTAATAAGGTAAAAAAAAAGCATGTTTCTTGGTTGTTTTTTTTTTTTTTTTTTTTTTTGTTTAAAAAAAGGTTGTTTATGATTTAATGTTGGTTGTGTTTGATAAGAAAAAAATAATAACAACAAAGTTAAAAACTTATATCTATATAAAATTAAAACTCTCAGCCAGAAGCTAACAAACTGCTTTATTGTTTGTTCGCATAAAAAAAAGAAAATTAAAATTATAATAAGCCGAAAAGTAATGCTGTTTTTTTTTTTTCAAAGAAAATTTAACAAGTTATAAAAACTTTTTCCGTAGATTAAAAACGTTCCTTATATACCTCTTATAATATAAGTATCGGTATATAGTTTTTGACCCAAAGACTATTAAACTATATGCATTTTGCTTGGTAATGAATGCCCGCGCGTATATATGTAAACGCCTACACATTAAATTCAGTTACCGTATATTACAAGGCATATTGGAAATTTGCCTGAATTCTGTATCATTGCTAATGTTGTGAAAACTAATACAACAGGTGTTTTTTTTATATGTACTCGATTTAAAATGATTTAAATCGCCCACTTAAATTATAGAAAATAACTCATCGATCGTCACTTTATCTAAATAAATAATTTATTAGCAATGTGTAAGACTGTGTTGTTCAGTGATCGGTTGAAACGTGTTTGAAACATAATCTCTATATAAATTTCTCGAAATAATTTTTGACACTGGGCCAATTTTTTCTATCTAGCCATGATGTTATATTATTGTCAAAGGAAAATGTAAAATAAAAAATATATTTCTAAATAATTTCCAGTTTTTTTTTTGTATGTATTTTACGAATAATATAACCTAAGCAAAATGCATATGAATTTAGTACTTCCGTTTGCCGTATTTCGATAAAGAAAAAATATGCTCGCCCTCTCCCTAACATCATTATTTTGTATTTAATATAATTAATAATTAAAAAAGAATTATTGTGGTTAGTAGAATATTTTTTTTGTACATATTAGATTTTCCTCACTAAAACAGGTGTTTTATGCGAAAATTTATAAAATTTTCTCAACTGTATAAAATCTTAAATCATTGATGCTATATGATGAAAATTTATTATTAAAAATAAATTTTTCTTTGTTTTACATTCATTTTCAACATAATATGATGAGTGTGTTACACATTATTTAGGTCTCGCTTACCAAATGAAATATTTTTTTACTTAAATCGGTTAGAAATTGTTTAGCCGAAGGATCTCTACGATCGGACGGTTTAAATCCGCGTGCTTTTTCCACAGTACAATTGGCCGTGGTAAACGAACGCTGTAAATCGCCAAAATGTGGTAAATCACTGTAAGCTGAATAATCATAACCATCACTATAATTTCCAAAATTTTGGGTGCTTATACTTCTCTGCATTTGATACATTGTGTAATTTGTTTAATTGTTTTTTTTTTTTGTTTTAATTTTGTTTTAAATGTTTTGTTTCAGAAATAAAAAATAAATAAATTATTTTTTTTAAGAATCGCTAAAATAAATAATTAAATAAAATCAAAAAAAATTTTTAAAAGAAAAGAAATTTTTCATTTAATTTTAGTATTTTATAAATACTTTTTAATTTTAACACGGCGTCGTCGTAATCGCATAGTATAGTCACTTTAGTATTTTTCACATAGATAAGTTTTTTTTTTCACTATATTGTCGTCATTTTACTGTGAAATAGAATATGTACATATATAACTGATCTATTTACGGAATTAACATTAACATTTTATGTAACTTTATTACCTAGATCTAATGTAACTTTAATTATTATTAACCAATAACAACACCGCAATAACAATAATTGTAAAAATCAACTGTTCAACGTTAACAAAATTCTAACTAAAGAACCGAGATCGGGTGTATACTCGTATGTACACACACACACATACAGAAGAGCGTTGAAAAATATTTTTGGACGATTTATTTTCGGTTTCGTGAAAATGAGAAGAAAAATTAAATATTTTCTCAAAAATAAAAATAAATGTTGTGTTGTGTTGGAAATGATCATATATTTTTTTTTTTATGTGAATATATCGTACTCGATCTACATATTCTAAATTAGATACGCGAAAATTTTTTTTTATCTCGTTTAGCTTATGGCCGAACCCGTATTTCCTAACATACATTTTTATAACAATTAATTTTATTTTTATCAAAACTGTTCGCACACAGCACGCAACATAGCCCGAGAAGATTGGTTCGTTGCCAAGTATAATATGTACAACACTCGTAATGTAATTAGAAGTGATTTTCCAGAATTATTGAATTAATTATAAATAATTTTTTTACTCATTAGATCGGGGTGGGAAATGATTTCATATATTACAAAAAAAAAAAAAAAAATGCCATGTCGTAGTCGATTAATTTTTTAAAAATTTAATTTAAAATTTTAGTTCAATGACTTTAACGTGAGTGGGATTCAAGTAAAATTTTACTTCAAGGTATACTGAAATTATAATATGCACTGATTAGTAAAGTGCATTAACTAGTATATGAAGGGAAATTAAGCCTACACTCGTATTCGTCTCGAGGTTGGGTTACACGATTATTTCAAGGTCAATCAATGAGTCAAAGCCAATGACTATATCTTATCACTTTGTTTGTGCAAGAGTACACATTGTAAATGAAAGTAAACATGTTTACTGACATTAATTAAAAGTGTATGGTTATTAAATAAATTTATACTTTAATTAAAGTCAAAATAATTTTGGAAGTATGACGTCTTTTTTTTGTGAAATTGACAATTTTTTATAACATAAAATGAACAAATGTTCACTCGTAAATAAGTTTGGCTTACCACGACTTACTCAAATGTCAAACAAACTAATTTATGAGTTATTGAGGCTTCACCCTTAGTCCTTTGAACCAAAAATAAATAAAAATTTGCGGCAAGGTATAAACAACGAACCTTACTAATATTGTTAAAACAAACAATGATATTAAGTGGATGCCATAGTAGCACAGCAGCAACAGTTAGAAAACTAAACAACCTAACTTCAAACAAACTATAAGAAAGGATAAAGTTTAATAAAAATACTAAAAAAAACAATTTTAAAATACTTTATAGTGGATACTTAAACATCGATGAGGCCATTCGAGGAATAAAGTTGTATTTACAATAGCTGCATCGTTATTTCAAAGATACAAAACACGTAGCTGACATAAATTCCGTTATTAAGTTATATGTAATTCTTCACACAAGAGACAATAACGGTACACAACAGGGTTGTCTTCTTCTAAAATTACATTACAGATAAAAAGGGCAAGTTGCTTAAGGGACATTGATTGAATTTGCAATAATAAGAGTTGAACTTATGGGATACTTTTCGTTTTGCAAAAATTATGCAGAAATTTGGTTTGGACAAAAAGTTCATAATAACAATGCAATCGAAAAAATAGTTTATGGGTACTTGAGCGACTCTTCCCTTTTGGTACTAGCGGAACTACCCGGTATGCTAAAAAATTAATTAAAATTAACTAAATTTGGAAAAGACCTAGTTTTGACCAGATTAAAACATTTCTAAATGTAATTAAGTGTTTTAATATCATTAGATAACTTTAAGGTATTAAAACTGAGTGTTGCTGAAGTAACTTTATCCATTAATAAAGCATGTTGTATAGCATATAATATTTGTACCATAGATACATTTGAGCTGGCAAACTATTCAAATAGGACAATCCTCGCCGAACAAGAATGGGTGGGAACACTGGTACACTACAACCTAAGGCATTAAGAACATAGGGAATAAGTAAAATCGACCATAATCATCAGCTGCCCCTATAACTAAGTAGCAGATCTCCTCAAGCTTGAAAAATTAAAAACAATAACAAAAAAAGATTATGATGAAAGACATCATCAAAAAAACTACTACATTTCATGGGCAATACTATTTCTTTACGGAGCTCATTCACAAAAATAACCAAATATCAAGAAACGGTAAAACGGAATAGTCCACCGAAATAGGCAGTTGTGTCACGATCAATATCATTCACTATTATAGGCAACACTCGACGCCCTTCCACTTCAATTAAAACCCCCACTAATTGACAGAATATTGGAAACGATTGATACCAAAGTAATCCAAAAAAAAAATTCAAAGTAATTTTAAGAATTTTTATAATTCTTTAATTGTTTCTATAATTCTTTAAATTTCAGGTTGATATATCCTTAGGACCAAACAATTGTTAAACGATTTTGGAAATTATTACACTAAAATCTAAAATTTCAATGCCATAAATAGATTTCAGAATATTTTTTTTCACAAACAAAAGAAACTTGATAAGAAGATTGAAATATTTTCCTTTCGTAGTAATTTTACAAAATTTTAGAAATTCTATGAATTTAAATAATACATTTATAACTTTGTTTTAAATAATTTGGTATTACCGAATATAGTTTAAACAATTTTAAACTGAAAATATTAATTATTTTATTTTAGTTAAGGCAACTTCAGCGTTGTTGTTTTTGTTTGTTTGTTCGTTCGTTCGTTTGTTCGTTTATTCTGCAGTTATTCATCTGCAGTCATGGATGATAAAGAATCTGCAGAACGATTTTGCTTTCTTATCATTACTTTTCTGTCTCGTCATGTTCGTTTAGTAGAAAAATTGGATATAAACCATCTTTATGATAAAACCGCAGAAAAAAGAAATCGCGATTTGGCCTTTTGGTTAAAACCGAAACAAACTACATGAACTACTACCAAACTCTGAGTTCACCTTAAGTTTGTTCATACATAATATAAATATATATAATACTACTATATGTTAGCTTAATGACGTGCTAGATGTCGCTACTTGTATCATTTTAAAATAATCATAATATTTGTATATATATAATCGCCTAAATGTCATATATTTGACTCAAATTTTGACGATATACTATTAACCTGCCATCTGGAACAGCAATGGGTAAACTGATTTTTTCAGATGATGGTAGTACTATATGTATTTATACTATGGTTCATAGGATAAATACAAAAAGTAGTATCATCATAAAAAAAAAATTTACCCATTGAAGTTCCAAAGGTCGGATCGATAGAATAAGGTTGAAATTTAGGATAATTATATGACATTCAGGCGATTATAAATATACAAATACTTTGATTATTTTAAAACGATTACAGTAGCAACACCTCCTACGTCAATGGCTAACATTCCACGCGGTAGTACTATGTGTATTTATACTATGGTTTGGTTTAGCCCCATCTCTTTAAAAAAAACTAAACCTTACACTATCACACATTTTGGTGGATTTTGATACTAACTAAAATTTTTAGGTCTAAGAGTTTAAGTTCAAGATAAATGTTAGAAAGGATCCTTTCTGCTAGTGCTATCATATCAACATGTGCCATCGCTTGCTTTAATTAAAACTTGTAATCTGGGTTTCTCATTTAAAAAACCGGCTTAATGCGACTAATTTTTGGATTAATTTAGGTTGAAGAATTGATAAACTTAAGGAGCTTTTGTTTATTTTGTACCGATTGATAGAATTGTGCCTACAGAACCATTCTTTTGTCATATAATGATATTCAGCATAAGTTTTTACCTAGCTATAATGCGTTTCATTTTTGTCGAGAAAGTTGAAGTGGCAAAAGCAGCTCTGTACTTACTTATATTCTTAATTTTGAATACACTTTTTTTATATCATATTGTTAAAATTAATATTGCGATCACAAAACTACAAAAATATCCGGAAGCAATTGTAATAGTCGTCTACCTTACAGTTGTATAAGTCAACTCTTATGTTGCGTTCATAGACGACACTTTTCCAAGCATCTCTCAATATGATCGTTAATTGTAGTGTGATGAAACCAGTTTAACATCAGTAAATTTGTGTCAAAGAGTAATTGTCATGCAGTACAGTGTACAACAGTTTTTGAATGAGTTTAATTTTTCTGAATTTAATTTTGTCAGTTGACATTATGCTTTTAGTCAAAATAGACAGAAAATATTACTTTATAATCTTACGTACGGATACGTATAATAATCCCAGTTCATAGTGAGTTTGGGTACGAGCTAAAAACAGTGATCATACGAGGTAATGAAAAATTATTGAAGAATTAAAAATTAACTCTCCATTCATACTATATCTATGTTTGAAAATGTAAAGCTTATGTCATAAAATTCTTGGAATACAAAGCAAATCTCCATTTTATGGGTCTATAGTGAAATTGTCGCTTGTGATATTGAGGTTGCACCACAAGATTTCAACATAAATTATTCAGAAACATTTAAAACATTTAACACTATTAAACACTTTTCCGGAAAATTTAAAAATTGTAAAAATTACTCATATTTTTTAAACTGGCTCAAGAACCAATCCAAGCAATTATTAGCCAATGTATCGGTGTTTAAAACACAGATTTTTAAATTATTACATATCAGAGCATGCTCTTATTTACAGAAGTCAATGTGGATTTTAACAATGCAGTAGTACTTTATCTACTTGTCTCTTTCTGATAAATATTTTGAGGAAGAATTTGAAAATCAAGATAAATTTTAAAATTTTGTGCCTTAAACTGCATTTATTTATATTATAGATAATAGGCATTATGAATAGGCTGATTTAACGTTAGTGAGCTAAACTGAAAATCGTTTGCAGTTTACCCAAATAAAAAAAAATCAATCCATAATTATCCAAAATAAGGCAAAAGATTCAGGAACCGTAAATCTTCTATCCAGATGTATTTAGAGACGATTCTATCTATTATTTTATTAAAGAACTATTTATTATTTACTTACATATAAAATAAAAAATATTTACCATTTAGTACAAGTATAATATGCCAGTTATAACAAATAACACGTTTAAGTCTATTCTAAATAACAATTACGTGTGCTAGGAGAGATGGCACTAGCACAAAAGTCGCTTAAATTTGACTAAACTGAACTAAAATAAATGGCTAAGTCTTTTGTTGGATTTATTGCCAGAGGAATTAAAATTATTTTTTCAAGTAAGTGCTTATAAGCAGATGAACATAAAATCCAAGTAATTACTTGTTCGGTCAGTGGACACTTTACGTTTAAGTTTTTAGTTTATTTATAAGAAAAAACTTATAAATGTCCACATAGCTTAGTGAACGCAAGGAGATAGATCCAACCACCAGTAAACTACTATTGAGGTTTGACGTTGAAAACGTAAAGTTTTTAGCCAACTATATTGTTGGATTAAACATTTGGAAAATGGAGATTAAGGACTAGGTGTATACCAAAAAATTAAGATAGCGAGTAGAAAGAACTGTATGGGCATTGTATTGGAAGCATGAGGAAATATTAACGCCAAAATATTTAAATCATTACGTAAGTAGAAAGGAATACCTAGACTTGAACATAATATGATTTTTTACTATGTGACAGTGGATATGGATCAACACCAAGTAAGAATTAAACTTTAACAAAATACACCCCAAAGAGAGGTAAGCTAAGAAGAGAGATTTCTTATTTTAGGCAATCGAATTCGTGTGATTAATGAAAAGGTTCCAAAATTGTTTTGTTGCAGTGGTCTAAATCGAGAAGGAATACAATAGAGTTGACGATGAAGGAGGCCGATAGGTACGAATACGAAACCAACATAAAAGAGCTTAAATTGCTTCAAAATGTTTTCACTCAATACTTGATATTAAAAGGTCGCTATTATTCACATCAAATTAAAAAAACTTTTACGGAAAAGCCACTATCCGTAAACCTACTTTTTTTATTCACTCTATCCAATTAAACAGAAATAAACCTAGGATTCACTTTTAAAATAACGTTTTTTATGGAATTTATGTTTTTACATCTAATTATGAGTAGTCCATTATATGGTAGTTTTCAAAGCTTAACACAAGTTATTATTTCGTCATTAATAAAACAAAAATATAGCTATCCCATTATAAAATCGATTGGTAATGTAAGGTCATTGAATAATGTACAGTGAAATGCTTTTTGCCCAATCGATTTATAATATTAATGTGAGATTTAAAAGCTTAGTTGGACCTTATTTCAAGATATAAACAATTTCTATTATTAAGTTTAAAATTTATCACTTTAAGTTTTTATTGATTAAACGATTTATTCTCTGTATTTCCAATATTCGATGCACGCGCTTAAACATAATCCCGAAAATCGTTTATCAAACAACGATATCTTTCATCCTCCATTATATGAGTCGAATATATATATATATATATATATATATATATATATATATATATATATATATATATATATATATATATATATATATATATATATATATATATATATACATATATATATATATATATATATATATATATATATATATATATATATATATAAGTATATATATATATATATATATATATATATATATATATATATATATATATATATATATATATATATAAAGACCCCGTCAAAACTACCAAGCTCAACATATTCTTAAAAAGATTATTCTTTCTTTTCTTCGTAAAAATTGTTCATGAGCACGATTTTCCAATTTTCATCCATGAAAATGTCGTTCATTTTCATATTATTGTTGTTTACTGCATATATATATATATATATATATATATATATATATATATATATATATATATATATATATAAATTTCTACCAAGGAGAAACTGAAATAAAATATTACAGAATATAGATCACTTTATACAAGAAAAAATTTCATATCTGGGAAAATATGCTTTTCGAATTCTTTTTACGAGGCTATCGAAAACAAAGAGTAATATACTTGCAACCCAATTTTTGAGATTAAAAAGTTTGCAAAAACTAATAATTTTACACTACGTAAATTAATAAATTACTTATACATTTTAATCTTAAAATTACTCTTCAAATTAAAGAAGAAGTTTCAAACACTTTAAAAGTTCATTAACATCACGTGTCAAGAGTTGCTAATAGAAAATAATTAATTCAACACGCAATTTACATAAATCTCTTTATACCTCCGTCTAGTATAACAATACCGAACAGTTGCATTTAATACTCAGATGAATTGTTTATATAAGGAAATATTTTTTTTTTGCTCGTTCTTGCGTATATTTTAGTAGCCAGTTGTCCAATCTCATTTTGATCAACCGGCATGAACTCTTATTGACTTTTTCCATTTCGTGTATTTAGACACTGTCTAGACTTTTGAAAGTAGTTTCAATTTCGTTATATTGTTTAATTTAATATTTATTTCGAAACAGGTGGATTGCTCTGAATTTACCAATGCAAATGTATTTAAATTTTTTAGGTAAAAAACACGATCACATTTAATTGATTTTATTTTTTTTTTGTATAATTTTCCAACCCCCATTTTATATTTCTAATGTAAATATTTATTTTGATAGGCATCCGCTAAAATAATTATTTTGTGATAACAAAAATTATTAAGCGATAATATTATGATTTCTAAAATTTTTTTGGTTCGTTCAGTTTATTTGCCAGATTAATTGAGTATATTGTTTATGCATAGCGCGGAATAAAAAATTATGAAATTTGAGATGGGATGAGCGTATATGAAGCAGATACTCTATAACATAATAAGAAAATGTTTTTTTCTCATAAAATGTTACGAAATTTATTTTATGATTAATGATTTTGAATATCAAGGTTATATAAAAGTGTTTATGGCATTGGGCCAATTTCATAAAAGTGAAATATGTATATTGACAATAACAAATCATTTGTTCGACTATGCTGTCAATCATTTCTAATCATTTGTTCTTTTGTGTTATATTTGACACCGTTTGTTATGAAAATAAATTTGGGCTAACTATAGATTTTGTTACGTTCTAAAATTAGTCCTAGCATTATACATACATATAAATCTTTCAGACACAAAATATCTATATAAATAAAATTTGAATAATTTTCAAATAAAACAAAATCTAAAAGGAAAATTCATTAAGCTAATTTATACTATGGAACAATTATCTTCTGTTCTTTAATTTATATTCATAGACATTTTTCCATTTTCTTCTCTTATACTTTTAGATAAAAGAATTTTATTTAATTCCGATTTATATCCAAAATACAAATTCTTTTGTATAAATTTGTATTCACAATTTCTTTTCTTTTAAAAATATTTTCAGAAAACTTTTAAAAAACTAAATTACACAAAAATCAATTTTCTCAATTTGATTTGATTTTTAACAAACAACAAAAAAAAATTAAAAATAATTAAATTATATGTATTTATGTATGTATAGTAAAAAATAAAATCAGAAAATCAATGAATTATGATATAGTTTCTGGAAAATTTAAGTATTTCGTCACAATGAAAACAAGATGAAAATATTGTGAAAACTATTACATATGGTTGCACGTAAAACACTTAAAAATGAAATTTTTAACGATCAAAATCTTGACTGTATAAATAGAATTTGTATAATTTCCCAATACACACTATATTTTACTAGACTAAACGATAGTTAAGATCTTAAGTTGTTTTAAGAACCTAAAACAATAAACATCTGAATTGGCCTATTTATAAATAATCTCTGGATTTTATTTATATATTTTAAATGTTTTGTCTATCTATATAGAAATTGGAAACTCCGGATATAAATTTAATGTTGTATAATCGAAGATCGATTGGCTGTTACTGGTTTGTGGTAATAGTGTAACATTTTTTTCGTGAGTAAATTTATGTCTTGTTGAGGAAGTATTCTAGTTTCTAACTATCAATAATTAAAATAATTGCAACAAAACTAAACTTTAAATGTTTTCTTTACTTGTTGTTGCAAACATTTCGGCGGAGAATTACTACAGAGGTTAAAAAACAAAAACAAAAATAAAATGTCATTACTGATTTTTTTAGTTCCGAAAATAGGAATATTTTGGTTATAATATACGAGAAACCCTACAATAGTTTGAGTTGAAAAAAATCATGGTACTAAACTTTTTTGTCTTTACCTATGATAGATGCTACTAAATTACATTAAATGCAAGAAAACATAGTGTTCTTACACTTTGTATGTTGGCATTCAGTTTGCAACTGTTTTGATACTGAAACAGTTACGCTGCTCTGTTAACGGATTGAAAAACGAAATACAAAAAAAGCATAAGACAACACCGCCACATAAAAGGTGAGCATCAACCTGATATAGTAAGGCAGTATGTCCAAAGGAATTTAAATCCAGCATGAAAAACATGGTCCAACCATTCGCGCTTGGTTAAGCAGGAAAACGGTGAATAATAGCCATGCGACGACTACATTGTGCTTAATTAATACGATAGTGCCGAACCGCTATCCAATACCACAAAGCCAGGATTTAGTATACGGATTGCTTAACAAGGAAATATTTTAGAATACCGATTAAACCGTCAGACTTAAATAAAACAGCGAATGACATTTGGTTTGTGCATTGCAGCGTGAACCTTTCTAAGGTTTAACAATTATATTAGGGGCGATTCGCTTTCGTTTTGATAGGTTTAAAGTAAAATGTCTAGGTCATCCGCAGCATCTTGCAACTATTGTCGATACAAATTGCCGATTACTAGAAACCATCGCAATTGGATGGTTTCTAGTAATCGGCAACTTGTATAGTTTTTTTTTTGCAATGTGCTACCAAAATTAAGATACCCTTATTAGAATCCATAAAGCAGCAGGATAACTGATAAAACAAAAATATACTGTACTTTCGAAGCGAACAGTGACAGCTCACTAGCGTAAAAGCTGTGGTTCAGTAAATGTCAAGTCCAAATTGAGTACCTTTTAGTTTCTTCATAGGAGTCATGTTCACTTGATTCAGTTTATGTTACTGAAAATTATTGGTTGGTTTTGAAAGTTAGTATTCAATTTCTGATCTAGGAATAAAGAGGGAAAACAACAAATTTTAAATACGGTGTAATGGGTTAAAATCGATGTCTACTACTTAGAAGGCTTTATAAACCAAGCTGTAGTCTGTAAAGTCCAAAAAAGGAGCATTGTTCGAAATTATTTTAAAAATCCCGAATCATATGGCAATAATTACCATAGTAGGTCTGCGACAGTTTAAACTCATCAAAAGGAAAAACCAGAGATTGGCATTTTTCCGCGAACCAAATCAGGACTGAGTTCCTTCATTTTTAAAGTTAAAAAAACTAATAAACAACCACTACTAAATGCTGAATGCTGAATGCAACAAAGAGTGCAATTTACAAAATAACACATGGCTTGAGATGTGCAATCAGAAAGAGTTTGCAATTAGGTTGCAACGCTAATTTGGGGTTGGCTCAAACGCTTTAAAGTGTACTTCTAAATAGACGCTTTAGAGCACTTGTCGTTTAAAAAATATCAAATTTCGATTCAGAGTACAGCGAGATGTTAAAATGTTAACATAATTGGCACAAAAAGTTGGTCTTAAAATGGACATCAGAAAGACCAAGGATGTGCATTTTAAGACTGAATACAAGCATTGATATACCAACTCACATCAATTAAGAAACCATTGAAAAGATCGGGAAATTAGTATATCTTGGTTGTTCAGTGGCTAAGACAGACGACACTGAAGAGGATGTAAGTCAAAGGATTAAAAAAGCCAGAAATACTTTCAAGATGATCCACAAGATCTGAAACACATTCGCATGGTCAAGAAATACAAAACTACGATTTTTGTTTATAATCAGTACTACTGTATTGTTGTGAAATATGAAAAAACACACAGAAAATCATACCAAGACTCCAGGTATTTGAAAATAAATGCTTAGGCGATTAATAAGACGTTTACGGCCAAAGAAAATCACAAACGAGTAGCTCTTTCCGCAAATAAGACAAATCAATATAGAAAAAGAAATTAGGAAACAGAAGTGAAGATGAATACACTTCGAAAACCATCAAATGACATTGCCAAGATATTTATTAGAATGGAAACCGCAAGGAAATTCGAAAGACTACCGATAACATTGGAAAGGACTATGCTAACTGAAACGAAGCAGCTAAGTAAGGCATAGGGTGGTTTAAAGGCAATAGCCCCAATAGAGTGAGATGTCCCAGTGTCCTAAATTGGAGATAAAGAAAAAATAATCATAGTGAAAACAGTAAAGTGTTCCTCCTCCAAATCTAAATAATTTATTTGTTGTGCATTAAAGATTATCTTATAAAAGGTGGGCCATATATCGGTTTAAATTTGAATCACTGGTTATTTCGAATCTGGCAATACTTATGTCATTCTATTGTCACAAAATTTAGTATATTATCTCCACTGAACGAAATGAATCGATTTACGCTTGAGCAACGTTGGGATTTATTGGAAATTTATTTCCAAAACAAAAACAATTGGTCGGAAATTGTACGAAAATTTCGTGCAAAATTTGGTCGCAGAGAAGGACCACCAGTGCCCGGTATACGCAAGTTTATTGTTAAATTTCGTGAAACTGGTTTCATTATTGATGCGCCAAGACGTGAACGTGCTCGTACAGTACGAACACCCGAAAATATCGAAGCTGTGGCTGAGAGTGTGCGTGAGAATCCATCAACATCAACTCGTCATCGTTCTCAAGAATTGAACATTTCACTCACCAGTGAAAAGATTGCGAAAAGATCTCGGTATGACACCTTACAAAGTTTAATTGGTTCAAGAGTTGAAGCCGCATGACCATCCGCTTTGTTTTCACTTCGCTAGATGTGCCAACGAGAAACTGCACAATGATGTCGATTTTGCCAAATAAATCATCTTTTCGGATGAAGCTCGTTTTCATCTTGGTGGGTACGTTAATAAGCAAAATTGCCGTATTTGGGGCTCAGAAAACCCACACGTGGTCTTACAGAAGCCAATGCACCCATTACGAGTGACTGTTTGGTGCGGCTTGTGGAGCGGAGGCAACATTGACCCATATTTCTTTGAAAATGAGGGCGACGCAACCATTACGGTCAATGAAGACACCTATCGCACCATGATAACCGAGTTTTTTGCACCCACTCATCATGGTATTGATGGGAACGATGTTTAGTTTCAACAGGATGGTGCAACTTGCCACACATATCATGCCACAATCGATTTATTGCGTCAAACGTTTGATGGCCGTTTAATTAGCTGAAATGGTGATGTCAATTGGCCGGCAAGAAGCTGCGATTTAACACCAATGGACTATTTTCTGTGGGGCGCCGTTAAGGACAAGTGTTATATGCCGACAAACCAGAGACAATTGAGAATTTGAAGGTCAACATTCGTGATGCCATCGCCAAGATACGACCCTATACACTCGAAAAAGTGCCCGATAATTGGTCCGATCGAAAGGGGTACTGTGAGGCCAGCCGCGGCAGCCATATGAATGAAATAATATTCCATCTCTAACCGGAACAAAAATCAAACCGTTTTTGTTTTATTGCATTTTTAAATTTAAACTTTTAAATGGGCCATCCGTTACAACAGCTGAATCAGAAGAACTAAACAAAAATGAAAATTTTACTTTATTAATACTGCAATAAAATTGCAATTAATAAAGACAAAAAGCTTATACAAATGCTACAGATTTAACCAATACTATAAAAAAGAAGTGGAGGTGAACATTTGAAAAAAAATATACGATACTCTACCTCCCAGTACTCTCGCAACTATAATATTAGAGTACAGGTGTTATACTCAGGGAAAATAAATGCAAATTTGGTCATAATTGCACTCTTAACATGGAATAACCATTCATATTCTAAAACGGCCCTCTGTTGGTGGGGCAGATAATCTTCATTTGGTTAGGCTACCCTGACTCACTCATCGACTTCGAATAAAAATTACAAAATTAGGGAAATAAGAGTTTTTGACAAATCGAATAACGTAGCACTTGTAGCTAGACAGAAACTAATAAGTCATAATTTCACCTCTTCAGCAGCGCAAATTAGCAGCGCAGAGTACCAATTTAAACCAATATTTTTCGGTTAAACTTTTAAACAAATTTGTTTTAGTCGAATCAATAAGCTTATTGATTGAATGCTGAATCCCTTGCATGAATACAAAATTTCACTACATTTCAAGCTATAAATTATGTTAGCCTAGGCAAAACGTCAGATAAAGTTATAACATAAATTATTTTATAACGAACGATCTCTACTTTATTTATATTTCGCTGATTATTATAAAATCTTTAAACACCTGCAAAATAATTGATTATTTATCTTTTATCTGGTTTTGGCGTGAACGAACTCTTCCTACAAGTAAACATAAATTTTTCAACTAAAAAATGTTACAATTTACAAATCTAACGATACAAGTTTTCAAAACAGTGTACGTATAAACAATGTATGTGTATAGTGTAAACTCACCAAATATTTATGTATTTATAAACAGTTAAATTTTCTTTAAGATTTTTTTTTTTTTTGTTGTAAATAACAGGTTACATAAATAAAGTTTTTTGTATATATATATTTATAATACATAGCCAGCAATAAGCTCAAATGAAAACACAGCAAAACAAAACCAAACAAAAATATCTGTAAACCGCAAATTAAAAACATTGCAATATTTGGAAAATTCATTTTCACCTGCACACCATTATGGTTGGTGTATATGTAAATTTGTACAATTTGTTTATCATAAAAATATGAATATTTTATTTTATGCTGTTCATACATGTTATGTGCTGTGTGCAAAGATTAACAACATAACATGATTTGTTGTGCATTTTTGTAATAAATCGATAAGCGTTTTGTGAAAAACTGAATAAAAGAAAATGTACGTGTACATCTCGATTTGGTTTGCATGTGCATACATAATATTATGTGCGCTCATACATTTTTGCCTAACATATTTTTTTTTAACTGTGCATAAAGGAAATTATTTTTATTTTTGATATTTTATAAGCCAAGCGAATTTTCCAAATATATAAAAAAAAATTCAAATGGTATTAAAAAAAAAAAAATTATATGCACTAAATTTTTTTTTTAAATATTAGCGAAAAATCAACAAAATGTTTTATTAATTGAAAAATGAATATTCATGATGGTCGGAAAACTGATGAAAAATGGATATTAAATCGAAATTTTATGTTTTTATTTATATTATGTATATAGCAAAATGATAAGTAAGATGGCAAAATAATGTTTTACCTTCTTTGGTGTATAGTATTGTGATGCTTGTGGTTTAAATGTATGTTCACTACTATCTTTAGCATTAAATGTGGGCCTGGATGGGTATATCGAATATCCAGGTTTATCCTTGAATAATTTATATTTTTAAGTTAAATTATTATTTTTTATTTTAAATGAAAATGCAATTATGTAATAAAATTAATTTATTTTGTTTTTATTTTTTAATTTATATATTTATATAGGTTTTGCACTCGAAATCACGAGTTTGCAAATCAACATTTGACATCATATTCGTCTTTTGTCAAATCAAATTAACGTTTTCCAAATCAAATTGATTCTTTGAATTTCTAAAAAATAATTGCAAATCTAAATTGTGAGAGGACGGATTTGAGTGGCTTGCATTTCCAAGAATTTGCTATAGGGTAATTTTTAAAATAACTCGAAAAACATTTTTATTCACGGAAGAGTTCCCGGTTATTTAATGGAACAATTTTGGTTATAAAAAAAATAGATAATTGGCAACTCGGGTCTTTGTTCATCGGAGATGGTAATTGAATTCAATTTATTTCTATTGTACTTTTCCCCGGAAAATTTATTTTGCGTTGCCTAGTTGTAGATTCCGCACGAAAACACTCAAGATTAATCGAACATTTAAAGATAGATGTTCTTAACGAAATGTTGTCTGATTCCTTATAGTTTTGTTGTGTCTGCTATGTACTCTCTATACTCCACCTTACTGGACCTTTTTTCAATCACCATTTATTTATATAGAATTTTTGGAATTTAGTTGTCAATTATAATTTTATACATTTCTACAGCCTCCCAAAATGACCGTTTTTCTTCGTAGATTTTAATAAAAATATCATTTTTTCAACAATATTACGGTTGTATGGTAGTATATGTGTTAAATGCCATAAACTTAATGAGTTAAAATTGATCGGATATTTTATATCGTTTATGGTTGAATTTGAAAACTGTTCAATTGAATTTGTCAAAAGATGAATGCGATATGGATAAAGATGAATTTGATTTGCCAAATGCTGAATAGTTTTTGCAAAAGATTGAATTTAGAGTTGCAAATCCTATATATAAAGGGTCATTCCATATTAAATTCTACATGATTGAAATTCAATGACTCACAAATTCTTGAAATCATATTTATTCGAATTATTTGTAGATCTTATATTCTCAGTTCAATATTATCCCTAAAATTAAACAAAAGTAGACGAGTATAAGAATTGATACAGCAATAAAAGAATTTGACATTAGCAGGTACATAAGCTTAAAAGTGAAAATATTAGAAAATATTGAAAAGCTTTGTCACTCGCGAGAGAATGTAAAATGTTCTACAAAACATTTCAAAATGTTCAAAAATTGGTATCCTAAAATAATTCGAATAATTATGATGCAAAACATTTATAATACATCAACTTCCAAATTCCCATATTTTATGTTCGTTTTGGATATGAAATGACCCAGTTATTGATTCGAACACAGATCTCAACAAAATTAATTTATATTTTTAATTAATTTAAAGCAAATGTACTGTGAGTCAGTTTGGTGAGTAATGTCCACTATATATAATAAATTAATACCATTTAGACACCCACACAACCTTTCTTTATAAAATAAATTTGCATGAAACATTTATTTATTTAATTTTTACGTTTAAATGAGATCGAAATTCTTGATACATATAATGATAGTATATGTATAGTGCCGAGGTTAGAAAATTGTATTTAACATATGCTATAATAAATAAAATGTACATACCTGTTCACCTCCTAGTCCGGTTAATTTATATGTACTATATTTGGTTACATGATCGTATGTTGATTTTTCATAATCAGTACCATTTTCACTTCCTTTGACTACAGTCGATTTTTCCTCTTCTTGTTCGATTACGCGATCCATATCGGAAATAATTTCTTTTAACGTATTTTTAATATTTTCTTGTTTAATTTCGCGTTGTTGCTCTTCGGGCTGTGGTTGAGCTGGTTGTGCTGGTTGGGCCGCCACTTGTACTGGTTGCTCTTCTGGTTTCACATCTTCTGTTGGCTGTAATTTGTATTTATAGTATTTGTTTAGTTTTAAAATTATTAATGAACCAAGCAAGTATAAATAGAATGACTTATTATTGACAATATTATGTTAGGTTATGATTTTGATTAGGTTCGGTTAAATGAGTTAATATTTAGTTTTTGTGATTTTGTTATTCTAAAGTTATTTACAATTTGTGTTTTTGGTTGTGGTTTAACTGGTTCCTCCTCTTCCTCTTCAGATTCTTCAGTTTCCTCGGCTTCCTCTTCGTCATCACCAACATCTTCTAGCTTTGGTGAGGGATCTTTTGGACGGGGCGTTTCTTGAACTGGTTCTGGTTTGGCTGGTTCTTCAACTACCTCTTCTTCTACTACTTCTTCTTCGACTTCTTCTTCCACTTCTTCTTCGACTACCTCTTCTACTACTGTTTCTTTGACAGGTTCAGGTTTTGATTCAGCAACCGGCTCAGGCTCAGGCTCAGGTTCTGGTTTAGCTTCTGGTTCAGGTTCTGGCTCTGGTTCGAGCTCAGCCGCCTTTTCCTCCACTACTTCTTCTTCGACCTCTTCTACAACCTCAACCTTTTCTACGACAGTCTCTTCTTTCACTGGTTCGACAACTTTTCTTGGTTTAATTGAAACAGTTACTTCTTCTTCGACTTCTTCTACCTTCTCTACTACTTTTGGTGCAGATTCTGTCTTAGTTTTAGTAACAATAACTACCTCTTCTTCTTCAGGTTCGGCAGCGGCTACAACTTTTTTAATAACCTTTCTCACAACTTTTGTTGTCGGTTTTGATTCCGATGTTGTCGTAGTTTTTGTTACAATAGTCTCACCAGGTGTTTGTACTGTTTTGACAATTTTTTTCGCCGCTTGAATTACTTTTGTCGTACGTGTTATGACTTTTTCTCCATTTGGCCCTTCTGTAATTGTTTCGGTAACAATTGTTTGAGCTGGTGCATCATCGTCTTCTTCGACAACTTCGATTATTTCATTCCCATTATTAAGAGTTACCTCTTCAGTTACGGTAACAGTATCGCCACCGTTTACGGCATTCTCTTTTTTTTTACCCTAAAGAAACGTAGTGCAGTAAATTTTTTGTATTAATTTGAGACATTTGATATTTTTATAAATATAAAGATATATATTTGCAGCTTGGCACATCACTCTACTCTCAAATAGCATTACAATATATTATGGGAAAATAAAAATAAAAACTAAGACGATTTACAATTAAATATATATATATAAAAATAAAGCAAAGAAAATAAATAGTTTTACGTACAGAATTTAATTAAAACAAAAAATTCTTACAGCTGTTCGAATATTGCGCACTTTCAGCAGCAAAATTATAAAATAGCGCACTGCATACAGAGATAATTATAGAGTTGCATGCGGCCATGTAGCTCAATATCGTGTATAAAAAACAAAATATTTTTAATTTGATTAAAAAATTATATTTTGTTTAATTTTTAATTAACAATAGATTTCATTTCGACTTCATGTGTCCACCGATGCTAAAAATATTATTTGTCGTATTTAAGCGATAACAAATAAGCGCAGGTGGATTTATATTATGTTGGTCATAGATGATTGGTTTATCCATTGATGTGTATGTGTGTGTTTATGTGTTTGTAGTAAGCTTTCAGCGACTTAAATTTATGTATATTTATGATAGATAAACAAAAAAAAATTAAATAAAAACATCAAAAAACAAAAAAGCTTTTACAAAATTTTATATAGAGCTTTTTGAGTAATATAGAACGTGTGTACGGATTTCTATCACTTATAGAATTAAAAAAACAAAATATTATATGATTTGTATTTATTTTATTTATTTCAACAATTTATTTAATTATATATATAAAAAAAATATTATATTAGAACATAAGTTTATAAATAGCACAATTTTCCTAGAGCTTCTTTAATTTGCGATGAATGTTCCAATAAAATAATACTTGACATTTATCTTTCCAATATATGTTTATATTTAAAATCCCAATTGTGTATAAATGGAGCAGACAGAACAAAAAAAAAAAGCAAGCAGATTACAAAATATTTGCCTAAATTGGAACAATCATTTAAAATTCCAAAAAGCTTTTCACATAGTATAAAAAAAATTAAAGTTTACAGAAAATCTTACATATATATATAAAATGTATGTGTTTCTGTTCTATATTACCCAAAATAAAATATTAGAAAATTTAAAAATTTAATAAAAAATATTATATCCTAATAATGTCTGTGTCTTTTATAAACTCGATACTGAATTTTTACAAAAAAATGTCTGCTTTTCGTTACATGCCTTAATACATATTAAATCTCGGACATAATATAATGAATGGTCTTAAAAAAGTTGGTTTAGGTTGAATACAAAAATTTTAATTTAATTTTAATAGTATTATTTACGAATTAATTTAATTAAAAATATTTAGAAAAAAAAACACAATTTGAATTTGGTTAGATATAATTAGAGATGGATCCTGGTATATTTTAACATTTTTTTTTTTTGTGACTCGCATTCGTTAAATTTTTTATTTGTTTTAAGGATTTTAGAACTCAATTTCTTCGACTACCTCAGTACTAGAACCGATTTTAACACTTCTTACTGATGAGGTAGATGAGGAAACTTTACGCTGTGTTGAACTCACCGATGAGGAATTGACTGATTGTTGAACAGTACGTGAACTCTCTTGCTGTACCGATTCTTGTACGGATTTTTGAACGGTCGATTGTACATTGGCTTGTACTTTTTGTTCTAAACTTTGTTCAGCCCGTGTTGCCGAACTGATACTACTCTCCTTAATGCCTTGAGCCGTTTTTTCAACGGATACCTAATTAGTTTATTTGTTTTTTTTCGTTTGAAATTTTTTTTTTTTATTAAATTTTTAAATTATTTTAAAAACCATATAGAGAGAAAAAAAAGAACAACAAATGTATAAAATAAAATTATTAAATAAAAAAAACGAAAATTTATAGCAAATAAAAATTCAAAAATAACTCAAATTATTAAAAAATAATCCAAAAAAAAAAAGTTTTTTTTTACCTCATGAGAGCTTTCAGAAACAGCGGTTTTCTGAACTCCAGAACCAGCATTTGTTTCAGCAATATCCATCGTTAATTAGTTATTTAATTTTTACGTCTTTCTATAACGATTCTATTTCGAGCACTGTAACAATATACAACACACAAAAATTTATATAAGTAGGAAAATAATGAAAAAAAAAAATAAAAATAAAAATTATATATTTAGTATTTTTCTTTTCTTTTATTTTTCATTCAACCAATTTTTCATTCTTTTCTCTTATATATTTTAAAAATAGCACATTATATACACATTGATCCAAGAATATCAATGAGATCCAGATTTTTCACATTAAAATTAAAAACAAAAAAAAACAACAAAATACCTTTAAAGATAATTTTTAAAATTTATAAAAATTTTCTTTTTTAATGAACGAACATAATAAAAAAAATTAAACACTAAAATTCACAGGAAAATTAATTAATTTTTAATTGGTTTTTCTGGCACTTATTTACACTGTACGCGAAAAAAAAATTATTCACAAACACTTGTCTCGCAAATAAAAATTTAAAAAAAAAAAAAAATTATCACTTAGGTGTAAATAAATTTGTCACTGTTGAAGAATTTTTTCTTTGTTCGCCACGTAACAAACAAAAAATTATTTTTTTTTATTATGATTACTAATTATTAAAAACTATTATTTTTGAATTAATGAATCAACAACAACGTGTTACTCGAGGAAAAAAAATTTAAAAAAAAAAAAATCTTTTAAAAAATTTTCTTTTTTAGCAGAGTTCTAAAGAAATAATAATCCCATCACCGCCAGAGAGGAACTAAAACTAAAAAACCGAATTTCGAAAAAATAAAAATTTATAAAATGCCGATGTCTTTTTAAAAATAAAAATAAAAAAATATATATATATATATATTTTTTTATAAAATACAAAAATAAAATATAAATCTTTTAATATATTTTATTACGAAAAAAAAAAATTATAAATAAGATTTTATAAAAAAAAAAAATATTTTACAATTATTACGTATCACCGCAATGAATTTAGACACTATTTCGTTATCAAAACTAGGAGTTTTGACATACCCATCGATAATAGTTCAAAATCTACCTGTTGCGCTGTTGCGCCACCTTAACACAATTGCCAAATAAAAATATCGGATATACGGCTCTGGATTTAGTGAAATGAAAAGTTATTTTGTTTTTATTTATTTGCAATATACAAGATAAATTATCGTAGGATTTTCTTGTTAATCAGTTTCATTGAATCATAAAAATTCAACAATGTTGTTATACCTACGCTAAAAATTGGTATTTTGTCTTATTTATGTAGTCATTGTTTTGAAAAAATAAAATGAAAAAATACGAAATACAAAAAATTACTTGACAGATTGGTCAACTGTTCATAAATTTTACAAATTTTCTATTTCAACTATTGACCACACCGAAACCATTGGCAGTAGTTAAAAAACACATTATTGTCGTATACGTAGCTATATAGCGCATTTAAATGTCTTTGACAAGTTTATTATTTATATGGCATTCAATAGTGAAACATTTACAAACAAAAAAAGATTCAAAAATACTTGGCATTACTTTTTTTTTTAAAGTTCCATTCACCTTAGACCTCATTTCATCTAGTCACTGTTGAATGCAATTTCATGACACAATACCTGAATTACAAGGAAATACAAATGATTATGACAAAATTAAGCATAAATTACCGCCTAATTGAATATGACATCATGCTTTGGCTACAATTTGGTTAAAATATAAACAGTAGACACGATTAGCAGACAAAACTGCATTTCATATATGGAGATTGTATTTCTTGAATAATGCATGTAGTATAATTAGACCTTGGTTACTTTATAGTTATGTGATCATACAAACTGTTTACTTCATTCAATTGAATGCTGTAAAACATATTTAATCGACTAAAGGCATATCGCACACATGGCGTCAATTAGTAATTTTTTTTAGAAAACTACTTGTTGAAGCATTCCACTATAAAGTTCAAAATATTTGGTTTGTTGATAAAATAACGAATTGTTTTCTTACACTATAGTTTATTGTTACACGATTCGTTTCTTGACTAAAGACCTGTTTATGATATCACCTTTGATGAATATTGGGGGAATTGACCCAAGTCTAAAGTTTTGATCATAATTCAATAAAAGCGGTAGATTTTCAAACGCCTTCAAATTGAAACATTAAGTTGACATATGGGAATATTGAAAATATCACCGGCACTACAGTGGCATAATAATTCACCAAGCAACCAGTTGCAACCAGAATCGCATGTTTAGTAATATTTCCACTGACCAGTGTACTACCGATAATTTATATGTTAAATATTTCGTATTGTAGCCAGTGGTACCGGTATGTCACGCTTTATAGTATTTCCACTTGTAAGTGTACCACCGATATGCCACGTTAAACAATGCTTACTAATGCCTGTGAGCACTGGTGTACTACTATGAAAATTGCTGCCAGTTGCCAATGTTCTGTCAGTAAACCATTTTCAAAACTAATCAAAGGCGCAAAAAATATTCTTTAAAACGGTATAAGACCGGTAAAACCCGGCACTAACAGCACTTTATCCGTAATTTTTCACAATATAAATGCGATATCCCACACTCAAAACGGATTTGAGAAATTTACAATCCAAATCTTTGGTACTTAAAAAAATTAAAGCCACTGGAGATTATAAAATTTGTGGTATACCTACCAGTGCTCACTTTCTGTTCGGTGAAGTGTTCTGCTTGATATGCCGGTGGTCTAGTATAGACTTTATTTGATGACTTTATTTTTCTGCGTGGAAATAACGGTGATCATTGTTCGCTTGTAAAATTCTTTGCATACCGGTATAGTATGACAGCGCCAGAAGATAATTTTATAGATCACTTATAACAAATATTGGATGTTGGAAATGATAAACTGATTTGGATGATATTCATGTTAGGTAATGTGGATCATGTAACCCTTGCCGCTCACTTATTCAAATTCACTATATCAGCTGATATATGAAATAAGTTTTATTGTCTAGTAAAACTTATGAAAAAATAAGTTCTGACAGTTTGTTAGTCGACCAGCTTCATAGTAATTACCGGGACAATCGCTTTAAACTCCATAGGGATATTATCATAATAATGGAGAAATGCATTCCCAGCTTAATGAATTTAATTTTTATGTGTGCTGGAAGCTAAAATTAAAACCAAGCTCTAAAAATAAAACCATACTAAACATAGATACTTTAGGACTATAGATCTTGTTGCTTTCAAATTCGAAAAGGTTCTAAATTTGTTTATGTTGCGATATATATTTTTCTTTATGATAGTTTTCCAAAAATGTACGACGATCCATTTATACAATACAACACAAATTTCAATTGTGAAGTTTTTTTTGGATAAAACCAGAGTGGTCACAAAATACTCAAAATAAGTGCTAGATGTCGCTACTGGTATCGTTTTAAAATAATCAAAATATTTGTATATGTATAATCGCCTAAATGTCATTCATTTAATCTAAATATTGACGATATACTATCGACCCAACATCTTGAACAACAAAGGGTAAACCGTTTTTTTCTTATGATAATAGTACTATATGTAATTACTGTATATACTATAATTTACTATATGTAAGTTTATTTGTATTATGGTCGAAGGAACAAAAATTATATTATAGTTGAATTCACTCATTTTTTATGGTGAATGTGGCTCATTATTAACTTCTGGATGGTAAGTTGAAGGTTCTTCTGTGAATAATGACAGAACTGTTTACTATCGATGGCCAAATCAGAAACGTTATTGCACCCGAAATATTTTGTCTCATGAGTTGCACAAACACAGGAGTGCTGTAGCGAAGTTAATATAATGTTACGAAGGCTGTGACAACAATGTTCAACTGGAACCAAAATTCATGATGACAGAATTTGAGAAAGCTATGATCAATGCATCGAAAAGTTTTTTTACAAATGCTCATCACAAAGCTTGTTATTTTGGGCAGATTTTGTACCATAGGATCCAGCTTGATAAACTGTCAATTAAGTATACTGATGTAAATTTTTCATTGAATATGAGAATACTAAATGTTTTACCTATAAATAATATTAGTGACTACTGTGCAAATATTAAACCGGAATTGTGCAGGTACAGTCTAAATATTACCGTAGTTCGAGAAAAATTATTTGTATGGCACCAGAAATGCACGTCCGCGATTTCCACTTCAACAGTCGTGTTATGTGGTTCAAATATCACTCAAAGTCGTGTTATGTGGTTCACATGTCGGCGTTTGCAATAAAAAGAAAACGAGAAGGTGTTTCGAAGAACAAAATCATTGAAATTTTTTTTTCAAACATGCCTTCTTTGAGTCATATTAATCTTTTGAAAGATTTGGCATTAAACATTCAGTTAACGTAAAATATTATATTTATACTTGCTAATATTTAAAATAAAAGTTAATGAATTATAAATAAAAAATAAAATTTTGTGAAACCGAATGGTTCGCATTCGCATGAACCAATCGCTTATAAAATTCCAAAATACAAAGCGAAAAGTTGTGGGTTAGACGATATCTAATCAGCCATCAGAAATAGTGAACGAATCAGTCTCTATTGTTTTACAAAAAATTGGGTACATTTACCTATAAAGCAGAAGAAAAAAAAAGGGGACTAGGGTAAGATCTTATGATGGAGAACCTGATTCATCTTCATTAGATGAAATCATTCCTTCCAATCTAGTAAGATATATTGAAGCTGAAAAATGTGTGCTACATGAAAAAATATTCGAGGCAAAAAATTCATTATTCTAGACCCAATTGAAAATCTGAAATTACTTGGTTAGTCAAACCTTTGTCAGACTGCGTCGTTTGCAGTACCTTCCATAATGCACTAAGTTTTAACTACCAACTGCAAAATCAAGACCTTATCTATTGTGTCCATTTTATATTACTCGTTAACTGTAACAAAAATAAGAAATGATACCACGAGATATTTTAGAAGATGCCGAATATCTTCTGATAAGAGCATAAATATGATGCACCCGACTACATTATATCTGATTTTGAAAAGGTTAATGTCAGTGTTGCTAAATGTTTTTCCCCAATTGCAATTTTATAATGTTGTTTTTACCATTTTGGCAAAATAATTTAAAGGAGAATTCAGGCAGATTGTTTTTCATTCAAATGCGAACGTTTAAATGTTTATCATATTTGAATGAATATGTCATATCTGAATATTCAAATGAATTTTGCAGTCAACATTTCAGAATCGATATTTGGTCGTATTTGGTAAAAAAAAATTGATTTAACAGTACAGATCAATTGAATTAATCGTTTCATGACAAATACGTCCAAGGCCAATGAATGCTTCTTTATATTCATTTATTGCCCAAATCACCATAAACCAAACTTTTTGATTTTATTGCTAATGCATCGTCATATTTTTATATGATGTTTAGTCAAAAGGAATGTGCAGTTTCCATAAATAATTTGACAGATATCTTGAAAAGCGTAATAGTCATATTATAAACCAGTACAAACCAAACAACAACCAGTCTAATATGTGAAGGCTACCAAAAATCAACCTCATCAACACTAGTTGTGAACTGGACAAAAAATCTCTATATAAAACTGACGCCACTGTTTGTATGGCAATGGTTGAAAGTAAAAACTCTTGTTTACCAAGCCTCAGTCTTATTTCTGACCATAAATTAGTATGATGATCGAATTTTATGTATCTAAGCGTTCGTTGAACTGACCTAAAAGGTATAAAAGTTTCAATTCAGTTCTAAATAATTTTAATTTAGGAACATTATACTATCATCACATCTTTAATTTATTAGATTTATGTACAATTCTATTAAGTGGCTCACCTAATAATGTAATAAGTCAATTAACAATAGTAGCAAAAGAAATAATGGTTATTCAACTTTAACCATAATTTATGACTGCATGTAGGTAATTTTAAATTAATGTTGACGTCAATTCTATAAATATTCAATTCATTGAGTCACCAATCGAATAGGACATCACATATTATAATGTAGCTAAAATAAATGTAAATCAATAAATAATATTACCTGATAAATAAATTATTATTATTATCAAACTGCTTCGAATTTTCTTGCTCTGCAACATTTTCATGATTCGAATTATGTACAGTTCGCATGTTGTGGTACACATTTTGCTTTGTTACAAGTCTATTGTGTATCCGTATGGCAGCTAGATTTTTCCAAAAAAAAAAAATCCACAATACAAATATTACTTACTACACTAATAATATATTATTAATACATTAAATAATTAATTACACACAGAACAAGAACATAATCAAAAATTAAACAAACGAATACTCAATTTGTCACTTCGATATAGACGTACTAGATTTAAATGGTGGATGGATTACTGTGTTATTTTTTAAATTATTTAAATTTGTATAACAGTTGAAGTTCTTATGATATAAGTTTTATACAAATCGAAACAAAGGCGGTTCGAATGTTTGCTAGATCAAACAAACATGGCTTGAATAGCTTTTAACATTTGTGTAAACGAGTTTTAAGCGTAAGTTTTATATATATATATATATATATATATATATATATATATATATATATATATATATATATATATATATATATATATATATAACCTTTTTTACCATTTTAAAACATAAATCTGGCTGCCTTTCATTGAAATTCTCCGGATTCTTCTCACATTTACCCCTTGAGTATATTTATTAAGTTTGTTACCCAATTGCATCGCTTTGTTTTATCACGTTTGCGTTAACGTTTGCGTTTTTTTTAAACACTTTTCAGAGTACAAAAATTCTTTATTGACTTCGCCGACGAAACCTTCTTCCTGTAGTTAAATTGTCATATTTCATGTTTGTAATTTTTCGAAGTATAAAAACTTGTCATTTAGTGCTTCATTATTTTCGTAACTTAACTGGATGCTAAACTAACTTTTTTATAAACGAGCATGATAACATTAGAATTTTACCACGTCATACTTGCCTTGTCGTCGGAACACTCGTTGCATCGTTGCGCTCAAAAAGCTTTAGATTGCTAAAAATATCAACCATCATTTAAGCAGACTCCCGCTCATGATCACGAACACGCGGTTAAGGGTTGGCATGTGCAGTCGCTAAAATATCGCGTGTTTGATGGCACTATATCAGCCAAGAAAGTGTATCATTGGGAACTCGTTGTTTCCTAAGAAACTCGATTTCCAGAAATTAAAGCCCATGTGTTACGAGGCTATAAATTGCTTTTCAGTGGCAATGCCCCTTGCAATATTGGTATTGAATTTCTAATAGGCTCCAGGTGAAAAATACTGTTTCAGATTTAAAAGCAGTCGATAACCGTTTTTAAAATCATCTTAACATTAAATCGCCCTTCTGATGATGTGAACGAACTATAGGAGATATTGAAACCTTCGGTTGTCAGTGACTCTAGGAATGGCAATGTTAAACAAGTGAAACTTCCTATTCTTAAAAAAGGAACTCTCTTTTGCACAACATACAAATCACTATCTTACGGAGAGAATCGCTTCCCTGCCGGAGGAAATCATAGGTGACTACCTATGTAGTCACATATCCTCAGTAGGAGATTTTACATTAGTCGAATCAGTTAGTTACTGGTTAAGTTTTTTCTTTTAGGATGATTCTTTCTAAATATTACGAGACATCTCGTGACGTACATCAGATGTTCTTGGATTTCCAACTAGCCAATAACTCAATCCATCGGGATAGTCTATGGTTTGGTTTGCGATGTCCGGGAATGCCTGACAAATACGTGCGTTTGTGTAAAATGACATTAATGCAGTCACAATGTGGTGTCAAAGTTAAGAAAAAAATATCAAAATACGACAAAGAAATGTTCTGTCTCCAATAGTCTTTAATCTCATGTTAGAATTGATCTTTCGTAAAAGTGAAACACCTCAGGATAACATCATGAATCTATGGATTATTTTGCCAGATAATTACTGGATTCACTTGTACAATTTTCAGCTTCCGTTGACCTCAAAATCAATGAGTCCTTTATAAAATATATGATCACTGGTTTTAGAGACCAAGAAGCAATGGATTTTAGTAGTGATGATCACACATTTGAAAGACTGACATGTCTCCGATACTTGGGTCTCTTGTGACTCAGTATAAGTATGTGGGAGGGGATATTAAGTCACTAGCAATGTTGTTTTGTAAAGTCAAAATACCTTGTAAATGCCAAAAAGCTGAAGTTGTGCAATGTGCTGATCAGACTCGTTTTCATTTATGGATGTGAGAGTTGGCTCCTGACGGATCATTATCCGAGATGTTTAATGACATTTGAGAGAACAATCATGCGCTTGATATATGGCGACGATGGCTCCTTGGAGTAGAGAACGGCTTGTCTTCTTCGGGTTATCTAGAACAATCCGTTAGAGCCAGACTGTTGACTCGATCAATATTAGTGGTCTGTAAAAGCCTTTTTAATATTATTATTATTGAAGAATCTTAATAATCCAGCATGAAATACTTTTAGGTTATGATAATTTAAAGTTTTGCCTAATTCCCAAGATGTTTCTGCTTTACATTGGATCTTTCAATTCGATGTTTCTTCATTTATTGTAAGTCTTGTGGTTTGACTGCTTTTGATTTATTTTAACTGTATTCCGTTAAACTGGATTCGGAAGTAGTTTTTTGAAATGGAAATTTATCACGCATGGGAAGAATTGAAAGTTGCTTTGTTTGGTTTATAGTCTCATTAACCGATCTTTCTGTATACGTATGTTCGTTTGTCTTTCAAAACGGCTTAGATAAACTTACTCATATGGAGAACAAACTATTTGTAAACCACTATGTTTGCAGATGTATAATATCGTCTGATACAAAAATACAATAAGTGTAACCACTACACCAAACGATCAAATTACATAATATTATGCCAAAGAATTTTCCGACCTGCGGCACACTAACATTTAAAATAGTTTTGATTCATTTGAACATATGTTTATACAGAGTTTATAAACTTTATGTCTGGAACCATAATTAATCTTTTATTGAACCAAATCATAAATTATGGTTGAAAAACTGTAATAAAATTTTTGATGGTATCATATTTTCCCCTCATATAAATTCATATTATAATGAAAATTCTTCGAATACCCTATTCACTTTCGCATATTTCCATCATCTTACGATCAAACCTCCTAATAATTTTTTTTCTTCTTTCTATTTCATCCCGAAAATAATAAATCTGTGAAAATTTGCTGTAAGAACATTAAAAATATGTCGTCGTGTTGTTGTTTTCGATTCTAGATTTAATTACGCGATTTTTCTTCGTTCGTACACTGGTGTGCAATGTATGTATATGTATATGCATGAACGTCGTCGCGTACACACATTCACACTTGGGAATGAGATATTTTCAACAACGATAAGATAAAATCAAATCTATTTCCGTCCTTGCAAGTGTAAAATTGAAAATTTTATAAATTTTCTCGCTTAGATATATAATCGTCTAATACTTGATTTTCACTTGAGAATTAAACTTACACACAAACATAAAATAAAATGAAAACAATAAACCAAAAAATACGTGATGTACGTTATGGTAGCATAAGTTTAAAAATTTTCTTAAAGAAAATACACAAAATGTTACAAACATTTTCAAAGTGTTTAAATTTTCCACTTGTACTTTACGACGATTGGGTAATTAAAAATGTATTTTAGACAAAATGCTTGCTAAATGGCTAAGTAGAAAATTTGTGTAATTTGTCAATATAATACTCGTATTGTGTGATGTCACACTAATTATATAGCCACTAATACTATTTTGCACAGTTTATAAAATTCGATAGTAATTTCGAATTCGAATTAATTTGTTGACGTCATCTTCTTATTTTTAGTCTTACAAAATAAAGTCACACAAAAAAAAAAAATAAAAAATCGAGATCATGAACGAAAATAAACTATACATAAAAAAAATGTTATAAATTTTTTTTTTACTTACTGTATGTAGTTTTAAAACCATCGAGACCATTGCGGATTAACAACATAAAGTAAAAATTCGAAAATGCATGAGTTCATTTTCACAATTTATGTACTCAGTGTACATAGTTCATTGATCTGTTATATTATGTGTATGCAATGAAGCGTCTTTATTATAAACATCTGCATTTGACTGCATTTTAATCATGCCGACTATAAGCCGAATCGGTACTGCTACCGCCCCTAGCACCATATGACCATGACTCTTCTGCTGTTATTCTCGTTTAATAATTAGATGAATTATTAACATCTGCAGAAAATGTAATATTTTATTAATGATTCAAGAATTTATCTTAAGACATTTCTTCTTTTTCGTTTTTACTTTTTTATTATATGTTTGTATATGATAAACGCGTAGCACATATGTAATCTACATATCATACATGTATTTTTGTTATTTATGTTGATATACATACAATTAATTTAGATAAAATGAAATACATTCTTTTCAATATCGCAGCCTACATTCACCAATGGAAATTTGAATATAAACCTCCTACCGACTATATAGCATTTGAACATATGTGGAAACCTTTATGCGGATTACATTTAATAATATAAATATATAAATTCAGTGGTTTAAAACCGATGTTGTGGGGATCAAGAATATTCGATAAGATATTGCTTAGAATATGGATGATAATTTAAGAAGTAGGGTAGTGGTTTTGTTCACTCTGCTGTGGTTCTTAATGTTAGGGATCGCTAAATTAGGCGTCAGTCTTGGATCAAGCGGCTCGCTATATAAATATTTATATGAACAAGCTACAAAACCTTGTCTGAGATTAAAAAAATGTGACCTCATCACCAGTACGTTACCTACACACAGCGATCATCAACAATCATGCACCCATCGAAGACAAATTAGATGATGTCAAAAATTTGTTTATTGTCAAGCTAAACGTTATTATAATAATATCCTGCGCCACGACATCAAAACCAACGTATTAGTGATTCGAATGCTCAAATCAGTAAGAGTGTTGAACTTAAAGCACATATCGGTACAAACAGCATCCATAAAGTGAGTAACAATAACGAATTAATTCTGGTTCAAAAGTCGGTATAAAAGTTATTCAACTTATCGGTGTGTCCGTTTGATAATCCGAATAGCAAGGTTTGAGACGATCGATGAAAATTTTTGTATTACGTCCGTTCAGATCTAAAGAGTGACAAAAATTTTGGAGTAGGTCAATAACCAAATACGTTCCAGTTTATGTATCTGCGTACAGCATTAGTCCGTAAGACAACGTGCGAGCAAGTAAAAAGATTTTTTCTTATAAAACTTTTACCCATAGTCTGACGAGAAGCTGGTATAGGACGAATTTCATCGTAGTGTCGCTTGATATTCGTTACAAAGTCAGACTGTAAAATACATTCCGAATCTTAGTTTAGTGGGCGTAGTTTTCAGTTCGTGATCTGTGACAATGAACTCTGGTACACCAAACCGAGCTTTCCATTATATATAATGGAGATGTGCTTGATATTAGCCGTAAATCAACCAACAAAATCTAAGTGTCTGAATTACCGATAAGACGCTGTTTCTGAATTCTGATTAAAAATATAGACCAGTGGTTTATGATCAATGCAGATAGTCAACGTATGACCTTCGAAAAGATGTCGAAAGTGTATGATCCCTAAATTACACTGTACCTTTTTTGCGTAACATTGAGACGTACAGAAAAAAATTAAGTGATTGCCAAGTGTCCGAAATGAAATGCTGAACCATTACTCCGATCGCTGTATCGAAAGCATCAACCATGATGGCCAGAAGTATAGTGATGATTTCGGATGAATCAGTAAAGTAGTAACGGTAAGTTTGTTTTGCAGTTATCGAAAGTTTCCAATACTGTCGACTATTGGTAGTATCTTAGGTAGTAGCAGGCAGTAGTGCCAGATCAGCAGCAGCACAAGAAATAAACCCTCGATAAAAGTATATTATGCCTAAAAACGATTCAATTGTTTTGAAGTTAGTGGTCGTATGAAATTTTTGATGACTTGTGATTGTATTATGTCTTGCACAGTAACCAAGCATCCTTAAAAAAGGATTATATTTTTGCAAAACTGCGTTTGTCTATGTTTACTACTAAGCCGTAATCTTCTAATTTAGCGAAGATAATTTTGATGTGATCGAAATGTTCGTCGTAATTTTGAGAGGCAGTAAGCACGTCGTCCAAATATGCATAAGACGTTGGAACAACTGTGCTGCATCCCTAAGACCAAAAGCCATTCTACAAAATTCTGAAAGTCCTAAAAGTGTCAAAATCGCAGTTTTCGGAATATCCGTCATTTCTATAGGGATATGATGGAAGAACTGGACAAAGCCTATCGTTTAAAAATTTTAAAACCCTCGAGACACTGAGTGAAACCTTGGAGATCTGGAATTGTGACTTTATTAAGTGCTCGAAAATCTCCACACGACCTCTACTCTCCATTCTTTTTTGCACAAGTTATGCAGGTCTGAACCAAAATCTATTGCTATATGTCGGGCAAATCTGGAGTTCCAACATATGTTTCGATTCTGTTCTAGCAATAATAAGTTACTTCGGTCCTGGTCGTCGTATTTTGCATGCAATCGGAGCACCATTAGTCAAGTTTGTGTGTGAATCACTGTTGGAAATTTTGTAATAACGTTATACTCGTAGTCGGCCTATTAATTACTGGTAATGCAATTACCAGCATGATAATTTAAGGAAAGTGTACCGGAGTTATACAAAGACATTAACATCGTAAACAACAAACGAGTTACCCCTGGAATCTAGACAAAGCGAGCAAGTGGTAGGACCGAGACCTTTGCGCTCATATCTATCAAAAAGTAAATGAAATTAGAAAATTGAAAAGTGGCTAGATTTGGATAACTCGTTTCATGCCGCCAACCATCACAATTATAAGTAGAATTTAGACAATTTGGTGAATTTTATCTAGAATTGCTTCATTGTCTTGTGCATGTTATCAGCCCGAGATCTAAGAATATAGTAAAATTTTATCGGCAAAGTCAACTTTATCAAAGGCTCCATTATTCATTCATCATCGTTGGGATTCGAACCCGGTATATCTCCCTACCCAAACACCGCATTTTAGCCACTGCGCCAATTGCTCGGTGACCACGTAAGTTAAATTTGTTTCATCTTTACCAGGCTTCGAAATCATGGTATTTTGCGAAATTTTTCAAATTTCAGGAAATAACCTCAACTTTATTTCAGCATTTGATACCTTTTTCCCAAAAGCTTTTTCAGTATCTTTCCGCGAATTAAATAAAGCCGTTGTACTTTGCGCTATTATTTTGTAGTAAAATATTTAAGAAATATTCTTGATCAGGGAGAAGTTCTTGTCTGCCAATTTGGTGTTTTACAGCAATAATTTATCAAAATGGTGAGCCAATTTATTCTCTTTATCTGCGTTTAGCTTCTATAGCTCAAGTACCTTAAGAAAGGTTTACCGGAGAGCATGAAAGTGTAGATCGGTTCAGCTGACTTGTGACTTTGCACTGTGTACATTCGGTTACTTTTTTGTAGTGAGCCTCCTACTACTACGTTGAAATGCAATCAAAATCAAAAATGTAACTCCTGTGTAAAATAGCGATGTTTTGTGGCAGGATTATTTTTGCAAAAATATAAGTGGAAATAAATACTTGCTTAATACTAAATCAAAATAAATCAACGGTAGTTCAATTAATTAACAACAATGAGATTAGGTGGTTTAAATACGCAATACTGTTTCGCGGAACAAAGAACACATTTTAAATTCATCTTTCGAGAAACGTATACCAAATGTTCGGTATAAATAAGAAAAGGTTAACACTTTTGCATCTAGAGTTAAAAGGTTTTGTCAAAAAATAACAATGGTAGTTTTGGATTCACAACCCACAACGGAAGAAAGGTTTATTATCAAAATTGCGACCAACAAGGGAAAAATTTTACTTTTAGTCATTACGAAGATGGTCAATGTAATTTACCAGACTCACAGAAAGCATCAGGATGAACTAGAAGTGGGTTATTTAGAAAGATTGACAAAATAATGGATAGCCAACGTATAAATTCAAAGTTCGTCGTACTAGAGATGGTTTGAGGGTTTTAATATTTTGGTAAATAAGCAGCCCGATATTGTAGAACTAAAAAAACGATAGAGTGATTCAGATAACCTATGTAGAACGTGATACTTTAACAACCCGATTTCGCATAACGCGGTTCGAACAATTTTATTGAACCTTTGTAAACGCTTATTAAATAAGAGTGTCCTAATCGTCGATAAGGATTACGGCCATATTAAATAATATGTTTGATAGCTGTCACTGTCATTCCTGTTGGGTAAGATTAGTGTAAATCATTAAGATAAATCGTCCTCCTGAGCTAAATTATGTAATTGGATGTGTTGCGAATGCACACTATACGGTGTGTGGCAGCACAGACCTCAATAATTGAGGTAAATCCTTTAATTAAAATCTGTTAAGAAATAATGTAGACATTGTCAACAGGGAAAATACACTTACTTTTATCAATGCAATTAGGTGATAGGCCCTTGATTTCAACCTAGCCAGTCCGCAGTTAGGTTCTCTCATAAAAGACTGGCATGTTTCTGAAGAAGTTTCTCTTTCTGAGCATATGCATATCATAAATGATCTAGAGAAACGGATCATGCAGTTGCAAGGAATTAGAGTTCTAAATCTAACCGGCTAGGGCTTATACAAAGCACTGTTCGGATCAGAAATATCTGAAGTATTGGAGTAAATAGAGTCCCTGGAAAGGCTAGAGCTCAGCTTTAATCAACTGCACAACTTCATACACTCAACCCTTGAGAACAGTTGTCCTGTGAAGCAAAGGGAGCTTATTAAAACCGTCCCTTGGTGGAACGGGACACTAGAAAAACATAGGATAAAAGCGAGATGTTTATTTAACCAAATGCACCAGTGAATGGGTTGATTATAAAAAGGCCTTGACAGAGTATACAATCTCGAGTTAAAGAGGTAAAAGAGGGCAATTTGGAGAAGGTTTTACGAAGGAATAAACAAAAACCTACCACTCAAATGGCATAGACTTTCTTTAAAAGGCTGATGCGAGTTTTACTGAGAGCCGGAGGGAAACTATAAGCTGGCATTTAGAAACCTACTTTCAGAACTCAATGGTGGCAGAACCGCTTAAAGACGTATACGAAGGTTCCGATGAAGTGGTTTATACCCTTCATAACAGGAATATAGAGTCTCTCGTGCCAAGCAAGGTTAAGTGGGCTGTTAGCTCATTTAAATCATTCAAATCCGCTGGAATTCTTCCTGCTTTTCTGCAAAGAGGTATCTTTCCTAGCTTGCTTCAGATCATTCAGCCTGTTATGCTTTTAACTTTATTCCAAAACTGTGGAGAAAAGTAAATGTGGTTTTTATATCAACCTTTCTTTTGGTTGTCCAGATACCCAGTCCACAGTATACCGTCCAATTAGCCTCACGTCGTTTCTATTAAAAACGATGGAGAAACTTTTGGATTACCTTATAAGAAGTGAGACTCTTAAAAGGAACCCACTTCATCGAAATCAGTTGGCTTATCAGGCTGGTAGTAAATTGCTTCCATTAGGAATAGTTGTTGATGACCCTAGGCCAATAGTTGTTGATGACCCTAGCTATGAACTTGATATCCACGACTACGCAGATTACTTGACTGTAATAGTTAAAGGGGAATATGACATTATCATTTCCGAACTTATGTAGAATGCACTTGGGCTGATAAAGCAATGTTGTATTCAGGAAGGACTTAGTGTTAATATGAATAAAACGATTATTGTACCCTTTACCAAGAGGAGAAAGCTTGCGCTTACAGCTATCTCGTTAAATGGTGTTCCTGTTAATGTTTCCAGAGAGTTTACATATCTAGGAGTTATTCTGGATCAAAAACTAAACTGGAAACATACCTTACTCAAGGTTCAGGTATGTGAACTAACTAAAGGTATGTGAACTAATCAAAAACTAACCTGGAATTTACAACCAAAAATGATCTATTGGTAATTTCTAACAATCATTAGATCCATGGTCACATACAATTCAATAGTTTGGTGGCCTAAAACTGAGGAAAATGGGAGCAATGAGAATATGCCCCACTGCTACAATAGAGATGCTCCTTGGACTGGTTTTACTACACATGCGTGTCAAAAAGAAAGCTGCAATTGCGGCGTTGAGGATGCCAGCAGAAAAACTTTTTACTCAGGCCATATGATTGCCCACTTGGAAATCCTTCGAGAGTTTCAGGCAAACCATTCAATTAGAATGCCTTCCGACGGTATACCAGCCAAACTAGATTTAGATAGGTCTTTCTGTGTTATTTTGCCGGATAGGGACAGTTGGAGGACAGAGGGCCATCCTTTGAAAGATGACTCTCTGATGTATGGTGCACAGATGGTTCCAAAACAGTAGACGGAGCAAGACAAATATTCGGTAATATTCGGGAGTAGAAATGCTCTTTCCAAGTACTTGGGATTCAATGTTACTGTTTTACATGCAGAAATGCGTGCCTTAAGACTTTGTACCAAAATAAATATAGACAGGGGCCTAAATAGCTAACATTATGGTCTTTATTGAATCGGATAGTCAAGCGGCCTTAAAGGCTTTTAGGTCCCACATCATTGAATCAAAACTGGTGTGGGATTGTCTAAACGCAGTTAAAAACTGGCGACCATAATTCTGCCTCTCCATTTATTGGGCCAGAACCCTTCTGCGATGTCACTAAGGCACCACTTAGAACAGCGACGAAACGCTGCGAAGACATTGAAAGGTCCTCTTTTTGACGCAAAATTCCAGGACTGCAAGAAATTAAGAGGGTTCACCTTCATCAAATCGAGTTATAGAATCCTCGTAATTGACAAACGTGAGTTGAAGCTGCTAACTGTCTTTTTCACAAGCCATGTTGCTCTAATAACATCTTAAGAATATGGGTCTAAGTGCAATAGATGATTGTCGTTTTTGTATTATGGAAGTGGAATCAGCGGAGCATGTCCTGTGTCAATTCGCAGCGCTTTTCCACCAACGACTAACATTTAGGTGGGGAAATAATGAGCCCAGGCCAATTGATTCATGTACCGCCTATAGATATTATTGCAGAGTTTGACTGGGCACATGACCCAAACAAAATCTTGTTAATAACATATCCCAACACTCAAATTTATTTTTTGGTTGTTTTAGGATATTGTTCAACTGGGAACCATCAGACCTACTTAAGTGTATATAATTGCATACTTCATAACCGTGATAATAATATGCTTGTATGATTATAAAATTCCACATTGTTGCGATGCCGAAAATAATTGTTACATGACGATTTTTTGATTCTGTCAACAATAGAACCATGTTATTACGCGAAGTAAACTGTGATGAATTTAAAAATGTGAATTCCATATTTCCACCCACATAATTGCGCCGCTCTAGAAGAAATGCGCTGATTGAAAAATTAATTGCAAATCTGTTTTAAACGGTTTCAATTTTTCATGAATGAGCGCCCAAAAGACTATAAAATGACGCAAAATTGGCAAACAAATCAATCGGCACATTATATTCAATAGTAAAATTTTCCAGAATATTAATTAAATAAATATTTATATAATAAAATATAAACAAGTGTATTTTTAGAATACATAACGTTTACAATTAAATCTTTGTCTTAACTCTACAGTTTTTGCGATCGAATGCAATTTTAATTTGTGGTTAGGACAGTTGTTTATGACGGAAGTACAATCTAGACGAATTTCTAAAAACCTAAAATAATAAATAATGAACTAAATTTATATAGTTCTGGATAATTGTATGCAATATATACTCACAGACACATGTTATGGTCGAAATACTTTTGTTTGTTATTTAGTCCAATTTGCGATAAATTGGTCGTTATACACTGCTCATATTTTTCCGTAGCAATACAATCGGCGCCACCGTCAATGGTCATTTCTCGAAACGCTATTCCTTTATTGCGACACATGTAATCAATTTCGATTTCAACAATTGTATAAATATTTTTCAGTTGCACACCAAAATAATCATCTTGGCACACTTGTGGCACTGCCAAACTCGATACATTTTTAACACAATTCGAAATTTGCACAGTTTCCGCACAGTATTCCTTTATGAAACGTTTCTTGTACCGATGGCTAAGCTCATTTTGTAAAAAGATTAACGCTTTATCCTGAAGTTTTGTATACTTTGGTGTGAAACATAGTTTATACTTGTCAGCAAGGTGTTTAAATATTGTACTACACCTAAATTTAACAACTATCGGATGAGTTTTAGATGCCGATTTTACTGTTATGATCGAAATTAAAATAAAAACTGTTAGTAGTGCGAATTTCATGGTTAAAAAACTTTATGTAATACGATCAACGTGACAAAATTAACTGACCTAGAATTATGTGTGTTATCTTGGGTAGCTGTTTTTTGTTAACTTAGCCGGATGTCTTCTTATCTAAAACATGGCATAAATTCTGTGTGAACATATGATATGCCCGATTTACATTATTTTGTTTTACTGTAAAATAAATCGAAATGCGGAAATTTTAGCAAAAAATTCATTGGCACAAATATGCGGTTGGTTCCATGCATTATTAATTTTAGCGTTCACACCGCAATATATTTTAAGCAAAAATTACGTTAAATTTATTTATGAGTGACAGTTATACAAATTTATAAAAAAAATAAATAAGAATTTTTTATAGCCGAATTTAATGCTTAAACAGTTTTCGAATTAATATGACGCTTTTCGAATTAATATGACCTACAAATATAGCTTTCATTCTTCGGCCTATAAGGCCTTCATCTACAGTATTTTTATCAACAATCCTATAACAGTTAGAGTATTATATTTAGTTTTGGAAATTTCTTGCTTAATTTGACAAACCAGACCAAACGAACGATACTCGAAAGTTATGTCAAAGGGAAAACCTCAAAATGTTCCCAAAACAACAACACTACAACAAACCCAATAGCAATAATAATAATAAAATAAAAACTGTTCACCATAAAATTCTCACAATTCATTTATGTCACATAAATTAAAATAAATAATTTGGGAAAATTAATTTACAGAAAATTTAAAAAAAAAAAGAAGAAAATTGAAAAATTGTGCGATGACAATTAGAAACCAGAATTTATATAATAAAAACTAAGTTTTCGGTTTTCTTATTTTTGTCATGTCTTTAGAATAAAATGGAAAACATAGAAATGCATTTAAGAAAAATGAACAAGATGAAGAAGAAAATTACATTAAATTGAACAACACACAATAAGATGTGTACACTTTGGTTAAACGTTTTTTTGGCAAACAAACTTAAATTGTTAGCATACGAACTGAAAGCTATATGCATTGAATTTATTTTGGACCAAACAAATACGGATATATATATATATATTTATATATATATATATATATATATATATATATATATATATATATATATATATATATATATATATATATATATGTGTGTGTAGGGTGTTTCAAATTTCAGGAACAATTTGAGGACGTCTCCTTAAAAAAAATAAATCCGGTACAACCAAGGTTAAGTAAGGGAGTAGCATGGGGCGAATAACTACTTGAAGAAATTAGAAAACGATATGGGTCAAATACAAATCAAATTTGTCCGTGATTTAAAAAATAAAAATAGCAGCCTAGGTAAATACACAAAACAAAACTGCCTAGGTTTGGAGCTACATGGATTATGCAAAGCATCTGAATTATAGCACGCTGTGAAGTTTATTGTAAAGTTACAAGTGTATAGGACAAATTATGTACTTTGACTTTAATTTCGAAAAAAACTAAGGTGGCACAAATTAGTCAAAAGCTAAGCCATGTACATATCAAATATCAAGATGCAGGTCTATACAAAATCAACAACAGTAAAAGCCTGATTCTAAAGTACATTTTTTTTAAATGGAAGGCCTTTGTTTCAAATAGAATCACAAACGAAGAAGATGGTGGCAGAAACTGACTATCAAAAGAAGAAGCTGTGTTTTGTCTGCGCATAAAATGGATTAGTGTTATTTGGAAATTTTCTATTTTAACAAAAACTTTACGCGTCGCAAATTTTAAGCGCTTCTATTCAAACTGACACTGTAAATTTACTCAACGGAAAAATCTTTTCACAGTTTAAGAATTAGAAAAACAGAAAACCAATGTTGTTAGAGCTACGAAGCCTGCACTTTTTTTAAGTATTATTTTAAATAAAAAGAAATATTCTGCTTGGAGAAATGGATTTAACACTTGCATTCATTTAAAAGCAATTTTGGTATCTCTGGGCAAAAGACCTACAAAATAACATATCCGCCATTCCCGCAAGTGCTTCAGATTTGTGATTTCATACGGTTCGAGCAATACAACTATGAGAGAGCTTATCATCACCAATGGTAATACCATAAATACGAATATAAAAGACGAATATAAAAGATATAGATGCAAGAAAATATCAATTGAGAAAATATTACAATTTCCATCTGTTTACAAACAAGAGCGAAGCATATTGAATCAGTTAGTGACTAGGCAGCAGATGTTTTTCAAGGTCTTTAAACAAGAGACCAGTTTATCTTAGAACATATGGTTTACCGATCTTGTTAAGAGAGTCTGTTTTAGATATTAACGTGGATGAAAAGCTTTCATTCGTTCCGAAAATGCCAAAAATCCTGTTATAGATACTTACAATGGTTAGATTACAAAATGGAAAGGCTTTATCGAGTCATCCGATAATCATTTACATTTAATAACCCGAAATTAATCGATATAACTAAATTCCAATATTTCAAAAATTCAGTAAATTGTATTTCAGCCAACTATACGTGAAGCTAGACGTCTACTAATTCAGCTTTTTGATAACCCCAATCGAATCGCTGAAGAACATATATGGGTGTTATTTTCGATTAAACCTCTTGATAAGCCATCATCCTAAAAATTGTTGAAGTTGTTGGACGATTTTAGCTCACACATTCGTTTACTTGAAGCTCTTGGTCGTCCAGTTCAATATTAGGATGGTGTTCTGGTCTATCTTTCAAGTTCGATTCACAAACAACATACAAGTGGAAGGTAGTCAGTGTCATAAATTTATCGCAGATGACGAACGCAAAAGAGCTTGAACCGACCTGAAACTATTTAAGATCATCACATATTACTGAGCAATGTAACTTTACTGTTGAATTTGTAAGGTAAAACAGCATACACACTATCTGCCTTGGGAGCAACACAGCATCTCCAATTAGTATATAAACTTTACTTCAAAGCAAAGATTCATCTCAGATCAATTCTGAACCATCTTCACCTACGTAAAGCACTCAAAACTTAACAATTTTAGTGAATTTCGCAACTCCAATATTCGTATGCATTGCAACCGCTTCTGCTATCTTTCAAAAGATTCCCATACATACATATAATTTTTACCACAGACAGATTGATTTTTTCTAAAATATTGTAAGGCAGTATTTTTGAGTAGACTTTAGATAACATATAACTGTTCTTTGCCATCGTAATTGAATGAGATTGAAAATATTATTTTACAAAGTATGTTCGCAGAATATAAAGAACTCCTAATAATAGGATTAACTGCAGAAGGAAAGGCTCAAATGAAAAATGACTTAAATCTAAGATATAGTGCAGTTTGGTTACTCCTTTAAAAACCAAACTTTTTCACTTAACATATATTTCATTATGTTTGTTCTTCTGTTCTGCAACCTTTTTTGAAAATTTTGCAACCTTGTTTCCAACCTGGTTGCACTAACGATACAAGATGTTATTATTTCACTGTTTTTTAAAGAGTATCGGTGACAGAACATCTCTTTGCCGTACATCAGAGCTAATTGCAAAAATTACAGACAGATTGTTCTCAACTTTGACACAACATTGTTACTTATTATTTAGTTATTTTATTTTATTGTTATTATTTAGTTTGTTTATGGTCAAAGGCATTTTTGCGATATTTTTGAACCATTTATTAATTGGCGTAATCTTGCATTTAGAAAAAAATACAAGCGTCTTTTAGACTTTGAAAATAAAAATTAATAGAAAATCCTAATTCCTTAAAGGCGAAAGTACGTATGCGGATATAAAATATAAAAAATATCCGCTTAGTAACCAATCAAATCAATACATATAAACCATGTGACTAGCGTTACCAATCAAATCACACGTTTGCGGATAAAATGATGCGTAGCAAAATAAAAACAAAGTAAAAATGGAGAAAAAAATATTTTACATTTGTTTTTAAATGGAATACGGAGATTTTTGTCCGCATACGAGTGATTTGATTGGCGACAGTAGTCACATGGTTTATATGTATTGATTTGATTGGTTATGCGGATATTTTTTATATTTTATTTCCGCATACGTACTTTCGCCTTAAGCGTTTCTTTAGCAGCAGCTTTTAGGATCTAAAAATTGGCACCCTTTATATATATATATATATATATATATATATATATATATATATATATATATATATATATATATATTTGAAATAAAAATCTTTTTTTGTGGTTAAAACAAACATTTAGTAAATTGGTACAGTAGTGGAGACACACAAGCACATATACATATATTTACTTTTCTTATAATTTATTCGAGTGCAAATAAACATAAAATTTCATAAACCATTTTTCATTCGTTATGTGTTAAGTAATTAAATTACTTATTTTTACAAGTTTTAATTTAATTAACACAATTAAATTATATTATAGACAAACTAACACATTTTTGTGTTGAATATATAGGTTGGTTGGACATATAGGTTGGTTGAATAGTTTAAATGACATTAGATGTGTCATTAATAATTGTCATTAAAAATAGATTTAATTGGTTTTACGAATTTAATTTTAAAAGATTTAAATTTTTCATATTTAATGACGTATTAAATGCAGTTTGTATAATTATTGTGCATTAATTTTGGTATTTTTAGCAATAACATATAGTTGTACTTGTTTTAAATTGCTAAACCAGTGGTAATAGAGTTTGAGTTAGTTTTTTAAAAGTTTAGCAAGTTTAATTTTAAAACTGTTTGAATGAAGAAAATGCACTTGCGATCAAGTCTCAAAAGTTTCAGCTGACATTTTTGGGATATATTTTTTATATGTTTATAGGTTTTGAGCAATAAATATTATCTTTAGTTCCATTCACTTGATCGCCCGCGCTACGTTTATGGTTATGGTTTTGTCTTTATATTCAAGCTAGGTAAGTTGCTGATTGACACCTTTAGATGAGATTCAGAACGACACATAATTTTCTTGAATATTTATTTAAATTTTATTACCTTAGTTGTACAATTTTGATTATTATTGTAACTAGTTTGATTTGATGTTTGACATCAAAAAAGTAGAGGGAAGTGTAATGTAGTTTTAACTTATTCAATAACTACATTAATTAATGTAGAAAATGTTAAACAAGTAGACTATTTTGGATTTTCCAATCCACAAACAAACTTAATTGATAACAAAATTCAGCATCTGTAATCCATGAGCAAACACCTCGTCGAAATCTTGACCGTATTTTGGCGCGAATCCTTGAGCCACTAACATTGCTTTAAATTTTATGATATTTCCCTGTTGATGAATTTTTGTTTTGTATATCTTCATCTTAAAGGGATCCATTTAAGAATGGTCCAACTTCACTTACGGATGATTTACGTTTATTTCTGGATATTGGTCAAATTCTTAATCACAGCTGATCTTTCGAATTTTCGCTACAACAGGTGCACCAAACGCGCACAAATAACTAAATATAAGGTTTTCTGTTACAACATAATTCGAATGGTGTATTTATCACATACTGCTTCCAGGTAACCATTTTAAAATAAGATTCGCTGTATGACGGCTTCTTCCCAGAACTGCTTATCCTAAAAGTATATATCTAGACATCTCGACTATGGTTCAATTTTTAGAAAATCAAATTCACCATCTGTATTTTTGTTAGATATTTTTTATTAGTAACCAAAAAATGTACATTATACAAGAAAAAACTTTTGTAAATGATTGATTGATTGATTAGAATGTACGGCCAAGGACGAACCAGGAACTCCCGGAATGCCGGGCACCACTGTACACCCGTGTTACATATAACAAAACCGAAGGAGTGGATGGAATTTGTTAGTTAGGACAGACTCGACCCGGTTGCAGACACCTAAGCGATCGACAGCTAGTGTTTTTTTTGTGGTGTAAGGAAAGGAAGGGCATGTTAGTAATGACAGATTTGACCCGGATTTCCGGAAGCCAATATTCAACTAATGTTAGCACAAGACAATCACAATTTTGACGAGCTGCTCTGCATTATTTTATCAACTGCAGTATGCCCCCTTTCAGGTGTATCAGCAAACGTTTCCTAAAAGCAAAATCTATTAATGAAATAACCGCTCTTTGCCGTAGGCTGTAATAAATTGAATTAGTTTTCATCTGAAATGATAAATTAATTAATTTGTAATATAATAAACTAATAATACTATACAAGAAAAAACTTTTGTAATAAACAAAAATGTCAAAACATTGTTAACCGCATTTACAATCATAAGTCTTTTTATTTTCACTCAATTCACCTGTTCGTTCATCAAACAAACTATTCAATTAACGTATAAGAGCACAGATAACTATACCAGATGAACATCTTGTATGGCTAAAATTTACACAAATAAATTCATACTACGTAAATTAATGCAATCGAAACCAAACAAACAAAAATATATTTACATATGAAAACGAAGGTTTCCGTCCTTTTCCTTTTTTTTTTGCACACGATTCTTGTATTTTATAAAAATTAAAACAAAATTTTTTATCTTGCTTACTGCGTTGTAAAACTGGACCGCGGAAGCATGTTTACTATTAGAAGAAAGCTTATTGCTGATGGAATATGATTTGTGAATTTGTATATGTAAGTCTCTGTGAATTTCAAGTTGGAAAGTGGCCTTAGTTCACGGGTCAGGTTATGGTTTATGTGACCGCAGAATGATTTTCATAGGATTTTTCATTGAGCTGGAGTCGAATATGCTATTGTTGGATTGATGCTTGGTTAAAGAATAACTGGATGGTGGTTTAGTGATGGATGATTTGTAGATTCTAAATTGGTGGTTATTGAGTGGTTTTTGGAGGGGATTGAGTCTGATAAAGTTGAAGGAGTTTTACTGTTGGTTTTACGGTAGTTTTACTGTTGGTTTTAATTATTTGACGGGATGTTGTTGTTTGAGGTTGTGATGTTATTGTAATGTTCAGTTGCAGTTAAAGCACTAGGAGTATACATTAGAGCCGTAGAAAGTAGTTGTCATATAACTGCACAGTTACATGGTGATTCCAACTTTTATTAAAATACCTTTATATGCGTTGCTCCTTTGGTAATTCGCGCAGTAGAAAATTGCAAATTTGATTTTGTTGTGCCGATCACTAAAGCTATCACAAACCCTTCCGAGTAAAATGAACGAGTAAATTTGAACGAGTAAAAATGTTGTAAAAATAAGTAAATATCTTAACAATAGCTATATACGACTTGTGATATAAAATTACAAATATAAGTATAGCTCCAGATGATTAAAATATCCCAGGCCTTATTCGGGTTTCCTTCCTTTAAATACAAATGTCAAATAGATTTGATGATCACAATCGAGCAAAACATTTCAAAGATTTGGAATTATAAAATGTAAATTTTTTTTAGTTGAGTTCTACCATATATCTTGCTCAAAATTTTCTTAGAATTTTCATATGAACCGTGCATGTTAACATGTGTCTGTACATTTTTTTTTTGTTGTTTGATTATAAATGAAATAAAAATATATTTTATTACAATTTTTTGTTAATCTATATAGTGAATATATTTATTTTTTGTTGTATTTAATTCTTTATTTAAATTCAACAATATATATAAGAGAAAATTTGCATATGCTCATCGTTCATATCTGTTTTCCCAGTAAAATGTTTTATATATGAGTCGAGTGTGTGTGTTTATATGGGTATGTGTGATAAACAGAGGAAAATATATTTTCAAAGTTTATGTTATGATTAAATTTATTTTATAATTCATCAATCATTTCTCATTTTACAATTGTTTTGTATATTTTTTTTTATTTGTTTATATAAAAAACATTTTTTTATCGTATACAATATTTTATGTACAGTATAGTACATATATGCCTATTTATATACAAACAGTGAACGAAATTTAATTAGATTTATTTACAAAGTAACCTTAAAAAGGACCTCATAATTATATTTTTAAAAAAAATTAATTTTTAAGATTTTTTAGGTTATGTCTGTTTTGTAAAGTGCAAATTAAAAAATCTGGAATATCTCACTGTGAGATTAAACCGATGAAATTGTTGTAGGCCAGACAGAAATAAATCTTTGATTTTAGCTCAAGATGGATTGCATGTGATCATGATGTGAAACGTGTTACACACCTCCGCATTTGCGATTATATGCCTTAACATCCTGGGCATATTCATGCACATGTCGTCGATTTCCAGTATACAAAGCCAGAAGTATAATCATTTGTCATATGTTAACAAGAGTTCCATCATTCGCACTTGCATCACGCAAATGAATATGCTCTTCGACTCGAAGCTTCAATTGATTGTAACAAATGTAATTGGATCATTCGCTTTCGACTTAAGCGTTCATAATATTGATTGTTGGAAATTAAAGAACACTTTCAGCATGTTATTGGATTGTTGGTCTCGAAACATGAAAAGATATTATGTATTAGTATCCATACAACGATACAAGTGCAGCAGGACGTTGCTTAGGTTGATCTCGTATGCTTGTAACAATATCTCGCCGGGTAATCTCTGTCCGATAATTAAAGCAGCTACTTTAAAGCGTCGTTCATGCTCATTCAATGGCATTTTGTCTGCTTTAATGATGATTTTCAAGCCATCTGCTTTTACATTCTCAAATTTGGATTTGAAATCTCGAACCAAACAGTTGTTCTTGTGTGTAACTCAGCAATAATTTTCCGATATGTTGCTACACTAAATGCGCATCGTCTATAAATCTCTACCTCTACATTGTATTTGCAAATGAATTTGTATATGGGCAGCAATTATCATATCTCACAATATTCGTCGATCTAAACGATGTCATTTGAAAGCATAAGTTATATTTTCGAATATGCTCTCGGTAGTGCTTGGACTCCCAAATAGTTTCAACCATAGAAAATTCTAGAAATTCTCTTAAAAGTAATTCTTGCGGCTCTGTCAGTGTTGACATATTAACATTACCATTAAAGTTACACATGCCAGGTGTTTCTTTTGGAAACTTCAAACTGCGACAATAAAAGCACAAATTACTGCTCTACTGGTTACTTTTTGATAGTTGCCATGAATATTATTGTGGTCTTTGATTGTTTACCTTTTTGTATATGGGCATGGAAATAAGCATACATAGGCTTCTTAATTTTACATTTTACTTCGCGGAATTTCATTGAACTATTTGGTGGCACAACTATTTAGTATCCACTAGATTGCACAGTGACGATTGGTAATCCTAGCAGTAAAATCAAAATGTGTTAAAAAGACAACTAATATTGATTTTTTAGATTGATCATGGCTGGTAGAAGCCTAATATTTCCCATATAACGATATTTTTGGATTGATTGACAATTCGCAACAATGATATGGTGATCGATTATTTGGTATAATTACCAAGTTACAATTAAAGTAGACAGCATTAATATTTGTTCCGTGCTCTAATATCTATCGTATACTAATTGCTGCAGTGTCATCTAGTGGCGAGTTACAATAAAATTGTAAGTATAAAAACTTTCTCCATGAAAAAGTACATAATTTATGTGCCAAATTTTAAGATGACCGGTCAAACGGTGCTAAGTCTATTAATCTCAAATAAACCAACATCCATTATTATATAATGTACTGTTCAATATACATTCCAACGAATCAAACAAACACTAATTCTTTATTATCTAGGATCGCTTTCTTTTAAATTATCGTAAGCTTAATTGTACACCTTAATATTTTAATTAACTAGACGCAGTTTATCGTATTAATTAAACCAGCTCAAGAGGTTTGAATATTTTTAGTCTGCGTACAATATTAATTTTATCTGAATTGCTTCCGGTTCACATGTTCCGGGACTTCCCCGAGACATCGTTTCATATCTCCGAAACATCGTTTGGTGAATATGGTAGGATTTCATCTCATTCTTTTTCAGTTTCTATCATTGTCATTTGAGATTATACGCACATTATGACAACCACCTGACGGTCAAATGTGAGTGGTTTATTTTCGAAGGGTTCCGCAAATCTCTAAACTGTATTTTTGTTGTTTCGAATCAATTTTTTACCTGCTTTTCTTATTGGATGGATTAGCATTGTTCGTCTTTTAATTTGTTTGGTTGCTTTGCAAAGTGAATAAACAGTCCTGACTTCTGCATTATACAACAATTTTAGACATTCCAGGATTGACTTTAGGACTTCCAATACCGGTAACGATATTACCGGTAACACCGGTAATGATAGTGAAATCTCATTTCGGTAGTATCGGTATTAAACTAAAGTTTTACCGGTATTACCGAAACTAAAAAAAATGTCAACAGAAAATTTCTTTTTCAACGTATGTTTTAACTGTTATATTGTTATTTGAATTTGTGCAATCGAATTGAAAAGAGATAGACATATAAAGCATTCAAATAATAATTGCATCATTCAAATCGTAATTTTGTTGCATACTAGATTCAAGAAACAAATACTTTTGTGTGGTGTCTAAAACTTAAATAAAAATAAATTATAAAATAATCGTGTTTAAATAAATAAATAAACCAAATATTTAATAATTCTAATTATTTTATAATATACCATTGAGTTGAACTAGAACACAGGTTGTCCTTTACTAACAATTTCAATCGAAATATTCGATAAAAAAATATCGATTTTGTGAGGTTAAATTTTTCTGTCTGTTCATTTTACAGAAAATTTTTAAAGAATCAAAACAATTGCATATTTTTATGGAAATAATCCATAAATAAGTATGTATATTTTTAGATGAATGAAGACAAGTTTATCGAATCTGGTGTAAGTAAAAATAGCTTTATCAACATCAAGACATACATAATTTTAAATTTTAAATTTTCAATAACAACAACTAAATATTTCCAGCCATAGCAAATACGAATAGAGAAAAAGAGTCTCCTTGAAAATATTTTAAACGTGATAATGACAGTGGCATATGTCAAATAGAGAACTGTAGAAGGCGAATAAAAACTAAAGGTGGAAGTAGTAGTAGGCTACATGCTCATCTAAAAAGCATGCACAAAATTAATTTGTTAAAAAGTGATATCGACAACTGTGTAGAAGGAAACACTGTTAAAAAACCTGATGTAGCAGTTCGAGGGGAAATAACCACCATATAGGTAATTATTTTGCGTTTGGTAGCCAGGGATTTCCTTTTGTTAAAAACTGTACGTCGTATGATATTCGTAGTCTGCTCTAATCTTGAGGTTATACAAACATTCCAAAGTCTCCGAGTACAGTAAGTAAAATGGTATTTGATTATGGAGCAACAATTAGAACGACTGAAGAAATAGCATCATGTAAGAGCAGTGGTTCGAGATTTAGCTTAACCTTAGACTAATGAACGTCAAAAAGAAACCGCCGATACATGAATATTAACGTTTAAAGAAACACGAAATTTTGGAACCTTGGTCTCTCTAGAGCTTATGGAAAGGTGCCAGCCAAAAAATGTTTAATGATCTTACAGACCAAACCAGCGACGTGTAACTTATGCAGTGAAGACTTTGTTGGTATTACAACCAATGGGACATCAGTTTTGCGAAAATTTGATACCTGTTTGTCAATTATTCATCAGCTATGTCTATCTCATGGAATGCAATTGGCAGTATTGAAAATCCTTTATCGAAAAAAACGATACTTTATACAGAGCAGACTGACGAATCAAGCGATGATGAACTCATTGGAAACATTGATGATGATGGTATCAAAATTATTAGCGATGTTCCATTTCGACACTACAACTTGTTTGATCCCAATTTCAATAGATAAAATTCGAAAAATTGTTAAAATGTTTCGAAGATCTCCTACGAAAAATGATCCAGTTTACAGAAACACGTTAGAAAATTTTGGAGAAGAGAAATCCTTAATACTTGATTCAAAAACTAGGTGGAATAGTTTGTTGACTATGTTGGAACGCGTTTATCCACTTAGAAATTGCATCAGAAAAAGTTTTGTTAATTTTTAAGTCGATATGTACTTTACACAACAGGAATTGAACTTGCTGAATGAAATAATATCTGCTTGGCAGCCAGTTAAGGTTGCCTTAGAAAACATTTGTTGTGAAGATACAAATTAATTCAGTGCAGATGTAACATATAAATTTATGCTAGATTGATTATCGGGGCAGAATAGTTCACCTTCAAAAAGAATTTAAGAATTTACAGAATAAATAATTAAACGAATTAAAGAAAGGAGAACCAGATATTCTGATGTACTGCAATTTCTTCACGATCCTAAAATAAATTACCATGATGATGAAAATATAGATGACTATAATATTTTAGCACGACCTTAAATTAGAAGATCGTGCTAAAAAACAAGGCGCATATAATGTCCGAGAAACAGGAAAAATAATTCCAAAGGAACTTAATTATTGTTAAAAAGAAGAAAAGGTGCGTGGAAAATATTTAGATTTAATTTATAAATACCAATTCGGCTGACAAGTGTAGAAGGAGAAAGAGCGTTTTCATCTGGATTATTGTGTACTAGAATAAGATCATCATTGAGTGATGAAAGTTTAAATAGGCTATGTTTTTTAAAGTCACATTTCATTCAGTGCAATAAAACTTAATCCAATATTTTAAAAAACCAGTGATTTTTTGTTATATAATTAAAACTGACTGAATTTTAATTATGATCTTTATAAATTGAATTCAAAAAAGACTTCCAAATAATTTCTCAATAAAAATACTAATTAGTAATAATTCCTAGTAATAATTCCTTTTTTCTTTAATACCGATAACATGAGAAAATCGGTATTACCGATAATGCCAAAAACGGTTATTTTGGAAGCCCTAATTGGCTCATAATTTTATTTTTGAACTTCCCGTCTTAGCTATTGATTAAGATTGTTCAAGTAAGCATTACATTTAGGAGCTCTTGTTTGCTGCAATATTCTTCTGGCTATTCTATTCTCTTAAAAATTCGGTAATTTATAAAAGGTATAGTTGTTTTCTTTTATTTAATTTTTAATTTTTGGATTATTTTCCCAGGCAAACTAGGAAATAAAAAAAAAGAATTATCATTCAAGTTCGGGGAAATTTTTGGAGATAACAACAATGCGTTTCTGTGAAGTCCTTACCCATAGCAAACTGGAAACTAGCTGTTATATTTTTTTTCCTTTATCTCCAATTTAGGAGCATAGGGCGTCTACTAATCTGAACCATCTTACTCTATTTGGGGCTATTGCTTTAATTTCCACCCATGATTTTCCTAGGTGTTTTGTCTCTGCTAGCATCGTTCTCCTCCATGTCATTGCTGGCCTTCCAACATTTCTTTTTCCTTGTGGATTCCAGTCTAATGACACTCTCGTTATATCACTTGATGCCTTTCTCAGTGTGTGGCCAATCCATCTCCATTTTCATACAGTAGTACCGATTTTTTTCTGTATGCTTCCATATCTCACATCCATACAGTAGTACCGATTTCACACATGAATTGAACATTCGTATCTTGGTCATGCGCGACAGGACATAAGTATTCCAGACTTTGTGTAGCATGTTGAATGTATGTCTGGCTTTATTTATACGTTTGTGTATGTCTTCTTCTGTTCCACCTGCTTTCGTTATTGTGCAACCAAGGTATACGAATTAGGAGCTGTTATATAGTACATTTAATATTTTATCATTAACAACTTACGGTGTAAAGTGAAAACGATAGAGAACGAAGGAGAAAACATAAATAGAAATCAAAAATATATATATATACATATATATATATACAGATCTGCCGTTTTTGTTTTAATGTTTAAATTGTATTAGTATATGATAATATTATTTGTATTGTTGAAAATTTTACATACATCCAAAACCAACACAAATGTATATTATACAAGCCATGAAGCTTGTCTAAGTAAAACATATTATGACTACTATGTGGTGTATGTGTTAGTGAATTTGACTACAGTAAAAATCGAAACAAAAAATTATATTTCGCACTGTCCATACTCCTCTAAATTCAAAGTACATAACATTTCTACAAAAAAAACGAAACAAAAATTATATTTTGCACTGTCCATTCTGCTCTAAATTCATAGTATATAGTATAGTATATAATGAAGTAAATAATAATAACAATACTTCTCTCTCTCGTTAAATAATAAATTTGTTTTTTGCTTTGTCATAAAGAGCGCAACATACTGTTGTTCCATCATTCGTATTCATTTTTTATTTACATCAAAGCATATAATAAAAGTATATACAAATTATACTACGTCACAACACTTATACTTAGGTATAGTAGTCACTTTTTGGCATAAGTATCGCAACTTCATGGCTTGTATATACATTTGTGTTGGTTTTGATACATCTCATCAGAAGAAAAAATTTTATTTAATTCTCTGATCTTCTTGCATGTAATTTATATTTCGTTATTATATTTGTTGAGGGTTTTGTTTTTGTTATTTTGATTTTATTTTGTTGATGCGCTTCATTTAACGGGTGATTACCAAGTTGCGTCGTCGATGCATTGATAAAATTGTAAAATAAAATGTTTAATAATATTTTATTAATTTTTTTAATTTGTAGAAAAACGTTAATTTTATTGTTAAAAAAAAAAAAAAAAAAATAAAAACAAAAAAAAAATCATATATGGTAACACAAATACAGTCGTGGTTGGGATTATTTGTATCGAGCAGAGATGGTGTGGTTTGTTCTGTGGAAGTTGTCATTAGGAATATGAGCTTGATGGAACAACTACAGGGACAATTTTTTTTTTGTATAGTCATGGTTAGTTGTTGATTTTTCATTTGGTGAGACGGAGGATTGGGAGGCTTTGTAGTTCGTGATTCTTTGTACCTCATGATAAAGTTGACTAAAAATTACAAAACTAATCCAAATTTATTCACTTTTCCCCGTAAACTCAGTAGGAGGTACTGCCACCGTTGTTATTAACAACTTCAAGGTAATACTGCATGAATTGGATCAGGTTTTCTACAATTTGGTTAAGGATTTCATCACAAATGAGTTTTATTTCGTTAAACATTTGCATTGTGCGTTTTTTTTAATAGTTGTTGTTATTTTTGTTTAATGTAATGCCATAGATTCTCTATAAGATTAAGTTCAGCGATTTGTGGTGGCCTAAAGTTGTCTAAAGTTTTTTGTTCCACATCTTTAGGAAATTTAGTTATAAATTTACTTTTGTGGATTGGAGTGCTTATCATTTTACATCCGAAAACTACTGCATATTCATTAAGGGCCTCCAAATATGTGCTTGAAGTAATTTTTTCGTTCAGCATTGTGAGATCTACTATGTCATTTTAGCTAAAACACTCTCAAACCATTACTTTGCCTCTTATACTGTGCCGAATTAGCATTGTTATATTACAAAACTTTCTTTATTGAGGTGTCGAATAAAAATAATATTTTCCGTTGCTTCCTTCTAAAAAGATGCACGATTTCTAAGTCACAAAATATAAAAATTGGAGTATAGGTGACAGGGTAGTCAATAAGATTGAATGATTTTGTTGCGTAGCATCTTTGCAATATTGTTGAAGTTGTTGTTAGTTTTTATGCAATGCCATATATTCTCTATAGGATAAAGATCGGATATTTATGGTGACCAGTATATCGTTACTTGACCCAAATATTCAATAAATTTAGTTATAAATTTACTTTTGTAGATTGGAGGATTATTTTGCTGTAATAAGTGTGTTCTTATCAATTTGCGATTTAATGTTAGTACATTAAACGTGTTGTTCCGGTCAATGGTTTATGGACAGTATATTTTGGTTACGAATCATAATCAAGGTTTTGTTTTGTAATTCTATTGATGTTTCGGGCTAGCTGCCCATCTTCAGGATTTTTTGCTGGTTATAGGGAGGAGGGAGAGTAGGGGTTGCACAGACTAGAATGGAAGATTTAGCTTGATGTATGGAACATTGGATGGATAAAACTTACATGGGGGGTTGTATGTGAGTGTGGATGGCACAATGTGTGGTTATGCAGACGACGTATTAGGAAATAGTTGATTTGTTTTATACATCACAAGGGTAGATAATGGTAGTTGGCATCGGTTGCATTGAGTTGTCTGCATATGAATGGAAAGATTGTTTACTTCGGGAAAACAAGTTAAGAATTCGCGCCGTAATTTTGAGTATATAGCGGGGTGAAGGATTGATGCAGGATCATATGAGCGTAGATATGTGGTGTACATCGGCATTGCTAGCGGGTGGATCGTGAAGGATGGATGACGGTATATTGTCTTCATAAATACGCCGGTGCGGGGCCATAGTGACGTTATCATAAGTTTTGTGACCTATATAGTATTGTTTCAGTTATCTAAAATATTGTACATGTGTGGTTTAGGCGGGAACACGTGGGCAGTGCTGTTGTGCTGGGAGGGTTCTGACTATTATTGATAAGCTATTAGTGGTATATATCAATAACGGTCGGAACTTTTTTAGTGCAGCTGCATTGTTCATGTGTTTTCATTTGTATAGGATATGTGCAGTGTTTTGGATGATTGAGGTATAGTGTTGTATGGGTCATGAAGTGTATGATCGTGTCATAGTGGTTTTGCATTGGTGTGTGTGTGTGTGTGTGTGTGTGTGTGTGTGTGTGTGTGTGTGTGTATGTGTGTTTGTGTGTGTGTGTGTTTGTGTATGTGTGTGTGTGTGTGTGTGTGTGTGTGTGTGTGTGTGTGTTTGTGTGTGTGTGTGTGTGTGTGTGAGTACGGGGCATTGTTGTTTATTTTTTGTGATCCATTTGTTGGCAGTGTTGGTGTGCAGTGTCTATTTGTGTTCGTGTGATTTTGTATGGGTTTTTTGTTTCATTGTACACTTGGGATTGTGGCGTGGTTTTTGGTTTTTGGCTTGTTTTTTGGGAGAGTGGTCTTTTATTCATGTGCGGACGTCTCGGTACAACTTATGTTAATTATATTTGTTTGTTTTTGTAATGTATAGGAAAAATTTGTTTGTTTTTTAGTGTGTTTTTTAGTTCTGCATAACTATATTTTGTGTTATTTGTATTTATATACAGTTTTTTATGTGGGTTTTGTTTGTTTCGTGTTTTATATGTTAAAGTTGGGTTTTTTATCTTGGTCTGTATAACTTTTGTTTTTTATTTTCTTTCTGATAATTAGGGGGTCTTGAGGATGGGCAGTTGGCCCGAGGTATCGATATAGTAGTAGGACAATATTTTGATTGTGATTGGTGGCTGAATTTTGTGGTTTATAAATTGTTGGCTGGAGTATCATGTTTCATGAATTGATATTAAATTGCACATAGCCACCAGCCGTGTGTAAATTGATAAGTTAATACATTTTTTTTTTTTTTTTTTTTTTTTTAAAAGATGTATTGACTTATCAATTTACACCCGGAAACCATTGCATATTCATTAAGGGCCACCAAATATGTGCTTGAAGTAACTTTTCCCGGCAGCACTGTGAGATCTTCTATGTCATTATAGCTAAAACACCCCAAACTATTACTTCGCCTCCTCCGCTGTGCCGAGTTGGCATTGTTATGTTACGAAACTCTCTTTATTGAGGTGTCGAATAAAAAATATTTCTTTCCGTAGCTTCCATCTAAAGAAAAGAATGATTCGTTGTTTCATAATATTATCCGCCAGACCTCAGCAGGTTTCGCTAAATAGATACGAGCAAAGTTTAGCCGGTTTTTTTATTCTTTTTTTTTTATTTTTTATTATTCTTCTGGCTTATAAATGGCTTCTTTTTACATTCGCTTCACAAAGTCTGTGTACAGTTTTGACACTAATTTTTATTTCTCTTACTTACTGTTTATCTCACTTAGAACAGATTTTCCTGTACTCAGAGGGTCTCTTTGCACAAGCGTAGTTTTCCTTAGGAATTTTATTTATTTACGTCCCCTTTCTTTAGGCATTTTAGGATTTTTAGGATCACCAAATTTTTGAGGCAGTTTATACTTTACCTGTATTATTATAACTATATTATTATATTATTTTCTTATTATATTATTAGGTATATTTATATTTATAAGATGTATAAATTAGGTTTTCAGTGATTATATGACGTATTGGTCGTAAAGCGGTTAATCCAATTGATTTGTAATATTTAATCAAATTTATAAAATCTAATTTATATTATTTTATAATTTTATAATTTCATATTTTCATAAATGTAAAAAAATTAATTAATTGTAAATTTCAGGCAAAAACTAACCTAATTTATTACAGCATATTAAGAATTATATTATTATATAATTATGTTATTATATTAAGAATTAATGAATTTGTAATTTCAGATTAAAAATTAATTCAATTTATTACAGCCTACGGCTAAGACCAATTAGTTAATTAATAGATTCTGTTTTCAGGGTATCATTGCAGATTACAGATGATTGGCGGCATACTGGAGTTGCTGATAAGAGACGGCAGAATGCAGAGCAGTACAACAAAAATGTGATTGTCTTACACTAACAGTAGTTTGAATATTGGCTACCGGGAAATCGGACCAATTATGTCATAACTAACATACTTTTCCTTTCCCTAACCCACAAAAATTTACTAACTATTGGCCGCCAAGGTGTCTGTAACCGGGTCGATCTCAATAATTTAACTAGTATCCTCCCATATCCTTCCAAGTATATGTAAAAACGGGTGTACTGTGGGCCCGGCGCTTTCCGGGATATCCTGCTTAATGCTTGGCAGTACATTCAAAATCAATCAATCAATCAATCAATTAACAACTTACGGTGTAAATTGATTCTTTGAGCCGAAAAACTAATCAAGATGAATCACCTCCTAGGTAAAAAAAAAACTAAGCTAAGGGAAACTAATCCATTTCATCGATCTATATACAGCAATTAAAAGGCCAAGTTCAATCGTGACCATAGCATCAACACCAACGAGTTTAGGGTATGCCAACTTAACCAATGCTAATTCGGCAAAATAAAGAAACCAATGTACTAAGCGGATTACATCTGTTAAGACTAGAAATAGTTAACAAATAACAATCAATTCATGATAATCGAAAACAAGGCAGTGAAAATAATGCAACCATTGATTTATCTGTATAGTTTATTCAACAAAAGCCGTTTTCTACACAAATATTTGGATGGAAACTGTAAGTTGTCCCGTCATCCATCGTATTGTTCCATCTATCTTGCCATATTGCAATAGTTGCTTTACGCATCAGTCTCTTAAGCGAACCAATAAGGTTTGTTTCTAAAGGTCCTGTTTGCAAAACAATTTTTCCGTAGCTCACATTTGCCTTTTACTAGGTTTGTACCTATAGCAACTCCCTCTTGCAACCATATATCTATGATCGTTTAAGAGTAAATAAGACTTTTTCTATTATTTTCTGCAATTCTTTTGACATGCGACTTGACATTCTTACTTATTCTTGCAATAGGGGCTTGGCTGATCTTTTTTATTTTTAACGAAGGGGCTTCTTCTTGCTTCAAACTCTTCAACGTAGATTCTTCGCTCGTTTGTGTCCTTATCATGCCAAATTTTATACTTAGCATTTAAGTCGGCAATTATGAAAATTGGCAAGATTTTAAGACACTTCATAATTGTGTCAAGTTTATTGATGTACCTATTGAAAGTAGCTACTAATTAGATAAAAGTTGCCCATACAGCAGATTTTAATTCAACACATAAACAATGGTAGCCTTTACTTTTTAATCGTTACTAGTGATAACTCTTAAGCAAGTATATTGGTCTTCTTTTCTTGTACTCACTGACTAATTTTATGTAAATTAATTTTGGTATTTTGCATATTGAGTTAGACAATCTTTAATTGACAATTTATATAGGACTTAATTGTCAATAACAGTTTTCCGTATCACCAAATTGAATGTCTTTTTATTTGCTATACATAATCTGCTTCCCGAAGAGTGCTTTTTGCAGCTAGTGAAGATCAACCAATATATAATCTGCTTTTTTGCAGTAAAGGATTACATGCTTTAAAAATCCCTCAATACCTACTAAGTAACTTTATTGCTTATAGACTCGGTTTTAAATCAAAGTATGTTTTAAAACCGGGTCTATAAGCAATAAAGTTACTTAGTAGGTATTGAGTGATTTTTAAAGCGTGCAATCGTTTACTGCAAAAAAGCAGATTATATATTGCTTAACTTCTTTTTTGATGTCCTCTAACTTTTCTAAGTGGTCCACATCACAGACAATAATGCTAGGTAATATTGTCTCAGATAGCATAGCTGCAAGCCAAAAGAAAATAATATTCTCGGTATTGGGATTAAGGTGGAATTTATAAATTAATATTTCTAGAAGCGCCGTACCAAATTTGACTTGATACTTTACAAAATGCTTACTGCATGTGAGCATTTATTTAATGTGACAAAAGCTTTTTCTGCAAATTATTTACTAATAATTCAATTTCCTTCACTGTATAAATATTTATGTAGAGATTTGGCTGTTAGAAAGTTGATTTTCCAAAAAATATATACAAAAAAAAAAAAATTGAAAATTTATTAAATTTTCGAATAAATTTATGTTCGTTTATGAATAAATAAAAAAGGAAAGTTAAATATAATAAATTTTGCCTTTTTTTTTTTTTTTTTTTTAATGAAATTATCTATGAAATATATTTATGATAATGCATAATCGTATATAATACTCGAACCGAACATATTTTATTTTCATTTTACAATACATGTATGAGCATACGAGTTTGACAATATGAACTATAAATTTTCAAACAAGTAGATTTTTTGTATATACATAGTATTGTTTATTGAAAATAGCCTTGTGTTTTGCATAATCAATTAATTTTCCCGAAATAAAACAAAATAAAAACAAAAAATTACCAATCATAATCAATTTTCCCGCTCATTAATCATCTTATTATATATTTCCGTATAGTATTAAAAAAAAATAATTTTTCCAATCTCATCGACGCAATTTTCCAAACATTTAACCCAATTCGTAAAAACAAAAATTGTTTATTATAAATAAATTTAGGTTAATAACATCAACAATATGTTAAACGTTACGGATGAGTAAAAAAATATTAATTTTTAATTTTTAATTGCCGATTAATTAAAATATTTCATTAGTAAAATAGCGGACACTATAAAATGTACACACCTTAAAATCAACGAATACGATCGAGTCTATCGAGCAAAGAGATTCGGTTTTTAAGAAAATTTATGAAAATCTGCCAAACTAAAAATAATATGCCGCACAGTATATAACTTGTATGTGTATTGGAAAATAATGTCTTGTTATTTATTTGTCGACACACAATGCGAAAATTTTCACGTGGTACTCTCGATTTATTTATAATTTAAAAAATAATTCACGCAGAACTAAGCAATGGGTGTATCCTGTGTGTTTTAAACCAAATCGAGGGGCCATAACTATTCGGTCATAATTCAAAATTGCACTACCACCTACCAAATGGTTCTCGTAAATTTTATAATTTAAGAACTTATCTAATTCGAATGAAAACTTTTCGTTTGGTGAACGTGGAAAATTTTTTTTTGTTTATACATTTTAATTGTTCTGAAGCGGTTAGTAAACATTTGTTTGTTTAATACAAATTAATGAAATGTTTATGCTAAATTTATAGATCCAATTAATTGCTATAGTGGTGTGATTAATTTGATTATTTAAAGTTTTAAGCCGTGCACATATGTAAATCGTGAAATTGTTTTAGCATGTGCGATCTGGATGAGTGTAAGTGTAAAATTTATTTTCTGGCCATGATTTCATTGAATTGAACGGTTATTCATCGCCTGCTCAACAGTTGTCGTTGCTTGTAATCATAAATAGAAAATGGTAAAATTCGAATATGTAGTAATGTTATTAGTATAACTAGTAGTGACAATTGTCGTAGTAATGTTGAGTATAGCTTACCACAGACACGTAAGTTTTAGTGGGATTAAAACACAAATATATCTGAATGATTCTTCTACCAAAATCTTTTAATTTATAAACTATTATTGCCAAAATATTTCAACTAATTTCATCACAAATATCTCAAATATTCAAACAATGCATAATATAGCTACTTTAAACGAGCTATCTATGAAATTGTAGTCTGACACGAATGATTGATAGTTCTATAAAAAGCGTTTAATTTATCAAGTTTTATTGTGAAAATATATATATTAACAAATGTCAACAGCCCAAATTTGTCATCACAACGTTTGTTTGGGCTATATGTATATCAGTAAGATCTAAAAAATCTAAATCATGTTGAGTGAATTATACGTAAAGGACACGTAACTGTAGTCCGATTCAAATAATTGTAAGGTGTCTCAAAAGCTTTTGATTTATATATTCTTATTGCCAAAATGTTGCAAAAATTTTTAAATTTTTTAACAAAAATCGCACGGCATCACTTCACAAAATATATCGAATATTTAAGTTATTCATAGAATGTCCACTGGAATGTCAACTGGAATACAGATGCCTCGTCACCCCATTTTGAGTTGGTACATCATTCAATCTCGTTATAACCTTGTAGGTCCTTCCCATCCAGGCTGCGACTTTGGCGATAAAACTTTCTATTGTTGTGGGTTATGAAGCCATACCAACTGCCTGCTCCTGGCTACATAAAGCTGCAGTGGTAGCCACAAACTCTACCAAAAATTATCTTTGCATGATCGTCCTGATAAGACGTTCTTACGTTGTTCGATCTTACAACCGTAAAAGTAATTCCGCTCCGATTTCGACAGAACTTTTGAAATGTACACAATCACTTGCTCTTGCCAATCGTTTTCCTGTTATAAAAAACTCCTTTTCCATTATTATTTAAATCAGTGTCCACAGTAAACGTTTTATTCGGTACTGGGTATACCAATACTGACTCCTGCAACTCCTTAATTCGTGTAGATTCTGCGGTCTATAAATATTTAACCTTTTCGCGAAAAAATCTACACTTCTTTGGACTTAGCTTTAGTCAGGCTGATTGAATCCTCTAGAGTACTTCTCCCAAATTGATCTTGTTGTTCATGTATCTAGCATTATAAGACAGTTCCTTCAGTTATAAGACAGTTCATCAATATCTCATTTGATGGCTAACCTATCTCTACTTCTAACCAATCTTGAGATAGGGATGCAGGCTATGGAGTATTTGGTTATGGGAGTCAGTTTTTGTTCTCAAAACTGACTCACTTTAGATTTAGCGACTCTGCGGTGACTAGCCTCTCTTTCGTGGCCAGTAGTCTATCAGTTTCTTCCCTTGGATTGGCCGTGGTGTTCTCACTCAATTTCTTCGCCATTCAAAACCATCTATGGCAGTTTTTGAAATATCGGATGACTCAATTGGAATTTGATGATAAGCCTGAATAAGGTCTAATGCTGAAAATATATTACAACCTTCAAGTTGGTATGAAAAATCTTGAAGATGTGGTATCACGTACTTGTCTGGAATAGTGATTCGATTTAGTGCTCGGTAATTTCCACAAGGTCTCCAGGCTCCGTTTTTTTTAATCACTAAGTGTAAGGTTACTTGGTCGACATATACTCTGCACCATCATGTGCTCGAATTCTTCTCATGCTATGCGTAACTTATCAGGTGCTAGTCGACATGTTTTACATGAAACTGGTGGTCCATTGGTTTCTAAGCGATGAGTGACCGAATGCATAATTTATTGGGAACTCAAACTGCAATTTGTAATTTCGGGAAATTTTCAGTAAATTTTGAATTTTTGGGTGTAACAGTGACTTGTTTAAGAATGATAAGGCCGGATCTGGATTGTACGAAATAACACTATTCGCATGTAAGGCGGTTAACAGATCTACATGCCTATGCCCTTTTATGTCTGCTAAAATTCCGATGGATTTTAACAAATCTGCGACTATCATCGGAATCGACACGTCCGCAATTATAAATTCCCAACGAATTTCCCGACGAAGTCCGAAATTTAATTTTAATATTTTAGAGCCAAAAGCCTGAGCTGGAGTACCATTTACTGCAAATAAATTATGAGGTACAATTGAAGGAGAATTTGAATAAAATTTTGCTGGAAGGACCGAAACTTCCGCTCCCGTGTCGATCAAAAATTTGAATATGGAAAATAGATCAAAAATGAATAATCGGGTAGTAGATTGTCCATCAATCGCCGCCATCTGCACTTGATGTGATTTTATAAATGTTGTTTATCTGCATTCTCCGCGAATATAGGAAAAATTTACATCCAGGAATACATTTTCATGCTTCTTTACCAAACTTAAAGTGGTAATGGCATTTATCGTATTTAGGCTTAATTCTATTCTGAGATAGAGAGCGAGATCGATTTTGGCGGGAATCTACGTGATCGTAAATTTTTGAAAGAAGTGTACAATTTCGAAACCATTGAGGTAAATTTCTTGTTACGTTCATCAATTTCGAAATTAAAAACAGCAGATTCCACACCACCACAAGCACTAGACGAAGCTGACGAAGTACCAGTCATCGAATTAATGCTGCTCTGTGACATGGTTTCTAGTATTTTGTCTGGTCGTGCTGTAACCAAACGTAACCAAAAGAATATGTTTCTCAAAGGTGGTCAACATCATTTGAACTTGGGATTGTAAACGTTTCATTCAAATCTGTCGCAGAGTATTGTCATCGAGCGTCCGTTCTACGTTCAAAGGAAATTTGTTGAGAAGTTGTGACGGTTTTTGATCACCGAGTTTTCCTTTTAGGAAAAAATAATTGTTTTTTCGAATGGAAACGTTTGGAAACGTTTGTACTCTTCCACAATTAATTGAACCCTTTTTTTTGAAAAACCAAAACAAAGTATTTGTGCTCACTTACCATTGTCGGAACATTATTATTCAAAAATAGATAATTTAGAACCGTTTTTTAAACCATCAGTAGAGTCCCAGCTGCAGTTCCTTTCAATGCTACAATCAGCATTATATCATGCATTCGTGCTCAATTTTATTTCTAACTTTTGATCAATTTGTTGAATCTCCGTTTTGAATTCCTTTTGTAATTTCTCTACTTTATTTTGAATAGTAGCAGATAAATGATAATTCAATAAATTTTCCGTGCATTTTATTTTGGCCGTTTACGATGGTTTGATTCGTCTTTACAAACTGTCGTTCGTTAGACAGTTTTATGTCGTCTATTTGTTCATTCACAATGCTGTTTGGCTGCTCCATCAATTCTTTTATTCCGCTCTGATGTTACTGCTGCTCCATTATTTATTTTGTCTTTTGAAACTGTTGGTTTATTCTAGCCATTAACATTGGCAAATCAAAATTCATTTGAGTGACTGTCTCTTCTGTCAATGGATTCTAATCTCCAGCATCAAGCTTTTTTATGAAATTAAACAAGATAAATTAAATTTTCTACCATCGAATTGGTACTGCTCCAGATCCAAGCTTCCATTTATCAAACTTTGCCGAGTCTTATTATTAATTCACATTTACTACGGCTGGTTGGAAAATCATGAGGGGTCAACTCCTCCCTCAACCGTTATTCGGTAACTTGACCATAATCACTTTAAATTTACACAATCTCACCAGTTTCACCAATTGTTACGTTTTCACCTTTTGCTGGTTAATTTCTATATTTAAAGTTTGATATAGATTAAAATTTGCTTTTATGTCCAGATCATACGTTTGAAATATTTTATATGTAGGTTATCAAAGAAAATTGAATGCTGTAATCAAACCGGAAACCTACAATGTTAACGATAACCTGCCGTACTATTAAGATGTAACATCTTGACCTTTATATCCGAGAGATCAAAATGTAAAATGTGCCAAGTGTAAAACAGGCGACTGCTCTTTAAAACTGTTTTTAACGATAACATTTTGTTTGGGTCAGCACCTATTCTACCAACTATGACAAGATAAACTTTATAAAAAGCTTAGCTTTATCCTTAAAGTTAGTATTAAATTAGAACCGTTGAGTATAGCAACTTGACTAATACCTCAATGTAAAAATGCCTAGGCTATAATCACAGCTAAAGATATTATGGACATGGGACTAGATACGTCAGATCTCCATAAAAACACCTTGCCAAAGCATGTATTTTAAGTAAAAATACAATTTTTTTTTCACTTTGACATATTCAAATGTTTTTGTAACTTATTGCAATCTCATTTGTTTTTACATTTTTCAAAATTTCAGCTCAAAACAGACCTTAGCCCAGTTTTTTGTCTAACTCGACTTTATCAGTGTTTTGATGACTAAGACATTTTAACATATTTAGAGCAACATTCAAATTTGCAAACGTTATACGTTCACATCTTTCGTTGTTTTGTATATATGCGATACGCTTGGTTATTTTTCACATCCTAAAAATTTTCTTTAATCTTTTGTTATGATTATAAAAAATAATATATTCAGTTTTCATTTTCTTGACCGATCATTAATCAAACACCAATCCTAACAACAAAAAAAATTTTTTTTGAACCAAAAATAAAATAACAAATTTGTCTTCGCGGCTTAGCTTACTTACAACCTCAATTATTATTATTATTATTATTTTTAGCTATTTGACATTTTACTGTGAGTTGTGACAGATAATACGTTAATTGCAGTTTTCGATTTAACATGACATCTTTATGACATACATAACGATTGACGTTTAGTTTGATTTTATTACAAAACTGTCCCATTATGCAACTTAATCGTTTTTGATCCACACTCGACTGGAACGTAATTTACTAATTCCTATAGGAGATTACGCTTTTCATGATGTTAATATATAAACAAAACTACGTTAGAGATATATGAATATGACCAGTTGTTGGCCATAAAAAATTTTTTTTCATACTTCTGTTCATTTGAAATTTACGTTTTGAATACCGACAATAACTTTATTGCGTCGTATGAACGACATGTAATATGATTAGCGCAGTCACAAACAGAAATCAGTATTGTACTGAGCTGCACTGACAAGTTCGTGAACCTGATAATTGTTTAGTATGATCAGATACAACGTTTATACGTTAGACACAAATTTATGAAATATCTCACAAAAAATTTTATTGGCCACATGTCAAATTGTTGGTTCAATCCGATAATTTTTTTTTTTTTTTTTTTTGTAAATTATATAAAAAATTTAACGAAACATCTTAATGAAATTTATTTGAAATTCTCTAAGATTATAAATTTGCCTGACATTGGTGAGGTCGAATTCGAATTTCAAAAGAGCTAACGAAATTTTTATTATAATTCTATAAATATATTTAGACAAATTTTTTTTTTCGAAATTTTTATTTTTATTTATAAAATTATTGCATAATGTATATATATATATTTTTATTTTGTTTTTAAATTAATTTTTATTATACGGCCAATTTTTTCATAAATTTATGCAAAACAATAAATGTAGATATAGTAGTACTAATATGTGCTATTTGTTATTAAAATTGTAGATTATATTTTATAAAATCGATCGAATTTATTTCTAATGCTTGATGGTTACCATCATTGCAAATAAATTTGTTGTATATATGAGCCATTAATTTTATTGGGTTTTCGCAATAAACCATCCTGATGGTGTAGCACACCCAATTCGTAGGCTTTCGTATCGTTGAAATAACGGTTTGCGATTAGAAATTTAAAAAATATTTTAAAATTTTTGTTCAAAAAATCGATTTTATTTTTTTTAATTTGGAAGTTTAATTTTAGAATTCTCGTAAAATTCTTCTAGTTCGAATTAAAAACATAAATTTTAATTCAAATTTTCAGATTTTACTAACAGTGACATTTTATAACCATTTAATTGCGACACCAACACCAATTTAAAAGAATTTGTGTATTTATAAAATTTAGAAAATTTATAAAATTTTCGTAATATTATTATTCCATAGTCAAATATATAAGTATCTTAGTAAACCTGGCTGTAATGATGGTAATGCTTGAAATTGTATATAACGTAAATCAACCAGTCATCGTGCATAAACGTAAATGGGTATCCAAATCGATCGATGGGCTGGGCGACGTCTACATAGTTATGAGTCATAAAAGATATGTCATCTACGTCATGAACAAGAAGATCAACAAAAAATGCCACAACTAGACCAACAACTAAAATTCCAAAATTCACATCAAGGTATAGTACATGACGTGTTGAGCTGGTCGATTGAACCTTATTTAATTTTAAAGACATTTATTGGGCAATAAATAGCTGCAAGGAGGAAAGCTGCAAAGATCGAAGGAAGAATTGGCCATTTGCTTCCATTCTGTCGTGGCGGAGGTCAATTATTTATAAGAGTTTTTATGTGGACCTTTAACTCGTGTTGAACTGTCAAACCTAGCTTCAGTTGACTAATTTACGGCCCAACTCTAATCCATATCGGTAGCAAAAACGAGAAAAATATGGAGAGATTCTAATAAAGGAAGTCAGCGGTAGGCCACAGATCGAACATGAATGTGAACAGATTTTCGTAGACAACCAGCCGAGACCAGAATGGGAGATATATTGTTCAAATTCCATTTAACGAACATCAAATAGACCTATTGGGACATTCTAGACATCGAGCACTCCAACTTTTCTTACAATTGGAGGAAAAATTGGACCGGGACCCTAACCTGAAGGAGCTATGTGGGAGCTATGTAATATGTGACTTTCATGACCACGTACATAAAATTGCAGGCTTGAGTCTAAATGATGCATATTGGTCTTCCACTACAAATAACTTGTGGTCCATACTACTGAGATAGAGACTTCGATAGTAGTGTTCACCGGGTATATTGAAAAGATGTATTGCCAAATACAAATGTAGAGAGCACATCAAAGTTATAAAACCATCATTTGGAGAGAAAATAAACATCAACCGTTGCAAGAGCTCCAACTCACTACCTCTACGTATGGGACATCCGCCGCACCTTACCTCGCCATTTGGATACTACATCAACTAGCTAAAGATTAATTCTTTATCTTTAAGAATTTGCGGGACCTATTAACATACGAATGAGCGCAAAAGCAATTCACATCGAACTAGCATCGGGTTTAACCACGGAAGGATTCGCATTTAGACGATTCACTACACGGAGAGGCAACGTCGCCTATATATACAGCGACAATGGAACCAACTTTGTCAGAAGCTAGTAAGATAATGCAGCCCATAACTTTGCATTTTATCCCTCCCTTCAGCACCACATTTCGGAAGACTGTGGGAAGCAATAGTGAAATTAATCAAAACTCATCTTAAAAAATGTGTCGGTGATACGAGATTAACATTCGAGGAATTGACAACTTTAATAAACCAGATCGGAGCGTGCCTAAACTCCAGGTCCCTCTGTCCATTAACCGAGGATCCAGAATCTCTAGAGGTTTTAACACCAGGGCATTTCTTATTTGGAAATGCACCTACAGCTCTTCCAGAAAAAGAACATACAGATGCCCCAAAAAATGTCTTATCTCGGTGGAGGACGATGCAGAATATGCAGTTGTAGTTTTGGAAAAAGTGGACGACAGACTACTTAAATCGTCTACAGCAGCGGTCTAAATGGAGAAAGGAATCAAAAACCAACGGCAAAGGGGACATTATCTTAAGAACTGTTACCCCCGACCAGATGGAAGTTAGGCCGAGTTCTAGAGATACATCCCAGCAGGGATAGACTAAACCGCATCGTAACTGTGAAAACCTTTGATAATCACGACATCAAAAGACCAATAACAAATGTTATTGCCTGTCCAACAACCAATAAGTGAGGCAAATAGTGACAAAATACAAGGCATAGAGGAGCATCTCATTCGCAGTAAACAACCAAGTCGTCACGCAAAACATCCTTTGATATCACCGCAATACTTCAGACAGATGTCAAGGCCCCGGTGCATGTTGATTTAACACTCCACAAACATTCGTACTTTATATATCGAACATAAATATGAATATTTTTCCATCCGAATTATGTGATGAAATCATAAAAAATGATCAGGTTATATTACACAAACTTTCCACTAAATATGTAGAGTCTTGATTGTGGTCTAAATTTCAGAACTCTTCATTTTAGATGTGCTCCACTTGTATTCGGTATTATTTTGTAGTAAGCACAGCATATCAAACAATCGAAATGGACAACCTATCACTTTCTCATCAAAATTTGTCACTATGAAAATCCAAACATGAAAATAACACTAAAAAGTTTACAGTTGTCAACCGACGATCTACCCTCGCAAGTTAGTTAAAATATGAAACGATCTCGGTTCACCAACTGACATCGTAGTCGGACAATACCCGCGATTCAATTCGTTTTGCTATTATAACAACGAGAGCTATTTCCATACAAATAATTATCAGAGGTTTGTAAAAGAGGACGGTGAAACCTTATTAGTCCCTTAAAATGTTTAAATGTTATTACTAAGAGTTCACATTGTAATATTTTTGGATATATATATATATATATATATATATATATATATATATATATATATATATATATATATATATATATATATATATATATATATATATATATATATATATATATATATATATATATATATATATATATAATCATATATTTAGTTGCATCTATTTTTAATTTGCGTTTATGTTCGTTTAACCAAACATTTAAGCATATTCAAATCCCTCTGCACATCATTAAAAAGATCTCCAATGTATGAATTGCAATAATTGAGAATACCATCAACAGCATGCAGATGGATTCCTCTCTAAATTTAAGACTGCAAACGGCATTAATATAAATATTTAAAGAAGGGGTCCGAGAATGGAACCTTGTGAGACCCCTTTTAAAGAGTACAATGATTCACTTTGCTTCTGATTAACAATATTGTGTCTTGAAGACGAGATTGGAGATAATACTGGAACCATAATAATGGCATCTGCTCTAACTGTAAACTTATCTAAAGTATAGCGAGCAATATGTCATTTACCGAGTCAAACGCTCTCATTAAACTAAGAACTATAGGTACAATCTGTTTTTTTTCGATTTTTTTCCGAAATAAAATTTGCAAGGCAAGCTGCCTATATGTAATGGATGACTTGGTGAAACCATATTGTTCTTTAAAAACTGCTGGAAGCAAAGAGATTTGCCTAAAATAGCATATCACTATTTTAGTATAATGACAAAACACTAGTCATTTTTATTTGCGGTAAATCAGGATTCCATGTTTCTAAAATGTTTAGATTAAAGTGTCCCGCCACTATTGCGGAACCTAGTGAAGGAACCTTTCCAAAATGCTCTCAAACTCTTAAAAAATTGTGTAATTTGTAAACTCGGGCAATTTCAAACCCCTGATATTAAAATATAATCGAACTTTGTATTCTACATTATCAAGTAGTTCCGTTAGTTGTGACAAAACTCTTATCTAAATACGCTAAATACGCTAAATTCTAATAGTTTAAAACTTACATTTGAATTAATACGTAATCATAACTCCGGTCTATCCGTTTGTGAAACATAATTGGGAAAGAATAGACCAATCAATCCTCTTGAATTGCTTCAATATTTTTTGATGTACATATATAGTCCCTTTTATCCTGGGAGGTCATGGATGCATGCCGTTGATAAATATGCAGAAAGAAATTTTAATTTGCCATCGATGGTGATACCCATTTACTTAATAGTTGGCCACAAGGCAATAAGTAATAACACATTTACCGATAGCCAGTATCACCACATTTGATTCTATAATAACTTTCATGCTTTGAGAAGTAAAACCTTGTTCGCAGCGATGACCGATACATGTCGGCTTTCTATTATGTACTAACATACTCTCATCAAAAACTGTTGCTCTGTTTCCAATATTTCTGGTGTGCTCTGCACGCTCTATTTAAGAAGTAAAATTCATAATTTGTATTAGTTGGTGGTCGCTATGTCTGCATTACCATACTTGGTACCATCGGCTTGCCAAGAAATACTTTTATTTAAAATGTTGCTATAAACGCACTGATGTATCACTTCCTTTATGAAATGTTAGTGTGTTGCATAAAATAATATCCAGTGTAGCAAACGATTTTATTAAGCAATTTTCCGACCGTCTGACACTCTGTTTCCCTTTTGTAAAGCTAAATTTTAGGGGATGTTTAATCTAACGTTGATTATATAAAAGCATGCATCACTACCATTACGGTTATGATCAAATCTAACAAATATAAACTTGAGTATCGGAAATATTTGTATCTAGGGACTCGTCAGGATATGCATCTAGAACATGTAATTTAGATTCTTAAAGTAAGGCACATATACTTCGTCATTATGTTTTGGAAGACTATATGTATATGTTGGTCAATCCAAATATATTTTAAAGTCTAGTAGCGACGAATTTTAAGCTTAGGAACGATATAGAATACCATAGGTTTGTATACAAACTAAAACCGTATTCTTGAAAATTCAGTATACTGTCTTTGAATCACGGTGGTGTCTGTTAGCATGTTTTGTACAATATAGCCCAGCGTCACTAAGCATTTGATTTGGGGATATCATCTTCCATAAAGTTTTCCTTCCGAGTTTTAAACTCAATAAAGCACATTTTGTTGCGATTTCTTGCCATACATCAGCTATAGAGAACCGTGGTACGCTGTTGTTCCTTATGTCTTTATTGTCCGACAGGTAGGTTAAATCAAAGCCTAGATTAAAATTTTCACTGTATATCCATTTGAAATGATTGTCGCGTTTTTTATTTACGCCCGGTAGATGCTATGCAGGTTAATTTTCTACACCTAAATTTAAATTTAACGCTCAATGAAAACTTGATAAAAAAAATATTTAGCTCTACATATTTATATGGAGCCGCTATCGGGGGTGACTTTTATATAATAACTCTTGATAGCAGCTCCGGTTAGTCAATAAAAAAACGCGCCTAGTTAAAAAACGGGCCTTTAATACGCCCTTAATTATTAAAGATGGATGGGGTCTGAATTGAATCATCGTACCTCTTCTTAATACATTTAGAAACAAGTTGTCGATACTAAAAGTTAACCTTATTCAACTGGTTTATTTCTTGCTGCCTGGAAATCAAATAATACCCCAATTATTAAATAGGGAAACAGAAATAATTCTAACTAAAGGGTATATCGATATTTTTTGCGATTCCAAAGCTTTTTGAGTCAATTGTTCGCGAATCTCTGTCACTGGCGTCAGTGCCTTGTGTGGAAAAAGTTACAAACATTTGGCATCATTTTATGATAATTTCATGGTTTACATTTCCAACTTTGGCACCTTCCATAACCCACATTTTTGAATGTTAACTGTTTTTTTTTTAATTTAGGCTCATTTGAAAGTAAAAAAACGTCAAACATATTACTCAAGGTAGATAAGATCAGTGATTAGCTTAAAATTTTGTATTATGTTCGTATATAATAAATCTACTGGGGCATATCTCTGCATCTACAGAGTCATCTGCAACTACTTTACAATACTTTGTATATTAACCGTATCAATATTTATTTATTCCTACACAATTTGTTGAACTTCGCTAACGATGTATTTTCATTGAAGGTCTATTTATTCATAGGTTTCACTAGTTCTCTAAAAATGTGACTCGGCAAGAGATTTCTTGATTTTAAAAAACTTTCAATGACAGTTGTGGCGAGTATCTGCAAATAGTATTAAACTCCCCAATCAATCTATAAATACTTATTTTGTTGCCGTCTCTGTAACCGGAGCCAAATATTTGATGCAACTGACTTTTCCATCTCGATGTTAGATTCCTCATAATTAGCAAAAGTTTGAATGTTAAATAATTTCTTGTTAATTCTGAAGAATCCTAGCCTTGTTATCTGTTAAGATAACTTACCAAGAAAATTCCAAAAATCATTCTATGGTTTGAAACAAAACATGAATCATTTTATGTTTCACCAATTAGGTTAACATTTATTTTAAACGATGATTCGCTAAAAAAAAAACGATGACGCCTTTAGCCAAAGTTGTAAAAACGCATCATTTAGTTTTGAAAATTACCAGGCAAAAATGTTCCTGTTTCAAACATTTAATTGATGTTTGTTCAACAACAACATGGAAATAAATTTACTCTACATATATATGTAAAGAATAACAAGAAAAATGTTTGAACGGCCATCACCGCTAAAAAAGTTTGGCAAACTTTAAAAAAAAAGCATATTCGTTTTTTTTTTTTTGTTGCGCTAAATATACGACTACGTATACGTATACTACTGAAAAAAATGTTTATGTTTAATTTGAAAAAAAAAAAAAAAAGTTTGAGAAGTAAAATGAAAAAAAAAAGTTAAAATTTACAAGCGTATTCGTATTTACCTGACGTCAAGCTACACTGAAAACATATAAAAACCGAAAGTGTTTATACGCGAACCGAAATGTAATTAAAATGATAAAAATCACAAAAAAATATTCGAATTCAATCCGAAATTAACGAGACGAGTTAGTGTAGTATGGGCAAGGCATTTTCTAACTAAATTATTTAATCAAACCGCCTGTCCGACCAAAATATAATATAAGTCATGTCGCCTGAATTTATCTCGAACCATCATCATACCGCAACCGTATCATAAGCAAAACCAAATTTCATATCTAGATTTTCATCAAAGACAATAACGAAAAAAAAAATTCATTTCGGCAAAATTTCTTTCTAAATTTAGTTGACGTATTCATGTTATAGTCTTGTGTACATGTCTGAGAGTTTCTGCCATTAAATTTCATTGTTTTATACTTATTTTGCCTAGCGCTCGTCTTGATTGACGTATATGTAACAAACAAAAAAGATACCAACAACGTACGTACGTACATATATACATACATACATACATATAATCAAGATTTGTGAGTGACGGAAAATAAATTAAAATGTTTTTCTATTTTGCATGCCAATATAATTTTGTTGTTGTTGAACTTTGCAAACAAATTTTGATTTGAAAATCTAAAATGTAATTGAAAGTGATTAGACTTATGACGATACAGTGCGATGCCGATAATTAATTAATCATTTCGCGCATAAATATGCGGGAAAATATGATTTTCATCCAGCATATACTCCGTATAATGAACGATGATTACGGTGCAAAAATTTAAATCGTGAATATCGATTGGGTTTTACATCCTCGTATAGTGACTGTCACTATATTCAAATGATTGATTTTTAATAAATAGTTTTCTAAAAATTCTTAATCGAAATTTTTTTATTGTTTTTGGTTTTCTTAATTATTTTAACTAAAAAATTCTTAAAATATTTTACTGTGCATGTTCAAGGTAAACAATTTAATAGTTTTAATGTAACAATATTTTGAAATTATTTTGGCATGCGATAGTTTAGAAAGCATGAATAATTTTTTGTATATTTAGTTATAGACGAGATTAGCTGCTTTTATTAATAATTTTAGTAAAGGATTTCGTTTTTTATTTTATTTTTAAGGTTAGAATTTCATGGTTGTCTGTAGATTTAATTATGTTTAATGTTTTCATACAGGTTTACTTTTTACATTTGATTAATTGTTCTGACACCAAAACAATTGAAACAATATCATCACTTGGTTTAATTAAGTTGTTTGCATTATGAAAAATTGGTTGCTATATATAGGGTGTATGTTCCAGGGGTGGGATGTTGTAACATCACTGTGATATTTATCGAAAGTGATATTCTATCGGTGAAAGTGATATTTGGTATGTTGTAACATTATCGACAGCTAAGCGATATTTGCATCAGGCAATCCATTTTCGAAGATGATGAATTGACAGATATAATTTTTTTTTTTTTTATAAATGTCAACAAACTGCAAGAGTGATTTTTTAAAAAGTTAAAGTGAATTTATTACATTACGAGAATGAATAATTTTGGAGCTATTTTAATTTTTAATAGTGCGGCTCGCGATGAGACCCATGAAGATAATTGTCTAAATTATTATATCGAGCGTCGATATTTGCGAGATCGATACAATGTTTTGGACATGGCTTCAAACAAGTATGTTAAATTTGAATATGATTCGTATATTAAACATTTGCTTGAATTTTTTATTAATTTTAGATTTTTAGAATCTTTTCGGGTATCTAAAGATATCTTTAGATATTTAATAACTCAGATTGAACCCCGCATTCAATCAGGAACGCGAATAACAAAAGTTCATGTGGAAGTGAAACTTGCTGCCGTTCTAAATTTTTTAGCAACTGGTTCTTATCAAAGAACAATTGGCGATGTAATGTTTCACAACATTGACCAATCGATGTTGTCAAGGTCCATTACGGAATTAACCGGGATCTTAGAAAACACCATTTGCCGGCAATATGTTAAGTTCCCTAGTGATGCACGAACCAAACAGGCATACAAGCAACGATTTTTTGAAAAAACAGGCCACCCGGGTGTAATTGGGTGCATTGACGGAACACACATAAATATTTTAGCACCCAAAGAAAATGAACACATTTATGTAGACCGACGAGGAAACCATTCAATGAATGTCCAATTGGTATTTATATATTTTATATAATAAACATATGCGTATACATATACCATTTATATATATATATATATATATATATATATATATATATATATATATATATATATATATATATATATATATATATAAATATATAAATATATATATATATATATATATATATATATATATATATATATATATATATATATATATATATATACATATATATATATATATATATATATATATATATATATATATATATATATATATATATATATATATATGTATATATATATATATATATATATATATATATATATATATATATATATATATATATATATATTCATAGCAGCATTTTACGGTTGTAAATTGTTTCGTATCTTTTCAGATTTGCAACTATGATTTACTAATTATGTCAGTTTGTGCCCGATTTCCGGGATCAACACATGATGCTGCCATATGGGAGATGTCACAAGATAGAGAAGAACTACAAAATAACTATGATAATGGCGAACGAAATACTTTCTTGCTTGGGGATTCAGGGTACCCCTTAGAACCCTATTTGATGACACTGTATCGCAATGCAAACGAACGGCAAACAATTTATAATAATTTGCACACGAAATCCAGAAATCCAGTTGAAAGGTGCATTGGTGTTCTCAAAAATACCTTTCGGTGTCTTTTAGGCGAGCGGATGCTGCGGTACGAACCTACAAAGGTGGTTAAAATTGTGAATGTGTGTGCTGCCTTATATAATATTTGTCTTCTCAACAAGCTACAAATGGTAGAATTACCATTGGTTAGAGACAATGAAGATATGGTTTACGAAGAAGAGTTTGAATATGAAGATGCAAACCAACACGAGACTGCTAGAAGTATTCGTGATGGCATTTTAAACTGTTTTTAAGTTTTTTTTCTACCTTTTCAAAAAACCGTTGCTTGTATGCCTGTTTGGTTCGTGCATCACTAGAGAACTTAACATATTGCCGGCAAATGGGGTTTTCTAAGATCCCGGTTAGTTCAGTAATGGACCTTGACAACATCGATTGGTCAATGTTGTGAAACAATAACATCGCCAATTTCAAGTAATAACGTGATATCTTTAGCATAATTTTTTTTATATAAATCTGTAATTCGAATTTAATAAATAAACAATTTTAATTTAAAAATAATTCAGTCTTTGTATATATTTCAGTATCACATATAAAATCACCAATAATCGCTTATAATAATTGAGAATAAAAAATATAAAATTAAAATAAACTTCACTGTCGAGCCAATTTCAGTCGTAACAATTGTTCCTCTATTTCAAGGCGTCTTCTATTTATGTCATTTGCTTCTTTCATAGAGGCCAATATTTTCTCGCGAAATTCTTCTTGTAGTTTGTTCTCGATTTTCATCTCGTCGAACAGCTTTTGGGTCATAGTAACTCGTCGTCTTTGAGTTCGACTGGCGACGGGTTCTATGCCATTTACTACTTCTGCTGGTGTTTCAGTCGTTGCACTCGTTTCTGTCCACCTCTCCTCGCCCAGTTCTACCTCTGCTAGTCGCCCCAAATCCACTCCCTCATTCCCCACCACTGCTTCCCGCATCCCTGAGACTTGCACCACACGCTCCTCAAATGGAGTCAAGAACACGGACCTTGATCCTCCTCCAGTTTTATTGATATCAAGGTGAGCTTTTCTAAGTTTTTTCCTTATTTTATTTTTTAGATCAGCCCATACCTACAGTAGGGTAAAGAAATAAACACAACTTGTTAAAATGTAATAACATAAATATCGTAATAAACGTTATGTTACCTTTTTCCAGCCGTCTTCATCGCGTACTGGAGGTCCCTCACCATTTAACAGCAAAGTTAAATTTTGCCATCCACTTTGCAGGGAAACTATCGTGGTCGAGGCATTAAAACTACCGGTTACCATTTCCCGGTGTTCTTCTAAATGCGTAAGCAGAGACTCGAACTGCTGAGGTGTAGTAATTTTTTTCTGCCTAAAAAATAAATGACGATTTTTATTATTTTTCTTATATGACATATTGACATTACACCATAATGAAATACTAAAAAAAAATTTTATATTCATTATTAAAACTATTTAGAAGTAACTTACATTATAAATTTTAATTTTCTTTAACAATAAATATATAATAATTAACTGGAACACGTATATCACCATATCACTGAGGTTTAGGTCGAGTGATGAAATATCACAGTTTTCGATCGTCGAAATAGTTACAACATACCGACATATCGAAAAGTGTGATATTTTTTCGAACATCGAAAATTTCGATGTTACAACATCCCACCCCAGTTCAAATTGGTCTTTGGTGTCATTTGTCATTTGTTCTTCAAGTCGAATACAAGTTTTATACCGGTTTCGGTAGTTTTAAAACATTTTAAAAAACCCTATGGTCGGACATTAGCAGTTTGGTAGGTGCAAATGTCACTTTCGCCTATGTTGACTATTGGATGGCAATAACCGGTGTTGATCCAAAATATTTTCTGATTCTTCCATTATATAACTTTTACATGATTTTCTTTATGCAGTATTAGCACTTTATGTGCTATAATTTATAATTTATGTTCTTATATGTCTAGACTCTTGATGTTCTTTTGTCCATTCGAATATTTAACTTTTCTTAGCAAGACAATGCAAGCAAAATTCTCACTTAGTTAATGTACGTATCTTGGCGAGCTCTATTTTGTAACGGGAATTATTTATATCGGGTACCTCGCTTTTCTCTAATTCATCCAATGTGGCCTAATTAATTTATTTTGTTCTTAAATACATTACAGTTTGATACATTAAATTTTAATCCGGATTCCTGTCCAAATTCATCCCGATGGTTTGTAGGATTTGTTGAAGATGGTTCACATGTTCAGTAAAAATACGTCCAAGCCGCCGTTTTGCGAAATAAAAATTCGTAATATGTTTGTTTGGGTGTGTACAATATGGTAAGTGTTGATGGTCTTTAGCTATGTCTATCAAGGTATATATTCCAACATTGTAACTATGTAGAAACCACCAAATGGTTATAGTATACCTTCAAGTGGTAACATCTAAGCAACGAGGAATTATACAACGGCTAAATACTAGAGGCTAGTGCAATCAATATACACTATAAAAACGAAATGAGTGAAACAAAGAAGGAAAAAATTACCTCAGGTGATATACCGGATACTCAGGGAAAACCACTCTCATCGCAAATTCTGGGAATTGATTGATTTGGAATGAACGGCCAAGCATTAAGTAGGATCTCCTGAATTTGGACGGAACATTAAAGCTAAATCCCCCAAGCAGTTCAAAACAATTAATTCTGGAACATAAAACGTCACGAGCAAAAACGGCAAAAGCTATTTCCCTTCTATACGCGCTAAACTTTGTAAATTTAATAATAAAAGATGCTTTACGTAAGATTTACAGACAAAACCCTGATTCAAATAAGGTAAACGTCGTAGTGCATAAATCAAAAACTGCTTTTGGATGCTTTCAATTCAACAGAATGCGTTTGATAGAAAGGATTCCAAATTACTGAGGGATATTCTAACATTGACCTAACATAGGTAACGTAAAGACGTTTTAAAGTCAAAGGATCACAAAACTCACCACCATGCTGCTTAATAAAACCCAGAATAGATAATGCCTTATTTATTATGACGTTAATGTGATTGTTAAAGTTCAAATTACTAGAAAAGATAACCCCAAGATCACGGATGTCACAGACTATCCTGATATGTACGTCAAATAAAACAAATAGGACCTCCGCGCACGACAGTCGTTTTCTAGAAAATGTCATAACTTTACAATTCTTAGCATTTAATGGCAACTTGTTTATTGTAGACCAATTACAAAATTTATAGAGCTCTTCCTGCATCCGATCAGCGTCAATAGCAGACTTAATGTTTGCATACATTTTTAGATTATCTGCATACATCAAACACCTACAAAACTTAAAATATTGGACTACCTCATTAATAAATATTATGAAAAGTAACGCTCCAAAATGACTACCAGAAGGTACATCATACCAGAACGAACTGTATTGTGAGATATTGATACATTGCTTACGGTTTGAAAAATATGACGCAACTCATTTAATCGGAATGATATCGAACCCAAAATCGGTTAATTTACGCAGAAGAATAGCGTGACTTATTTTATCGAAAGCTTGCAAAAAATCTGTATAGATCACAAATATTTCAATAGAAAAAAACATTAAATTGGTGATTGTTGATTTACCTTAAAAAAACCATTTGGGCGAGAACTTATTCTATTTCTTATATGACATTCCAATCTAGATTTAATCAAACATCCAAAAAGCTTTGGTATCGCGGAGAGAATCGATATGTCCATATAACACGTGATATCACTTCTTCTACCTGATTTAAATATAGGAATAACCAATGATTTTTTCCAAATTTCAGAAAATACACCACTCGAAAGGCTTAAGTTAAACAAATGAAGTAAAGACATTATCAAAGGAATTTTTAAAAATTTTGCAAATGCATTGCATATTTGGTGGGAACCTGAAAAATGATCATTATTGTACGTCATAACTCGTGGATAGCCTTGTGATTCCCTTTTTTTTATCTATAAATGCAAAAATCTTTTAGGGCTACTAGAACTTTCGCTTTCAATCTGTAAAATATACATTTTGTACAGGAAAGCATTTAGAAATTTAAACTCTTTGCATAAGTCGCCATATTTTAATTTTTCATTTGCATCCCCAGAGCGCTTGGACTTCTTAAAAACTTTTGATTTACAGTTAAGATATTTTTTAATCGACCATTAAACAAAATTTCTTTGGAACAAATAAATCAAAAGCGTTGTCAAAATCTTATAAAACTCCGATACAGCATCCGAATTTCCTAAAATAGCAGATCAATCGACACTAAGCAGAAAATTGTTTAAGGACGGAAGATTAGCTTGCAAAAAATCATGTTTAAAATGATTTTTCACAAAATTACCGAAATCACAATCAACGAAATAAAATTTAATTAACAGTGGCATGTAATAAATAAATTAAATTTCCTGATAAATCTGGACGCAATAGCAATAAATTCTAATGATGAAAAATTTTTGATTTTTCAAAATCAATAAAAACATTGTAAACATCTGCGGTACTTCCATAAGGTATATAAACTGCAATAACAAAAAGTCAAAACGAATCACATTTTATCTTGATAACGGAAACATCTAAATGCATTCACTATGGAAAAAATCATCCCGCTGACTATAAAACATGCAGTGTTGCTATTGAATGGCAAGACATCAAGTTTAAAAGAATGAATGAAAAAAATTAAAATTTAATTAGAAAACCATAACCATTCGGAAAAACAAGCCTGAAGTAATACGACCAAAAGTATCGGAAACTCCTCAAAAGGAAATGGGCAATTTGACTTACGCTCAAGTATTGAGAAATAAAGTAAATCAAAGAGAAAATACCCAAAGTGAGAGTATTAATCGAACTCTGAAATTGATATTAAGTAAACTTAATACGTTTGATGAGCGATTACGCACACTTGAGTATAGAGCTAAAGGACTATCACTAAATAAAAAAATGGAAGTCTTGGCAACAGGAAAACCAACCTACTGGCTTACAGGTCAAAACAAAATACAAAACTTAATTGATTTACTGAAACTCGAACCATTCTCCAATCAAAAAATCAACAACATTACAGGCCAAAGGTGACACTTTACTGAGCTCTTTTACAAGATCTTTCAGACCATATTTTTACAATTAGTTTGTCCGAAACCCATGATAAATATTTATGAATAAAGTTTTGATTTTTATTTGAAAAATATTCCACTACATTCCCAATATTTTATTACGCTGTCCGAAAAGTATAATAATTGATTGAAATATTTCCCCGCATTATTTGTTTTTAAACTAAAATTTTGTGAAGTAAAAAACTATGAAAAAAATTACATTTAATTGTGTGCATTGTTTATTGAAATTGTCATAGCAACGCAAAAGTTCAAATTTTTCTTATTTGGTTTTTGAATACTATGACCAACTCAAGTAGTGAATTTTATTTGTTTTATTGTATATCCGAGTGTGCTACGTGATGAGTTTTGCTTTTTAATATAGAAAATTTTATTATGTGTCAAAAATTATCAAAGCAACTGACCGTTTTAATTTAAATTTTTTCACTTTTATCAAATAAATGTCAAAAAATCGTATTCTCAAATATTTATCAGGGGTTACGGATACTAAGTGATAAAATTATTCAAAAAATAATAAATCCAAGCCTAGTAAATAAATACACTAGTTGGGAATACGGAAAAATTAACCTAAAGGTTCCATTAAAAAAGAAATGCAAAAAAAAAAGAAGTTCAATAATTTGTAAATGATATATTGCAACCAGCCTGGGAATGTATTCTGACAACTAAATATAGAATAAAAGGAAACTACCCTAAAGATACTAGAAAACTCTTGGCAGAAAAAAGAAAAGCCAAAAGCATATAAAACTTAATATAAAAGTAAGTTAAATAATCTTAATCAATAGTTAAGAAGGAAAATCGTAAAAGTAAAAGATGAGTCAATCAGTAACTGCCTTAACAAACTAACTGATATTAGAAGTACCGATAATTCACTTTGAAAAGCAACCAAAAACATTAAAAGATAAAAATACTCCTCCAGTAAGGATAGAAAGTGAAAGTTGGTCTCGAAATAACGAAGATAAAGTTCAAAATTTTGCGGAACACCTCGAGAAAATATTCCAACCACATTATGATCAAGCTTTAGAATCTTAGAAATTCTATTGACTTCACAAAAAGAAGTTATGAGTGAGATACATACAAAATCAATTCGAAAAAAGCTCCCTGCGAGAAAATCAATATATAAGAATAATCAATATATAATTGAAAAAGCACTCGAAGAGAAAAAAGTCTGCTCCACTATATTTATTGACAAGCTTTTGACAAAGTTTGGCATGAAGTACTTAACCATAAGTTAAAAAAAATTAAAAGAATTAAAAGCAGGTGTACCAAAGGGCAGTGTATTGGGGCACTGTATTAGTTAGAAAATAACAAAGTAGTGACTTTTGCTGATGACACTGCAATCCTAGCTGTAATTTTAGTAGTAATTTTGTGATTTATATTCGGCCTTAAATAAATGAAACCATTTTCTAGGTTTACTCTTTGTTAAGGACTACACCGCAGTGTGTAAGAAAGGTCACTGGTAAAATTACAAACATACCACCTATAAGGGATGCTAATGGTCATGTACTAGCAACAGATGAAGCGCAGTTAAAGAAATGGAAGGAATATTTTGAAGAAGACGTCGTCGCCGACCCCGAAAATCTCCAGTCATCAATTGACATCAATAACAAAACTAGCAACACCAATCCACCAACGGAACGGGAAGTTAAAGATGTCATTAGTAGACTGAAGAGCAATAAGGCCACTGGAACTGACAATATAACCGCCGAAATATTCAAAGGAGATTCATCTACAACAGCAAGCATATTAATACCAATAATCCAAGAAGTATGGAATTTTGGGAGAATTCCACTGAAATGGAAAGAATATTTGATAATTACGATACCCAAGAAAGGTGACCTAAGAGAATGTAGGAACTGGCGAGGTATCTCCCTCCCCAACACAACAATAAATGTACTCGCAATGATCATCCTTGACAGAATCTCACCTACGATCAATGCAAAATTAAGAAACGAACAATCTGGATTTAGACCAGAAAGAAGTTGCACTGGCCTCGTACAACTTTTATTTTTCGACATCAACACAATCCGTATCATCACTGAACAATCCAATGAATGGAATTCACCCTTGTATATGTTCTTTGTCGATTTCGAACGCGCATTCGATACGTAAAACAGAAACGCAATATGGCAGACATTTTGTGAAATGGGCATCCTAAAGAAATTAATTGAACTCATACAAGAAATGTATTGGGATCCTGGGAACCGAATTCAATACAAAGGCAAACAAAGTAAGACATACTACAATACTTGAGGAGTAGGGCAAGGTTGCGTGCTCTCACCAATGCTGTTGCTAATCGTATTAGACAGTGTAATGTGGAAACTAGATAACAAGTCCCCTAATGGCATTCAATGGGTGTTAACAGGTAAACTCAATGATTTGGACTATGCAGACGACATATGCTTGCTCACACACACAAACACTCCGACATGTAGCAGAAAGTGCAACAGCTATCAGATCTAGCTAACGAAGTTGGTCTCAAGATTAATATCAAGAAAACGAAGGCGATGACTCAACACAAATGTAACCACACCAATGCACATCAACAATATCGAAATTGAAGATGTAAATGAATTCGTATACCTTGGTTGCACAATAACAAAAGCAGGGGGAACAGAAGAAGATACACAAACGTATAAATAAAGCCAGACATACATTCAACATGCTACACAAAGTCTGGAATACTTCTGTCCTGTCGCGCAAGACCAAGATACGAATGTTCAACTCATGTGTGAAATCGATACTACTGTATGGTACATAGAAGCATACAGGAAAAATCATACAGAAGCTACAGGTATTCCTAAACAAATGCCTTCGACGAATACTTAAGTGCTTCTGGCCTAACACGATTAGTAACATCAATCTGCATAGAACAACATGTCAGTCAGACATTGAGACCGAAATAAAGCGACGAAAATGGAGGTGGATTAGCAACACACTGAGAAAGGCACCAAGTGATATAACGAGGATGTCATTAGACTAGAACCCGCAAGGAAAAAGAAAGGTTGGAAGACCAGCAATAACATGGAAGAGAACGATGCTAGCAGAGGCAAAACACCTGGGAAAACCATGGGCGGAAATTAAAGCAATAGCCCTAAATAGAGTAAGATGGTTCAGAATAGTAGGGCGTCTACTATTGCTCCTAAAATTGGAGATACAGGAAAAAAAACTCTTTGTTGAGCGAGAATACTCGTAAAAGTGTTAGTGGTTTATCTCGATGATCTGACCACCTCATAATTGCACGGTTGATAGTTATTTACAATCCGTTATATAACGTTTAGGATTTCTAGCATCAAAAGTAACTCGATTAATAACTGGACCAGTTGCGTCTATTAATCTAGAAACCTTGTGTTAGTTATCGCATAATTTTAAATGACATTGTCACAGTTTACGCAATAGTGTTCTCTGTCAATACGTTTAAGATTTTTCTTAGAGAATAGTAAAGTTTAAAGAAGCAAAACTCTACCTCTGTTCAGTGAGTATTATTTTTTGGCTCATTTTCGCAGCGGAAACTGTTTGTAATATATTGCTGTAACGTGGCCTGGAACAACATGAAGTTATCAATTTCAGATTATTATTTTCCCTGCATATTCGAAAATATTCTTTTTCTCCGTATATCATAGTGCTTTCTATAATTCTTGCATTTCCCTATTAATTATCGCCTTTATCTTTTTTATCCGTCCGTGCAATTATGCCACGGTTTTTCTTCAACATTTGCATCAATCCTCTTATAGCAGTTATTTGTACCAACATCTGCTTTCTTTATTACATCGGTCATTTTCTGCGATTTTCTAGTCCAGTTGTTATTTAACTTTAAAACTTTACTAGAGTAATTGCTTAGCTCCCTGTCTAGTAGTTTTAAAGTTGTTTTAGTTCATTTGTAGCATATTGACCTGAATGAATTTAGCAAGCTTTTATTTTAAAACTGATCCCGGTACATTTTTGTTCGTTATTGATGTTGCTGTAATAATATGTTCTGGATCATCGGACTATCAAATTGTTGACTTCAAGTGTTGAAAAAACAAAGAAATACAAAACATCTCTACTGCAGCATTCATTGCAATAATGAACTGGAATGCATTTTAAAATAATTTTTATACCAATACACTAACTTAATTGTGTTTATAGGTTTTTGAACCGTCCAATTATAGATACCACATGAAGACGTCTTATTGTGAAAATTATTTATTTAATTTTTCTCATCGTTAAATTTATTTTGGAAAATTTCCCAAATAAATATTCAAAATTAATAAGATATAATATAAAATGTATCAATTTTAGTGCATATACATATAATTTAGATAGATTAATTTACTAATGTAAATTATATAATTTTTAACCAATCGAAATTATTTAAATTGTGTCGAACATTTTAAAAACTCAATTATTTTACTTACATATATAATTTCAATTATTTTTAATTATTTATGTATATTTATTTATACATAAAATATATAGCTTTAGCCAAAATATATAATTAATTATTTATTTATTTTGATTTTCAGTTTTTTAATTAGACCAATTACATTTATTATTTTTGTAGTTTTTTGGGTTAAATTAACATTTTGGTTATGGTAAATTTAGTAATTTATGTGTTGTGTATATACAAAAATTGAGTATTTATTGGAATAGTGTTTTTCAATTACGCATATCATTAGATACGCCACCCAAAACTATATTTTTGTTTAAAAGTATAACGAAGCGTGCAGTGAACTTTATTAAGCTACTTAGTTGACAGTCAATATTTAATCTTAAATTTTTGATTATAGTGACGGATTCAATTACCGCATGCACTTTAAGATGCAAAAACCATTCATCATGTGTAACAAGCTCTAAAAGCATTACTGCTGTTTGGCAGGCCAAATATCTGCATAATATTATTGACTACCATTTCTGTTGATACATTTAAATAAAAAGTAATTAAATTAGCGAACAGTCGTGACATCTATACAATAAAAGAGGAAACGAACATTACAAATTTGTGTACGAGATTAAAGCCAAGATTTGTCCATTTACTTTAGTCTACTACAGCTATACAGATATAAGGTATGCAATTTTTATGTTATTAAATACATAATACATATAGTATTATAATTCAACATCTGGATTATTATTAATGAGATTAATAATATTCGCCTGATAATTAATTTTTACGATACATTAATTATATTTTTATTGATTTAAATTATACCAGAACAACAACTAACACAATGTATACGTCTGTTCGACTTGGACAAATATTTTTGTCATGTCGTATTATTATTCCATGATGAAAATATAATTGTAAAAAAAAATGGAAAAATCACTTAAAGATCGTAAAACCAGAAAACATAAAAAAATACTACAGCCATGCCGTATACCAGCGAAGAGAATACTTAACAAAACGAACAAAATGTTTGTCAAAAAGCCAAAAAAAAAAACGATTTTAAGCTAAATTTATTTTGATAAATGATTATACATCTTCTTTTCTGGTGCGCGATGATGATGATGGCGCTGATAATTATTTAATTTTGTTTTGCTGAGTACTGTGTTAGGTAAACTGTAATCCACGGAACATTTTCAAGAACTTTTATCACGTGTTTGAATTTTTACCGTTATTCGTTAAGTCATTGCTAAATTCAAATGTCTTTTTTCTTCAGAGTGCTGGTTAAAAAAAATTAAGAAACAAAATTAACTTTGCAAAGTTTCTGAAAATTGTAACTTGTTCGATTTTGCACCACGGTCCAAAGTCTATGACACCGGAAATGTTTTGTTTTAACTTTCAATGTTGCATATTTGGTATTTGTCTCTCTCTCTCTCTCTCTCTCTCTCTAGCTTTCACATCCCATGAAAGGATTTTGCAGCCCGAACTAAGGTCCTCCATCCATCACGGTCCATAGCTCTCGTCCTCCAGTTTCGACATCCTAATGCATGTAGATCTTGTTCGACGTCGTCACGCCAGCGCGGGTCTTCCTTTACAACGAACACCGGCTGGTTGTTAATGGAACACGGTATTGGTCATTCATTGTTGTGGAGATCGTGTAACGTGGTCGACCAATCTAACTCGATTGGATTTGATGATTACGATAGTATCGCAGCCTCCAAGAAGCTGCCTTATCTCATGGTTCATATGAATCCGATATTCGTTGTCCGCGACTTTGATTGGACCAGAGATTGAGCGAATGACCTTTCTTTCGAAGGTAGATAACATTCTACAATCGTTAGAGGCCATGGTCCAGCTCTTATTTCGGAAAGCCAGCACAGGTTTTATGAGTGCTTTATAAAATGCGAGCTTGCACGACTTCCGAGATTCCGAGATTTACCACGTAGATGTTTCTGGGTGTTGATAACAATTTTGTTGTGCTGGTGTTCACCTCCAAACCAAGTTTTCTTGCGCAGTGGTCGAGCTGTATGAAACTGTCCTTGATATCGCTAGGTCTTCGGCCAAGAAGCACGATATCATCTGCATATCCAAGAATTTGGCCTCTGATTTATTGCTTTTTCTCACTACGTACTCAAGCTCCAAGTTGAACAGCACAGGCGCGAGTACATCTCCCTGTCGAACACCAGATGTTATTTCAAAGGGGTCTGACACAGCTCCCTCAATTACGATTCTACATAAAGACCGAGAGGTTGTTAATTTGCACAGGGGAACGAGTTTCTCTGGAATTCCTAGCCATATGAGCGCGGCTCATAAGTTTCGCGGTTTATACTGTCATATATGCCTGTCTGAAGTCTATATACAGTTGGTGTATGGTTATGTTGTACTCCCAACATTTTGCCAAGATTATTCTCATGGTAAAACATTGGTCAGTGGTCGATCGGTTGGGACGAAAACCACATTGATAGTCGCCAATGGTGTTTTCGGCGAGAGGAATGAGTCTGGCAAATACAACATTAGCCAACACATTGTAAGCAGTGCTCAACAGAGCGATACCACGATAGTTTCCACATTTAAGACGGTCTCCTTTTTTGTGCAGCGAACATATGAGTGTGGCCTTCCAATTATCTGGCAACTCTTTTTGACCCAAATAGAGACAATAAGATCGTATAGATTTGTTGCAAGAGTAACGCCTCCGAGCTTTATCAATTTTGAGGAGATTCCGTCGAGACCGGGTGCCTTTCCATTTTTTAATCTACAAATAGCTGCATCTACTTCCTTTACTTCCTTACCTGGAGAAGCTATTGCTCTAATGAGGGTCACTTCGTCATTCTGATTTAACAGATGTTGAAAGTAGGTTTGTCAAACTGAGAAAACTTTAGCCACATTTGTTCTCAGCTCTCCATTTCCGTCTTTGATGACTTTACTATATTTGGTATTACTGATTATTAAATCGACAGGCTGCTGCTAATATAAAAAAGAGTTTCTCTTCTAATTATAGGTTTTACTGTTATAGCATGATGGTAAGCTTATAAAAAGTTAGGAAATTTCGTAATTTCGATTATTTTCTGATGCTCGATGATGGTGGAAGCACTAAGAATTATTTTTTTTCTATCTATTTCTGTGGTAGGTAAATGATAATCCGCGGATCACAAATATTTATAATCATGGAAATTAAAAAAAAGTGTCATCAATTTTGGTATAACCAATATAATATCTGGAGAAACGAGTGGCACATCACAATCAAGGTTATTACGAAAATAAAAAACAGAAAACGTAGAAGATAAAAGGCTTAACTTAACTAAAGAAGAAGAGCTATGTGAAAGGTTCTTTATTAATATCAAAACTGTAGATAGTTCCGGCTGGATTTAAGGACCCCTACCTTTCAAACATCCACTTTATGGTGAATAAAGCCAACCAAAACAACCAAAAGCCCAAATAAAATAACAATATCCTTATAAGTATTTATACAGACATTATAGGTCAAAAATCTAATCTGGGTTGACCAACTAGCAATACATTAGCTAAGCAACTGGATACGATTGAGGAGCAATCTATTCCATTCCGAAAATATCCGATTATCAAGATATTTAAATATAACATGTGACAGCAAAATCATTCTTCATGGATTTTCCAACGCTTCTAAAGAAGCCTATTCCGCGGTTGTAAACGGCAAACACATAAGTCCAAATTGCAAAATTATTGTCAGCGAAAATGAAAGTGGCACCGATTGAAATACTATCAATTCCACGACTAGAACTATGTGGCACAGTGCTATTAAGCAAGTTAAAGTTAAGTGTTAAGCAAGCACTGATTTTGAACAACAGTTTTGGACAAACTAAATTCAAACCCAAGTAAATGAAACATTTGTCGGTAATTGGACTGGTGAGATTTTAACCCACTTTTAGAATAATTTAGACATGTAGAATCTTAAGACTATCCAGTTGATTGTGATTCCCGGGAAATCGAACCGAGATTGCATCATTTTGAACTAAGGTCGAATGAGCCGATTTGGCTAATGAACGTAGAAGATTGGCAAAAAAATCAACATCGAGTTGAATAGTACGAGTTTTGGCCTACGTATATCGATTCATGAATCTAAAGACAATCCGAATTTCAAAAGATATTCGTTTTCCGTATCTCAGCGTATATAGCAGTAGCTCAAAAAGCACATCATATCCTTTATCAGGCGTGCACAATCCAAAGACTTCCAAACAAAATTTCAGTCAGTTAAATCCAACAAAAATGTACCTTAAGTCGAATCAAGTATTTCAACCTTTTCTTGATGAATCAGCACTACTAATAATGATAGTCATCACGTATGACTTAGCAGCTAATCTATTATGCAAAAGAAATTTATATAAACTTAAATCTAACCTATTAAGAATTTCATGAATGTAAACAGATTATTGACAAATTAGAGGAGTTCATACAAAATCAATAGTAGATCAATAATAGAGTTCGCCCGGAATCCCAAAACCTGGTGTAAACAGATGTTTCACGCTTTTTTTAAAATTTTGCTGTTAGTTTTTTTATAAATCCCGTAAAAGATACAGTAATTATTAACATAAATAATAATTTAAAGTACAGCAAGTTAAGTTGAAATTTTTTTGGTGTTACTTTCAATATGATAAAATGTTCCGCTAATATTATAACTCCCATCTTAGTAAAATTTATTAATCAGTGTTTTGTTAATAGGTGCATCCTACATTCTTTGAAAGTAGCAATTATTTAAAAAAAAATTGTGAAAAACTCGTCCCATCCAACCTAGTTTTCTAAACAATCTCGAAAAAGCATTCAATTCACTAAGGCAGCGTTAAATGGGCTTTTGAATGGAGTCATGAAATCATTCTTACTGTAGAATAATATCAATTTTGATATGAGACTGCTTCGTTTTTAGTTTGTGCTCACTATTTTCTCATAAGGATCTTTGTGAAGGCGTTAAAAACATTTTAAAAATTAAAAGAGTTCTCAGATAAAGTAACATTTTTTTTATTCAACACAAAACAATAATACAAATTTAACAAGGTAGGGTCTCCGTCTATTAATTTTGACGATTTTAAAAAATCATAACCTCATTTTTGACAAAATCACTGTGGTTAGTTATAAAATAAAAAAATTAAAATCATAGTTGGCTTATATTGTTTACCGGGATGCTATATTCATTTTGTTTTAATTTGTGCGATGTGTATAGTTGTCAAAATTTTAACTATTTTTTACAGTAAATTTAAATTTATTGTTCAAAATATTTCACCTCGATTAATTATTTTCATAATTTTTTTAACTAAAGTGATAATTTTTAATGTAAATGGTCCATATAGTCGTTAAATTTCAAGTATAAATCATGTGCCAAATTTATCGAGTGCCAAATTGTGATTTTATTGTAGTGATTATTGCAAACAAATTAATGCTAATTTAAGTACTTAGGTTTGAATATTGGTTCCAACTTAAACTAAAAAATTCAAGGCGCTTTTATGGTTGTGTTCATTCGTTCGTTCGTTCATTCGTTCTTTCGGTAATATTATTTTGATGATTTTATGGTTGATGAAAATTCACGGAACGATTTTGTCACCACCTATCGATTAAAAATCTAAGCATTTGACATTTTCTTGATAGATACATCAAACTTATTTTGTCTGTAAAGAAAACTATCCCTATTTTAATTTTATTTTATGTAAAATTAGTACAAAATTAATTATTTTAATGTAAATTAATATAAAAATTACATTAAAATTAATGTAAATTAATATAAGTTTACCACGGAACTTCAATAATACTAATCAAATTATTGCTACTGTCAAAATTTGTTTGTACATAGTATTGCTATCCCTTTAAATTGTATAATTTTGTCTCTTATACTCCATAATCGTTCGAACGAAAAGTTAAAAGTTGGTCAACTTAATGAAAAAAATACGGAACGAAAATAAGGGGAAAATAAGTGAATGTGATTGGTTAAAAAAAGTACGGAATGAATGAACGAACGAATGAATACAACCATAAAAGCGCCTTAAAAGCGCCTTCATGCACAGCACAAATCAGGTTACACACATGGAAATCGGCGGATTGTAGAACTAAAAATCATATGAACCATGTAAACAAAAATATCTTCACATCACTGCAGTATATTGCAGTTAAGAGAGGTGCAGACATTCAATGCAATCATCAATTGTTAATAGCACAGTTTTAAATTAAACCAGCTGAAATGAAATTATCTAAGCCAAATATGAGGAAATTTGGAATTAACAGGTATGCTCAAGTCCTTCCTCCATCTTTTATAAATAAACGCATAAAGAAATCTAGGTATGTATTTACCATGTTAAATAGAATCTGGAATAACACGGTCCTGCCCTGCGGGACGAAGTTACGCATGTTCAACTCATGTGTAAAATTAGTATTACTGTATGGATGTGAGACATGAAAACATACAAAAAAAATCATACAGGATCTGCAGTTATTCGTAATTAAATCCTTTCGGCAAATATTTAAGTGCTTCTGAACAAACACCAGAAGCCCGTAAAAAACATCGAGCTGCATAGAACCACGAAGCAGTTGGACATTGGAGCCGAAAATAAGAAGCGGAAATGGAAAAGGACTGGTGATACACGTACTTAGAAAACCACCAAAAAAAACGTCAAAAATACTGGAAATGCTGAATAAGCATTTTTCTAACTTTTCCGACGTATCCAACAATTTAAATCTTTATGGTTTTACTTGGAAGCTTATTTTATTTCGTATTCTGTTTTTAGCATATCTTTACTTTTTGGTAGCTTTTTGGCTGCAGATGTTTTTGTTTGGGTTTCTACAGGTCTCCGTTGAAATAAGCGTCAAATAGTTTCCGAAAAAATTGCATAATATATTTTGGTTATGGTACCACCATATTTGAAATAGGAAATAAAAATAATATCCGCATAAAAATTTAAAGAACCGTTCTGTTGCTGCTACTCAATTAGACACTCTAACGAACTTGTAGCGATCAAATCATTTTGCTCCAATAATTCTCAAGACAATACTAGAGTAGCCAATAATGACCTATATGAGTGCCGAAAGTAACATTGTCTAATTTTTTTATCACATAATGAGTTGTAGATACATTGCATAACTATTCGTATACATAAACAAATATGTATGTGGTATAAATTGATGCAAAATTATTATATTGCTATTGTAGGAAGTTAGTCGCATAGATGCTTCAGGAAAATTGAAAGAAACATGTTTTATGTTGTATGTAATATGTATACATTACATATAAATGGTGAGATATGTCGTCTTGTTTTCTCTATTATAATTCAGTGAACGAGAAAACTTATCTTTATTTACATAATATTCGTAATAATTTTTATGTTTATGTTTAATAATTTCAACTTTTTTCAATGTTATTGAGTTTCATTTAATGGGTGGGATTAATGTTTTGTGCCATGGATGGCATATAATTTATAATAAGGTTTTTGTATGTATGTCATATATGAGTATTTTGACACGACAATATATGATGGAAGTGAATCTATTCATTTCATTTACTCTATCCTATAGCTTGACACACTTAAATACTTTATTATGTTTGGAATTTATTACACAAATATTCGTATATTACATACACCATATGCGGCAAAATTGGTTCAAGTATAAATAATTAAATTATCATACATTCGGCCTCAATTAATTTATTTTATATACGTTGTCTGGAACAATGGCCATTTACTACATAGCCACCCATCTAGATTAGTAGATATGTATAATCATAAATGGTGTAAATTGATTAATTGTTTTTATGTGTTACAGATACTTCAGCCTTCCATTTCCCGTCGTACAAATTAATTTATAACTTAGTCTCCACAAAACAAACCCTAAATATGTATATCCAACTTTTCCGTAGTTGTTTTGTTGTTGGTTTCGTTGTTGTTGTTCTGTTTATAAATAGGAAAAAGAAAATGTATTTAACTTTTAGTTGGTAATGAAATAAAACAAAAAGTACGAATGAAGAAAATTGTTGTAAGAAAAGGCCAAATGAAGGAAAATGAAATAAAAAAGCGATTCATTTTTCTGTTCATCGTTCTTAATTCCATTTTCTTGGAAAGTTTTCGTCTTGCATTGAAAAACGAAGCAAAACTTTTATTATTTCATTATATAGTTTATGTCTGTGATGATATTTTATTTTTATTTTTTTGCCGGTATGTTGAGTATATACATTTATTAACCTTCATGTCATAGTGCTGACCACAGTAGTATTCGAAAGCGTTCGAAAAAGAACTATATATTTATATATTGCTGATAAAATACTTTATAAATGTTTAAAGGTTCAAGGTTAATTATAACAATATGAGCTCTTCTTATTTTCTGTTGTCTTGCCATCTTGTGTACAATAGCAAAATTAATATAATCAACTATAAAACCAGCTATAATAATAGAACATTGGATTAAATAAATCGATCACTTTTATCTTCATCCGTCGGTGGATCATCATCTTATATAAATTAAATTGTGGTCGAGTCAAAAATGCCTGCTGGTGAATATATTAATGGGATCAGTAAGTAAACTTTCTATTTTTTGCATTGGTGAGTTTTTTGTGAATTTTGTGCTAAAGTGAAGTTTGCGAATACAAAAGGGCTATGACATTGGTGGTGGTTTCTCCAAACTAAAACAATATCTTCTCAAGAATGAAATACATAAAAAATTACCGTAATGAAACAAAAGTGAAGACATATAAAAGATAATGAAATATCTGATTACTAGACAGAACCTCAATCAATCATCAGGTTTTTTTGTAGATGAAGGGAGTATCTCCAAAGAAAATAATTTTTTGTGAGAAAAACACTTTGCAAATGTATTACTTTTTTATTCCAATGGGTTTGTTAGAGTTAGCAGCAGGTTACAGTTTTGATCATTTACCATTTTATACACAACTACCTATACTACTTCCCCCCTCATCTATTTACTAAACCTATGAATACTTATTTCTACATAAAGTATAATCATATCGGAACTCAGATATTATTGGCTACGGTTCATGAGCAATTATCCCACCTTCGGTGTGTTATGTGCATCAACCTATTCACCTACGAAGAATTCAACACGCTCTGTAAATAAGTGCAGTCTATCTTGAATTCTTCTACATACAATACCACTCCCGATGATAAAACCAATCTTTCACCTGGACATTTCCTGAGTCGAGTGTTTGATAAAATTTCACAGTAATAAAGCCAAATTTTCTCGACTTTTCATAACTATTCATAATATTATATATTGAAAAAATATTTTTAAATGCAGAAATTGAAACCTAATAACTGTTACGCATACAAATTTATCTTTAGGTCAGCAATGTTAAAATCAAGAAAAAACATGATGCATTAAAATTTTTGAAATTTTATACAATTAACACAAACCGAGAATTCCCCGAAAACCAGAAAATCCGATTGTGGTAAAGTGAATAAAACTATGGAAAACCCAGAATGTTCGTGGTAGCCTGGGAAATTTTTGCAAATAATTGAACATTTTCAAATCCTAGAAAAAACGTGAAGGTTTACATATTAAAATTGTAAAACTTTGACCAGAGATCGAATTTTTTCAAAAGCCCATAGATCAGACCATTCCTAAAACCTGAAAAACGATGTGCTTCTAGATCGGGTTAAACTGTTAAAGATCGATAATTTCCAAAATATGTAAAATAATGATAAACCTATCATAACTTTGGAATGTAAGTTATAAAACAAAAAAATTTCTAAGCCCAGAAAATACGTGATGGTTCTTCTATTAAAACAGCGGGATTTCGACCATAAATCGAAACATTCCAAAAACCACAAAATACATGGGCTCATCATGGCTTATTAAAACTTCGGATTTTAAACCGCAGACTGAACAAAATCTAGAAAATACACTATATGGTCAACTCAATCAATCTGTATAGGTGTATCATCAAACACCTTCAAACAAAATTAACTCAAGGACTATCAAACAAAATTAACTCAAGGACGTATGAAATTTTCGAGAATATTAATTTTTACCCTAAAAGTTAAATTAAAAATTTTAATTAATTAAAACAGTGCTAAAAATGGAAGATAACAAATATACCATCTACTGTTTAAAATAAACCGTGTTAAAATAAAACAGAAAGTGCAACAAATAGAAACTGTTACTGCACGGCAACGGTAAAAACCAATGATATATTAACTACAATGGCTGATTAATAATACGGCCTTAATCCCTCATTTACCGAAAATCAATTTTTTTATTGCGGTTCCTGTTTTTTTAACAAAGTAACAAAAACTTACAAACTCTGGTATTTACAACCTTCTGCTGATATGTCCTTAAACTGAAATTTAAGATGCATAAACATGCTCGACAAACACGATGATCACTTACACTGCCCTTAAAAATGATTTATTTTCTTTTTCGTTAATTTTGCATACACAGTATATAACTCTTTCCTAACTGGCACAAAAATAATCCCACTTTAGCTTAAAAATTGAATTTATCATCAACCCAGATAAACATTTTAACTATGTCATTTTTATGTTTGTACACACAAAGAGTACAAAACAAAAGCTTTAAAATGTTGTAGTAGATTTTTGTTGTAAACACAACGATGGTTTTTGGTTCGGGAGAAAATTGAAAAATCTAAAAATTATTAAACCGAAAATAAAAATTACCCGTATTTTATCTGTTAAAAAATAATAAATAAATATTTTAACGATAAAAATGGAAAATTTATTTTCTGGGAGAGAGCGCACAGCACAGCAAACAGAAAAATATTTAAACTGGTTTGATGGTTTTTAGCTGAGCAAAGTGAAATTTAATACACATCTTATACATATTTACTGCACTCGGTTTTGGTACTCGACTACGTTTAATCGTTTATACTTATGTACCATCTATAGCTATATTATGTATATGGATGTACATAAGCGAGCATAAACGATACAAAATATTAAATGATTTGTTGGACTTTAAACAAAAACAAAAAATATATTTTTCCATTTTCTCTATATCGATTGGATCACGATGGGTTTTAGTAGTGGAAAATGAAAATATATTTTAACGGATTTTCATTTTACTTTAACTATCGATTTAAAATATTTATACGATCAGCTTTGATAGATTAAAAAAATAATTTACGAAGAAACTTTTAATCGAGAATACTAAATCAATTATTAAGCTTGATTTAATGGTAATACCAATGATTGTGGATTGAAGCTATTTTCGCTCTGTAATATGGTGCCCAATTATTTCAAAACAATCGCGAAACAAACGAAATTAAAAAAGATTGCGCTGATGCATTTTAATGCAATTTAATTAAACTAATTTTTGAGAAAAAAAAAACAAAAAGCTCTCGCCAGTCGAGGTTTAATGTTGTTAAACTTTTTTTTTAATTAGAAACTTTTTCCGAAATGAATAAAAAAATAAATTAAATTACAGTTTTTTTTTTGTCTGATAAATTTCATTCAATTATGCTTTTATCTATGCAGCTTTTTTTTATCGTGCGCTTTTAACAAAAACAAATTTCTACTTTATGTTTATATTTTAATTTTTAACTTTTGATTAAATAATTCTACGAACATTTTTTGTTCTTCATGTTACTGATTTGCAATTGAAAAGTGGATAAACTTTAAAGTTTATTTGAATGGATACAGCAAAGTATAATTTTGACTTCGATGACGTCGAGTAATAAATAAATAAATTCATAGTAGTGCTTTTTATACTGTTGCAATGCTTTGCTAGAGAGTTAGGGTTTACAAAATTTGACTGACAATGCTGTTGAGTAGGGCCAGAACCTTTTAGTGAAAATTAAACTTTAGTTACACAATTATTACAGGTCATTACCGATTCCAAAAAGGGAAGCTTATGTAAGAAGATGTTTAGAAGAAGCTGAAACTAAGGATATTATTTTATTGGAATGTTGGAAACATAATATACGAGCCTATAGTCTACTGCATTTTGCAACATATCAAAATTGCAGCTAAATGAAGTTAGCTCCAGTTTTGCCCAGTTAATTTACATCAGTTGAAATTTCAAAGATACTCCTCACCAACAGCCGTATACTCTACAATTCAGCACTCCCACATTGTTACCAACGGCAAGTATCGAATTACAGAATTAAGATGACTATTGGATCAGTTGCCGTGCTCTATTGGAGTCAAGGTCAACCCATTCCTTTGTTACGGAAGATTTCATCACCCAATTAAAAGGTTCGACCTATAAAACTGAAACAACTGTTTACAGAAAGATCAAGATTAAAATTTAATTCTCGTGTCGATCACAATTTTATACACAATGTGATTATAGATGCATTAAGCATGCCCTAAATTTTATCTAACTTACCGCCAGTTCAAAACCGCTTACCTCCAAACTTAAGTATTGGATATAAATAAATGTGCCTCTATAGTTGATCTGTCTTTCAACATACATTTGGCAGTCGACTATTACCGATTCAACATTAGAGGAACAGAAGGTCATTGAGCTATTCAAGAAAAATTCCATAATTCGTAACAATAGAATTACCGTTTGTCTTCTAGACGAGAGCTGCTCGCAAACAACTAGGCCATTCTACTCCTTAGAAAAGCTACTACAGGCAAATGCTAATTTAAATGAAGCATATATCATGCACTTATGAGTTACTCGTTCATTAAACCATATGGAACTAATATCCAGGAAAAGGTAATTGTCCAGGATAACAGCGAGATTATTCTAATTGCCACACTACCCGGTTATAAAGTAATCTTGTAGTATACGACAAGGGTTCATGTAATCTTCGACGCATCAGCCAAATCTACTAATATTCGTTCATTAAGTGACAATCGATTGGTTGGGCCAATCTATACAGGGTAATTTAATAAAATTACTAATCCGTTTCCGAAAACATAAATACGTATTCTCCACCGAAACTGAGAAAATGTTACGGCAAATTTTAATACCAAAAACCGATAAAGATTATCATCGTATTATTTGGAGAGATAATCCTAATTCGTATTTACAGAGTTACCGTTTAAAACATTTACCTATGGGACAACATCTTTTCTAGCAACTGCAGCATTTCACTATTTGGCCGATAATTTCATAAGTTAGATTTTTACATGAATTTTTTGATGTCAGGAGCCGATGATATATTTTCTGTACTACTTTTACAAAAGAACCTGATCAATTTATTAAACCTTGGCGAGTTTAATATTCGCAAGTGGGTCTCAAACCATCCTCAGCTATTGAACTGTCATTACATATATTGCAATCATATTTATCAATAAGAAACCCATTTGATCGGTTAGCCGAACTCAAATTTCTTAGATGGACCTGGAGCATCTTTACATGCAAATGCAGCTGTAATATATTCAATATCGCTAGTAAATGGCCAACCATTTGTCATTGAAAACTTTCAAAGCAAACCGTAAATTGAGCCTGAAGAATTTTTTCGAAATACAATTTGGATTAATGGATCAAATTTTTTAAATGTTACCCTGTTGAAACTTATAAAACCAGCGATAGTGAATGACACCAATGAAATCCTAATGAATTTTGTTAGACTGTTCATCGAAAATAGTATCAACTTAGCAGGAGCTTTTCTATTAAGAGCCAACCGTTTCCGTGGAACAAAACAATATAAAGCTTATATAGTCATCTTTGTCTGTATGGGCACCGAAACACTTCTGGCGGCGTTTGAAGGCTCTGGAAGATTTGTGCCATCAGAGAAGTTCTAAAGCACATTCACTGTAATAATGGTTCTAATTTTCATGGGGCAAGACGTCAGCCAGCTCAAAGAATTCTACACCCAATATTTTAATAAAGTCTAAGAGAATAAAATTAAGGCTTGATGTACTGATCATGGCATTATTTGCCACTTTATTCCATCGGCAACCCCTACATTTCGTGCTTTATGGGAAGCTACCTTAAGAGCTACCAAATTCCATCTACGACGTGTAATTGGAGAATAAATACTCACCTATGAGAAATGTATTACTCTAGCAGATAGATGCCCTTCCAAATGTCCGATATCTTGAAGATAGACCTAAAGCTCAAGAACAAGCATTTAATACAGAAACACGGATTTATGAGGTTAAGACTTTTCGAAATTCGGTAGCTGAAAAATGGAAAGAATTCCAAACTGTTAAACGATTGCAAAAGTCTAAGTTCGATGACACCAGTTTAGAATCGGTAGAAAAAATTGAAGATATCCAATTCGATAAATCAAAAATTAGTGAAATTGGATAAATTGCATTGTGCAGATAACACTCGTCATGGCAACCATACTATGAATAACTTATTGTTAAAACAAAGTCAGTTCTTACAGCACTTTTCGGCAGAAACTTGGGCTCATGAAACAGCTGAGGTTGTTATTTATTTATTTTCTTGAACAAAAGAAGTGATGTTTTGGAAAGTCTTGAGGCAGTGCGAAAATTCAAAGGCGACAATCATCCAATTGAAGAGACTTAATGCTTTAATTTAATGTAAATAATTCAGCAACATTCAGCAGTGGAGAATGTTGCCACCCCATGGGTTGGCTCTGGCTGGGAACATTAAATTTTGGGGAAATACATGCCGTTCCGTGATTTAATAATTTTTATTTTAACTTAAAAATTTAATTCATCGCATCTTCCAAAACTATAAAAAGGAAAAAAAACAAACCATTAAGCTGCACAGTCGGCAAAATACAGCACAGCAAACGACAAAACAGCAATCGGCTTCTCCTCCCTGTAATGCATCGCTGACACAAGAATGTTGCAAATTTATGTATGAGTAAAGGAGCAACGGTTCAATCCAGTTTATGGTCAATTTTAATTAGATTTCGGAAGCATAAAATTGCGTTGATTCGCAACATTGAGAAAATGTTTTAGTTCGATCGGAGGATACACAATTTCAAAGAATCCTATGATGAAGCAAAATATTAGATGAAATCAAACATTACAAGTTGAATACAGTTACTTTCGGGTTGGCCAGTTTGTAATACGACAACGAACAAGAATATCCGAACATAGTCCCATATATCCTCAACGATTTCTACGTTGAGGATTTAACCTCATCAGGAGCAGATACAGAACGAAGAAGTGCAAAGCCTACAAACATAACAAACTACTACTATCTAGAATTTTCACTGAGAAAGTGGAAGTCTAGTGTACCGGACATCGCAGTCAAAGAAGGCACGGGACCAATCTCGATGTTTCACAATTCGCTAACCGAAGCAAAAATATTGGACCTTCAGTGGAACGCTGAAGAAGATGTATTATCTTTCAAGCTTTCTCTCTAGAGAGAAACCCAGGCAAAGTCATCTCAAAATATTCATGTGGGTTTTTGATCCACTTGGATGGTTATCGCTGTCGATTTTAATGAAAATTATGTTCCAAAACGTTTATACATCTCAAGCACTATACTAAGATTTGGAGCGAATTAAAGCTGTTCGAAAATAGCATTCCACAACAAGATGAAGTTGAGTTATACCGGATGCCAGTGTACAGTGCTGTGGTATTTTGCAGAGCGGTTACTGGGTGGGATAAAATTCATTTGTGGCAAATTGTACTTCAGAGATTTTAAACTTTTATAGTGAAAATATTGCGAAATCATGTGCAATCTGAACGTAACCCGCAGCAAAAACGCATCTAGAGTGTTTTTACTTCAAAATTAGTTGATTTAAGACAAAAGAGGTATATTCCTGAGTGGTTGCGCTGGACTCATATTGTTTATACATTCATGAATGAAGAATTCGGAATATTTGGAAGAAGAACGAAAGACAAATAAATTTTGTGTTTTATTGCCCAGAATCAACAACTAGACCTAACAAATTTGTTGTTGAAAGAATTACACAAAGTTGTTTCGCGTACTAGCTTATGTTCTAAGATTTATAAAAAACACGCAGGTATAACCAATACGGTGAGCGATCGATTGACCAGCTGTCCCATCGCAGAGGAACTTAGGCTAGCAAGCACCTTAATCATCAATCTTGTGCGAAAAGTAGCGTTGAATGATGAAATCGATTGCTAACCGAATGGAAAAAAAATAAGGAAAACTAGCGATATATTATCTTTGGCACCATTCATAGATGCAAATGAGATTATGAGAGTTGGTGGTAGGCTGTGATATTCAGATTGCCACTATAAGCATCAAATGATAAGGCAGCAGGTCTGGGTAGCCGGAGGCAGAAACAGCATTCGAAAACAATTATTTGTGTTTCATGTTTCAAAACCAATGCGAAAACTTCAAAGCAGTTGATGGGGGATTTGCCTGAGGTATGGTTAAAGGCTCAAATACCTTTCACTTTATTAGGCATTGACAATGCAGGGCTAATACAACTAGTATAAAAAAAGGACAAGGTGCTAAATTTACTAAAGGGAATATGGCACTATTCATCTGTATGTAACCAAAAGTACATCTACATAGAACTTGTCAGGCCAAACGGCACTTATTGGCAAAAATTAAGTGAAGTGTATCAAGTTATTTCAAGCAATAATCATAATTTTTGGGAGAACTATGAATTATTCAAGCCAAATTGTAGCTATTTTAAGTTCACTTCCACTTTAGGCAACAGCCGATTATGATGCATCCTTTGGTATATATTAATACCTGCGCACTTTTTAATTGGTTTTGCAAACGTTTACAGCCGCGTAAAAAAATTCTGGAGGCATACCTGCTGTCAGAATTTCCAAATAGCAATTTAAACAACAGCGAGTTCAATCTTTTTGTAAAAAATTTAGCCTCGAATGCCCTCACAATCATCAACATAAATAAAAATGGCGTACACCTCAAGAAAACTATAAAAACGGCGATTTAGTATTAATGAAAGAAGACAACTTGCGGTCGTAATTTCAAAACATTCCAAATTACTTCGATATTGAGGTTTGGAGAATGAGCTCAAAGACCAAGCGATCAATCGAATAATCTTTCTCCTGCCAATTTTCAAGGTGTCATAATTCGTTTATGTGTGTATATGTGCATGTTGGGGCGTCAGCATAAGCGTATTTAAATTATACCTTTATCTTCCTTACCTATATTGTTTTATGTTAAACTACTATAGGAAAAGATCCGGCGTTATCTTTTTGGTGTAAAAACCAATGAATCAATCAATTGGAAAACAATAAAAAAATATAGCGCCTGTCTTTCGATAGCTCGTTAGAATTATTAGAAATAATTAACATCATCGCTCAAAATGAATATATAATTAATTATAGGCAAGATATTTTCCTGATAATATATAACGGTATAAGTTAGATGCTGTCACTATATATTTATTTTATTTTGGTTTATCATTATACAATAATTATTAAAATGTATGCAATACAGAGGATCATCAAGCACTGACTACAAAGACAGAATACTCCAGTTACAATCGTGCAATACTTTATTTTACTATATGTCGGATGTTCAAAATGTCAAAAATTGTTTTGTTTTTTTATTTAAAAAGTGTATACAGTGGCATAAATAAATATAATAAATTCAACTTAATATACTATGACGATTTTTTCTGCTTAAATTATGTGACATCCGAACAGCCTATGCGGTACGCATTTTGTTTATTCAAATCGATGACCCAGATGAAAAAACACTAAGGAAGGAACATTTTGACAGGAGAGTATATAAAATCAGATTATACTCATACAAACATAAAATGAAATAAAATAATTAACTTTAGTTTTTTTGGAATGGTATATAGGTAATATTAATGCAGACCACACAAACGTACAACTATGGTATCATAAATTTATTCAAATATTTTTATTTTCACTCTGGTATAATTAATGATCGTCATTTTAAATAAACTGAGTGAAATCATATTTCATTTAGTTGAATCATATAACATCATCATTATTCATACGACATGATAACAACTAAAAATCACAAAACCTATATTTTTACCAAATTTATAATGATTTTTATGTTGAGGTGTACGCGCACGTTTTTAGATTATGTCGGGCATGTCACACATTACATGTGATTTTTCTTATTCGTGATATTATATAGACAGTTAGTCAGAAATGATTTATTATTGTAGATGTACGCGTTCAGGTCGAATTTATGTATAACTTAAATTTATGTCGAATTTATGTACTTGTGTATGTACACGTATATCCCTATATATATATATTATAACGTAATAGTAAAAAATTCGAAGGAAATATGTTTCCCTGAAAAATGGGAGGAAGAAAAAATATGAAATCTTTGTATCAAAGTTTTTAAAAAGTTTTTCCAAATGCAAAATAAAATTTAAAAAAGTGGAAAATTGTAATCTTGGTTGTTCGCTATATAGTTCTGTACTCGGAAAAACTTTATCATTTTTAGTTATATTTCCAACGTGACTTTAAAGTAGGATGTGGGTGGTATAATTTATTTTTATGATTTCATCATAAGACATAAGCACATAATTTATACCATAATTAGTTTAGCGTAAATTCGATTTACTAATTAACAGTAATACAATCGTTTTTTATGCATAATGGATGATTAATACAATTAAAATAATTTTCCAGCGATTAAATAATCAATTTTTAATTAAATTATAATTTATTTCTTAAATATTTATTATTATTGCTAACTATGTGAACTATGTCTAATCATGTAGCTAACTTTCAGAAACTGTGGGTAAGATAAAATTTAATTTAGAATGCCATGAAAATTTTTTTCGCGATATTCATTCGTTTTTTTTTTTTTTCAAAATCAAATTTAGTGTCGTATTTGTTTAATAGCAACAAATAATTTATCTTGTTAAAATAAAAATGCAAATGTATTAGTATAATTTATTTATTATACATTGCGAACTGTAATTGTAGTATTGTACACTATTTGTTGCACTTTTCACCCTTTGTCTACATGACAATTAAGAGCTACCCATCCTGGCCGAATGTAAGTTAAAATAATTCACTTATCTTGTATATTTTTATTTATATTTATTGTACTGCAATTATCAAAAAACGTTGTACTAGATTCTAATAGAATCTAGTAATAGAATTATTCCGAATTATATCTCAGTTTTAAGTAATAGCTGATTTACATCCCAAGTATAACAAAACTGAAAAAATCGCTCTAGTACAATTTTTTTCCGCAATTTGGTAAAAAAATCGAACATTATGCGGAAAATAGTTAAAATTTCTAACTTTCTACGCTATATTGTTATGGCGTTAGTTTAGTTAGATGATATGTGTTTAAGGCGCCATTGTTTGTTGTGAAATTGTGTGTTTTAATTTGTAAGAATTTTTGTGTTTTAAAATTTAATTTTAATTTTAATAAAATGTGTTGTAAAATATTTCGATATTTCACTAATTAACTTTTGTAGGTAAATATTAATTTATTTCTATGTCTAGCAAATTTCGGGAGTACATAAATGTTATTTATATTATGCTTCTGTTATTATATTCTGTTATCTGTTATTAATTTATAAGAATAATAATTTAAATAATCTTTCTTCATTTTAAGTTAGTCATTTAAGAAAATTAGTTTAAGTTTAATTTTTATTAAGTTGTTTTTTATTAAAAAATACAGTAATTTAAATGAAAATATTTTATGGTTTTTATTTAAATTCAAATGCACGATTTAGCCGTCAAATATTTGTAATTCGCCTCTACATGTAGGGGCGCCGACATTTAAAAAAACATAACAGAAACATAACCTCACTTTTTTCCGCATACGTCCGGATTTTTGACCACTTCACCATAGTAAGTCTGAGTGTAATTCGAACTTGATTTCGGAAAAAAGTCGGAGATGGATTCATCAAAGTGTGATGATTTCTGATGACTTCGGATTCAACAAATTTTGAAGAAGTTGTTCTTGAAATTGATTTTGTAAAATTGAAATAAAAACAAAATGTGCAAGAATTTTTTGTTTTTATTTGTGTGAGTAACCAAAACATAGTATATTAAACTAATTGTATACATGTATTCTCATCTTTTTATATGTTTTGCTACAAAAAGATAAAACTTCATTTTATATTTTTATATCCTCAATTTGAAATGAAACATAATATAAATAACATTTATGTACTCCCAAAATTTGCTGGACATAGAAATAAATTAATATTTACCTACAAAAGTTGATTAGTGAAATATCGAAATATTTTACAACACATTTTATTAAAATTAAAATTAAATTTTAAAACATAAAAATTCTTACAAATTAAAATACACAATTTCACAACAAACAATGGCGTCTTAAACATTATATCATCTAACTAAACTAACGCCATAACAATTACGGAAAAAAAATTGTACTAGAGCGATTTTTTCAATTTTGTTATACTTGGGATCCTGTAAAAATTTAGATCATCCTTTTTATAACAGTTTTTGGGTTTGGATCTCGGGTTTGATCTTTTTATTTTTACGAGAAGAATTTTTTTCTCGGTTTGGCTTGCATAACTTTTCAATCTAGTGTCTCAGTTTTTTTCAAAATAAAAAATTTGTTGAATGTAAATCGGCTATAAGAGATTGTTATATCATATAAAAGGGACAGGGTAATTGGTATAACAATGGCACTAGTACAATAAAAAGCGTTAAAAATAATAATTCTGTCAGTATAGTGATTTAGTTCTTATGTGCTTCACAAATCACAACTAAAATAAAAAATCAAAATAATAATAAAGTGCATTCATTAAAAATTGTAATTGTGGTGAGTTTTTTTTAGTGAGTAAATACAGTCCACTCAAAAATTTCCTAAAAATACCATTGATCCGGCTCAAAGGGCGAAATTATGTGCCGTACACAACCAAATTATAAATAATTTAGTGATTTGGTTGTGTACGGCACATAATTTGGCCCTTCGAGCCGGATCAACGGTTTTTTTGAGAACCAGTGAAACCAGTGGAAAACAACTTCCGCGACCTAGCGAAGGCAAAAGTATATATATATATATATATATATATATATATATATATATATATATATATATATATATATATATATAAATATATATATATATATATATATATATATATATATATATATATATATATATATATATATATATATATATATATATATATATATATATATATATATATATATATATATATATATATATATATATATATATAGATATTAATCATAGCTAGATAATACTACCTAGCGATATAGCGGTACAGTGAAAACGAAAATTTCCTGCAATGCAAAATCCAATCTAAGAGTGAAACAATTATTCATTTTAAAATTCCGGTTTGATTCTCGAAGTTCAAATTCCTGAGAGGATCGTTTGGTGGTAATATTTAGTTTGAATTCTGGTAGTGGATTTCGGAGTTAGATATCCAGTGGAGGAAGGGCAGTTTAGTGATTATCAGCAAATATTGAGTTTGAATTCTGGGAGAGAATTTTGGAATTTGAGCTCCAGCGAGGGAATTAAGTGGCTGAAATTAAATCAACGATTCAAAAGGCAATCTGACGACTTCAGTGAGTTAGCTAAGAATAGTGTGTTGTCGTCGTCGATGTCGAGTTATTTACTACTTGTATTGCGAAAGAATATTCCATATTCCTAAACAACGGTGCAGTGAAGTTACTATCGAAATTTTAGTGCGCAGTTGCATTTTATTTCCAAAAAAAGAAAAATAATTATTTTATTGCAATGGCCGAAAGGAAGATCAAAGAGTTTACCGTTAAACGAGGTTTAGCTAAATGCAGCATATCTCGATTTCTCGAGTTCTCCGATCTTGTGGAATGCGAGAATAAATTGGCCAATTTTGTTTTTAAATCAGTACTTGACGGATACAAAACAAAATATTTCTATGTCAAAGCTAAATTCTGACAATTCTTCATCACTCTCTCATCATCATTTACAAGTTCTCTAAATCAAACAATACAAAATCCTACAGAAGTGCCAAATTATTCAGTAAGATTACCGACGTTATGTCTATTAAAGTTCTCAGGGAACTATGAAGACTTAACGAAAAGTTTTATCGAAATATTTGTAGTTGATCAAGTGTTTTATTGAGCGATCTTCTATGCAACAACCGTCTGCTAAAAAACTACGATAACTGTATAATGGAGCATAGACAAAGTAAACAGAAAAATAAAACCGTTGTAGATACTAGAGATATATGGGCGCATAAAATGGTGGATAAGGATTACCCCTCATATGATGAATTTTCGAAAATTCATCATATGTGTTAGAATCACGCACCCTTGCAAAAAAATGTTAACTGAAATCCAGTATAATTAAAACCAATCATATGTCAAACCATCAGTAGCATCTAAGCTCACAAATAGTTAACACTGAACCTTTTCGTCTATATGTCATTGCGATAAATTTAAGAGTATGAATCCTAATGATCATCGAGAACTAGTAGTAAAGTTACACCTTTGTTTTAATTGCTTATCAGAACAACATCGAGCAAATAATTGTTTAAACAAATTGAATTGTTTAAAGTTTGAACTTCGACATCATACTATTTTTCACAATACTAGCACAATTGTTAATAAAGTGACAGTTACTAAGGAAATAACACCGATATCATTGCCTAAACTAAAAAAACCGTTCCACTGCGGATGATTGCAATAATTCTGAGCTCTTGATTTTTGGAGGGGATACTTTGTGGAACTATCTTTTCGACCTTATCCGATTAGTATGAAAAGCGAAGTTACAGCTCATGAATGGAAAGCTAATCGTTATGCCCTATCCTTGAAAAAGAAGATCTCTCAAAATGCGAAAACCGTCGCAAAACTCCTTTGCATAGCATACAAATTATTGCCTTACATAATTTTTTTTTCATAAAGAAGAATTTCGTCCAAATTGGTCAGTGAGCAATCAAATTTTTTCGCTGAAGATGTATTCTGGAATTTCCTGCTAACCTATATGATTCGATCCTTCGAAATAGCTAATGGTTTGTATTTCGAATTCTGGGAATACCTGACAAATATGTGCGTTTATGTAAAATGATAATAATGCAGTCACAATGTTGTGTCAAAGTTGAGAAAAAATAATTTTAGAATTTGTATACGTCAATGAATCTTAAGACTTATGTTCAAGTTTTCAGTTTTCGATTAAATTAAAGTTGTATTTCAATGTTTTAAACATTTATCTAATCACAAATACGCTTATTATAATTTTTCGAAATATTTTTGGCAAATTATACCAGGCCAATTCAAAGAATTTAGATAAGATAAGCCGTATCGTAAACTGTCATTATCAATATATTTTAGTATAAGTTAAGTGTACCTGAGAGCTGGTGTGTTTTGTTATATATGTCCTCAGATAAAACATTGATAGTTCATTTAAAATTCTTTGTTTTAAATGTTTAAAATCTAAAGTGATGCAACTATGAATTCAAATATTCAAAACGTTGAAGTGAATGTGGATCGACCACAACGAAATATCGCGCGGACTGGCGGTAGAAGACCGCATCGTTGTTCATTATGTCGGAGTTCTTTCAGGCTTCTTAGAGCATTAAGAAATCATATATCCCTAATGCATCCAGAACAAAACCAAAGGAATACTGTTGTACGACAAAACAATATTAATCCTGATCGCAATAGTCCAAGTACTTCTTCTCAGGCTCAGCAAGCTACTGAGCTAAATACATTTAGTATGTCATGGTCAATTGTTAGATCAGGGTTCTCTAGATCATTTAGCGCATATTGGTTGCAGTTTGTAGGGGCAATACGACAAACTCGAAATCCTCCCGCAATCGAACGGTATGATTTCACTGCTACCAATTTTCGTGATGAAATATTAACCATGTGCAACGATGTTAACGAACAACTTTTGGCTCGTGTCAGGCGAAGTCCATACTATACAATCCAGATTGGTGAATTTGATGAAAACGATCATTATCCGATCCACATCGTAATTGTGCGTTATATATTCGAGACAAAAATTCACGAAGATTTATTATTTGCCAGACCTAATTTAATCGAGAGAATTTATGTTTCACAGTACATTACTGACTTTTTGGGATTTGATAAATGTGTTGGAGTTAGCCAAACAACCACTCTATTGCAAGATTGGAATTTATTGAGGGTTCCAGTGTCGTATAATTTAATGCGTAGAACAGCTTTCGTTAAAAATTATCTACCAGAAGGAGTTAATTTGATGGTCAGGCAAAGAAATCAATTTAAAAGTTCAGCTGATCACATGCAGGAAGGTTATGAACAAATTTTATTCCACACAACCGAGTACTGGTTATCGTACGTTAAACAATTCACACACATGTTTAATGAATCAAATTTAACTACGGTTGAGCGAAACCCCGAATTTAATCTAATCATTAAAATTCTTCAAAAGTTGAACAATGATTTTGTCAACAATTCGGCCAGCCACGATAATTCCATATTTGATATATACAGTCAAATTTTTTGTTTAAAAGAACAGTTACAGGAAATTGAACTAGATCAGAATTTAGATGTTCCAATTGTAGAACATTTGAGAGGAATCATAACAAATATCTGCAATGGTCTCGATCAATTTTTACCATTCACAATCGAGCAGTCCAGAACATTCGACTGGATAAGGAATCCATTTTTGATAAGTGAATCGAGATCACCTAATTTATTGGAAACCGCAAATCAGAATCTGGCCGCATTAAGACAAAACATAGTTATGCATGCCACATTTAGAAACCGAAATTTGGAAGATTTCTGGATTGAGGTGTTTAACAGCTATCCAGAGCTGGCAACGGTTGCCCTTAAACAACTATTGAAGTTTAAAAATTCGAAACTGTGTGAGTTAGCGTTTGCTAAATTTGTTGATATACGAACAAAATATTTGACAGCTCAAAGTTGTGAAATGGCATATCTGCGCCTTCAGTTATCGTCGATTAAACCGAGTCAAATTACATAGTTAAATAAATTACATAGTTAAATAAATTTTCTTAGAATTTAAGAGTTAATGGTGGTGGGATATCTAATTAAAATAAATTTTCTTAATTTTAAATTTTTTTTTGTCAACAATGAGACTGGTCGATCACACAACCACTGCGTAGTCAGAATGGAATTTATTGAACGTATATGTATATATATATATATATATATATATATATATATATATATATATATATATATATATATATATATATATATATATATATATATATATATATATATATAAAATATATATATATATATATATATATATATATATATATATATATATATATAAAAAATATATATATATATATATATATATATATATATATATATATATATATATATATATATATATATATATATATATATATATATATATATATATATATATATCTTATCTACAAATATTGTAAATAATAGAATTTTAAATTCCATTTGATTAATTGATAATTTGATAATTTATAGCAAATAACTTAGGTTATCGATATTATGATATCGATTAAATGGATTAAATTTTAAGTAAGCGGAATCATAGACATTGATCATAAAGTTATATAAAGGTTGCATATACCAATTCTCTATGATCAAATTATGTGTTGCTAACATTATTTCCTTACGACCTTCGAAATGAGTTTGCGTTGATAATATAGATTTCGTTACATATTTATAATATTGATCAACATTAAAAAATGATTATCACTTTATGTCATTTGGAAAAAAAAATTAGGAACTTTTTTAAAGTAATAGGCCAATTTTTTAAATTTGTTTGATAAAAATTGTTTCTATTTTATCTTTCCCTTTTAATTTTGTTCAAAGTTGATTGATGTTTTTTCGACCACCAAAATTTTGATTTGATTTGGTCCTATCAAAGAAAATGATCTTACATGTTTTGTTAGTCAATATTTGACGATTTCGATTTGTTTTTTTAACCGATCAATGCGGAATTATCAAACCGAAAATAAAAACAAAATAATGGTTGGAGAAAACAAAAGGAGTTGATTTCAATGCGACGATATACTTTTTAACAACTCCATCTTATCTATGGAACACACACATCGCGAATCGAATTGCTAGAATACAAGATCTCACAACCGTAAATCAATGGCAACATGAAATGGCTTCCAAGTCAACTATCCATGGCAACGATTTGGATGTCTACGGCTTACTACACATTGCAGGTCGTCTCCGTAATTCCCTTCTTCTTTACGAAGAAAAACATCAACTGCTCGTACCCAAATACGTTCCGTTTACTAATAGTAGACGGCGGTTCCGGCCAATTAACGGAAAAAAAGTCCGTGGCACCGATAACAATAGCATTCGCTATGATACGTCTACACTACCAAATACGTGGGAAGACACCAACAAAGGCATATATGGCACGACATGAGCTATTTATCTATAGATCGTTACCAATCTTACCTCACAGTAGAAAATCGACTTGCAAAAATCCAAACCTGCGGATATTCAATACCAGAAATTTATGGATTTATATATTAAAGTAGCTGAGCAAGTAACGAAACTGATTACGATTATCTGCTACATCATGCATTTCTATATAGGATTCGAGCTCGACTACAAAATTGAGTGATGTTAACTGGTCCTACTCTCCAACAGAATATATTATCTATACTATGTTACGGTGGTGGAAACTATAAAAGAACTACCAACGTATTTTGTGGAGACAATCTCCAGAAAAGAATATTTAGGAGTATAATCTAACAACCACCACGTATGGAACAGCAGCTGCTACTTATTTAATGGTAAAGACATTAAAGCAGCTTGCCATCGGTTAACAACAAATCTATCCCATGGCGTCTACGTCTGTGACGAAAGAACTTCCGTCACAAATATCAACAAAATGGCAGGATTTTAAGAACGCATTGCCAGTTCTAGAAGAAATATCTATATCAAAAACTGATCGAAGTTTTCTTAAATCCGCAGAATAAACCAATTAGCGTATCAATTTTACTACCATATGAACTAATACGACTACATAACCGGTTCCCACCAGGACAAATTGAAAATTATGAACTATTAAGTTTATATCACATAATATCAAGCAGCGAAAGATGGTCTGGGCTATATTTGACATTTGAATTAAAACTTCTAATAATCAATAACGCGAGGTACCAAATTTATAAACATTTACCTCTTATACAATCAAAGGAAACTTCATTCAACCATCAATGGACTTGGTAACGTCCTTAGATCGTGATGAATACTACATAATGTCGAAGGACGAGTTAACCATTGCAAACATAGCAAAAACGAGTACATTTGTATGCTGCTACACCGTAGTCATAAATTAAATATATCAGCATTATAACAATCTCCCTCAACTTCCATATTGATGGATTAAGTTAAAAAACAATAAATGGATTTCCTCAATTGGACAAACATGGCGGATTAATCTAGGTTGTGATGGGGAAAACCGTTACCTACTGTCTCATTGTGAATATAAAAACCCCAAGATAACCACTTTAGATGTTTGATTGATTTTATCAATAGAACTTGAAATGATAACAAATTTGCGACAAGTCTTTCCATGTGAAAAATGTAGTCTACGTTACAAAGGACAAATGAGAGGGATTGGATTTTAATTTCGATCTACAAAGTATTATACAAACGATTGGAGCTAGGTAGAACACATTGTGGTATATTACAGTGGATATCGATATAGAACCAAATAGTCGATTCGCGAATAACCCGGAAATTGATAATCATTTGAGTTGCCTATAAGTATGAAACTTGAACTTCTCCCAAACTTATAACGGCAGGTTTGTTTATCTCAGACGAGTTAAAAAAGAACTCAAATTAGACTTAAAACGCTGGTACCAGAGGATTCGAGAAACCTAAAATTATAATTTTTTTTTTCATACATTAAGTTGACTTTAAAAATCACATTTAATATTTCACTTATTTAAAATACAGTATTACAAAATCAACTTTTTAACTTGTGGCTCAAACCGGTCCTTGTACTGTCATCTTTCTTGTAATGTATACGTTAAAGTGGTTTTGAACACGTGCACTGTGGTTTACGAGGCATGAAAGTACCTTTCGACCACAAAGAAAATCTTTTAAGTACTCACAGCAAATTAATACTATGAAATACGAACGAACATCATACTTATATCATTATATTATAATGATAAACCATTAATGAAGCTTTCACAAGTATAAAAATAAAAATTTCCTTTATTTCCTCATTACTTATTTTCCTCTATGTAATACGGTGTGCTTTATTATTAAGTTTTTCCACTGAAGAATAATATTTATAATGAAAATTATGACAAGGAAATTAATAAAAAAGCAATGAAAATGCAAATACGAGTAGATGGTACAAAAAAAAAAAAAGCTCAAGACAGAATAATATAAGAGTACATCCACAATAAATAAAAAAATTGTACTAAGATAAATACTGTGTACTCTCTCGTTGTGTCAACCGAGACGACTTTTTATTGTTATTTGCTTCATGTTGGCATAAGATACGATGACTAAAGCTGTTGAAAAATTGTTTAAAAATTATATCGGTTTATTTGAGTTAAAATTCATAAAAAATCTCAAGTTAATTTTTTTTATCTAAATTATTAATTTAATCAATTTAATGTAAACCTTTTCCAAACATATAGAGTTCATTGACATACTTCGTTTCATTTCGATTGCATTTAATTGATATATACAATAAAGCATATGTGACTTATCTTAGATAGTTTCGCAAAATTGGATTTTTGGCAGCATAAATTCATCAACATATGCGGGAATACACATATATACATATTTATGTATTTTGATTTGTATCTAGTCACGATTTTAATTTATGAACTTTATGTGTATGCTTAGCACTCAATTTTTGAAGATGACAATCGTTTTAGATTTGAAACGACGACGTTCAGGAAAGTTAAAATATAATATTTGTATTAAATATTTTGCAATTTACGTGTAGGTTTTTACGACCTGGAAAGGTATATTTTTTTTATAGTGCTATGAGCTAAAAACTATATCGTAAATATTAAAAGTTTAATGTTTAGTTCGTCTGTTTGATTAGTTCGGGTTATTAATTTTACAAAGATCGATTATTGATTGACTGTTAGATTTTTTTCGATGTATCGGAAAACGACAATGGTAGTTAATAGTAGATAATATTTGCAGTTGGAAAATGTAGAAAACAAAGTGAGCTTAAAATTTGTTTAAAGACCCAAGGCACGATATCGCTTAATGAATGGTGATAGTGAATATCCGAGTAGTTTTATCAAAGCCTTTGGTGCAGTATGTATAAACCACGTCAATGACTTTGATCAACATATTGTAACCATAAGGGTTGACGGAACACCAACTAAATCAAAACACCCGCGATGCTCCAAGCGATAGATGCGTAGTACATCACAGCAATAGAAACACACAACAACTCATAAGATGAACTTACACGGGCTCTATAATCTCAAAAACGAGGAATAATTTGTGCTTAAGAAATAAATTCGGGCTTTAGTGAGTGTTTTAAAATCACTTATATCAGGTATGTAACTAATAACCCAAAACTCAAAAAAATACCATATTTGGCTTCGCAATTACGCTACTAGTTTGCTATCTCAAATTAGGATATACACTTTTTAATTCAACCTATATCTCATATTAATCCTAAATTTATTTAACATATTTTAACTCTTAACATATTTAAAAGGTTTAGGGTTAAAAATCATCCACTAATCGAAAACTTTTCTCTAGAGTATTTACTTTCTTGTTTTCCATAATTGAACGATGTCCTAAATCTTTAAACCGATTTCATAAATTCTTTTGATGGTCTAGTACACAACCACAAAAAATTGACCGACATAACTAAGTTCGAATATCTCAAAAAGAATGAAAACTCAAAAAGGAACACTGAAGAACACATGAAGACTCATTTCACATTTAAGCCTATAAACAAGGCATGCCCTAAGCAGTTAATGGAGCTTGTTGCTCAGTTTAATTCACATATTCGGTTTAAGCCCCTCTTCAGAGGCCTATAATAGATAAATAATTACGTCGTCTTTTTATTCCTTCTAATCGTCTTGAAATTTGAAGTTGATACAAGGTCGAAATAGATGGACTACTCACCAACCTCTGAACCAACCATAACTGCAACTATCGGCGCAACCTGACAACCTTAAAATTACGACCCATTAGCGCTTCAGTGTACTTTTAGTTAGTATCAGTAGTTCAAATAAAATTGTCTTATCATCGTCCAGTCCTTTAAAATAATAAACTTGGCTAGGTAATCTCAAGAAAAATTCCTGCACTCCAAGCTCATCTGTCAATTTGGTACTTAATGCATCATCGAATAAGGCGACCCACGATCAAATTGAAAGATTTGGAAGGTATAGTTGAAATACAAGAAGGTATCAAGTCTGTCGGCACATTAAATCATCTGCTCTACAAAAACTTCGCGGCCACAGACACATGAGACCTTCCTTGTTGGTAGAATTATTAGTTCATTTGCCATTTACTGAAACTTCGCGGCTCCTAGCGTTAAAAACACCTAATTAGACATCCAGATTTACGTTAATTGTTTTGCCAACTTAAGGACAAAAATCGAGCTCTCAACCATATGAAGCTAGTTCCGGAAACCAAAATAAATCAAATCAAATATTTGCGCATCAATGTGTGCTAAAGCAAGACAGTTTTACCACCAAATTTCACTTGGTTTTCGATGGGTCGCATAACTTAGCAAATAGCCATTTGATTTACTATCATTACGTACTGTAGTGCAAGATTTATTTTTCATTCTTTGTTGTTTCAGGTCTCACGCCTGTCTTTGTCAAATTCAATAGTCAAACTGGAGTGCAAGACAGAGACTGACAAAACAAATAAAAATAATATATATATATATATATATATATATATATATATATATATATATATATATATATATATATATATATATATATATATATATGACAACCATCCAATGCGTTCCTTACGACAAGGTGTCTGCTTCAACTGGCATTAGAAAATGCCATTCGCGCATCACCGGACTTTTTCATAAAAGTCAAATAACAGCGATTCAGTGTCATAATGCAAAAAGGTTATAGAAACCTGAGTGATTGTCTAGTATTATGCCCTGCCTTTCTTCTTGGACAACGAATGCGGCAAAATTTTATACAACATAAGTTTCTCTATGGTAAAGGTGTTTTACGGTTATACCAACAAATTAGACTACGTTTATTGCTACTCGGGTCATTACCATTCAAAATGTATGGAATCTTATTCGTGGATGCATGTTACGTCCAAATCCAATCCGGATATTGTCTCCAGAGGCATGTGGGCTGTTTAATTATTAAACGGCGCATTATGGTTCTTAAGTCCATCATTTCTACACATTTGAGCACAAGTTATTTGATACATTTTCTTTGAGCGCAAACATTGTTCTCCTCCCTATAGGCATTTCATAACAGAATCTAGGGCTAGACTCTAAAGGTTGCTTAGAAAATCTGTTATCTAAGCATATGTTACATTATACTTCAACCACGCTCTGTTTCGCAATTGATGAAATTTGCCTGCTGAACGTATAAAAATTGCATCGGGATTCTATAATTCCTCAATGGAGTTTTACGATCCGTTTTGGTTTATCAAGAGGTCTGCCAATAAGGTCTGCTAATTGCAGACTTCACATGGAGTACATTTTTCTACGCTTCTTGAGATTTAAAAGTGTAAACATTGTCAGTGCCAACTCTATAAGTTAAACTCAATGTACGAGATACTACAGACCGATGAAATTGATCAGGAGATTATAACAATGATTACATCAACATGCACTTTTATCTTTCACCTTCAAAAAGCAGGTCTATATGTCCAAAACCAACATCCAACACTGAAAAAATATTCATAATCACACCAGATCATTTTTTGATTGGTTGTCCACTTGCGAGCATTCCAGAAGCTGACATAAGAGAGTGCTTCTAAAAAACGATGGGAAATACCTATTCAATTAAAGTAGTATTTCTGGAATAGGTGGTCCAAATGCTGGTGTTCCTCAGGGATCCATCTTTTCTCCGACCATTTTTCTAATTTTCATCAATATCTTCTATCAGCAACTCTTATTCCCATATACTCATACGCTGAGTATATTGGAATGAGCTTCCCTCTCTTAATGTTTACCATCTCCTTCATCGCAAAACGATGTTCTCGCTATAAAGGATCACTTTACCTAAGATTTCGATTTTATTCTTGAATGGGTTGAAGCCAACAGGATTACATTTAATCCCAACCAATTTCAAACCTGTGTTTTTTCTGGTCGAATTGGTTGCTATATGCCATTTTTTCAAACTGGTGAATCCAACTTTTAGATGCCATGGATACTCCATCAAAAAACACTTACAATATACAAGACATATATATATATATATATATATATATATATATATATATATATATATATATATATATATATATATATATATATTGATATATATATATATATATATATATATATATATATATATATATATATATATATATATATAGATAAGATTCAAGTCGAAGTATAGGTCTCATATTTAGGCTGATGCCAAATCGGATAAAAAATCCCGTGCTTCTCGAAAGATAACGGACGTAAATTTATTTTCTAATCTTGATTCTTTTTCCTATAGGCGTAATGTGAGAGCCTTGTGCGTGTTTTATAAGTAAATTCATAACCATTATTAACACAGATACAATCAAGAAATCAAATTCGCCAGGACCAATAAATTTAAAAACTCGGTTTTTGTTTGGAGTGCGGGAATATGGAATGAGCTGAAGGATAAGACATTTCCTGAGTATGATAAATCAATTGCGAATAGCCTTAAGCAAACATCTCACAATTATAGTCCTTAATATAAAGGAACTTCTTTGATACCTGCTTCACAAATATTAGATTCTATAAGAATTTTCTTCCCACACATCCTTACTTGATAATAACCTTAACGAAGGCCAGACAAGATTTAACTCGAATCTATTTTGAACATAGATCCAACAAAAGGCAAATTATCGCTTATAATGTGTTAAGTCTCTTACTTAACACATTATAAGCGATACTTGTATAATATATTCCACTTTATTCTATGGAATCTGGAGTTGCAGAAAACTAAAGCTGAGCATCTAGTCCTAATTGACAAGTTTGATTATTTTCCATTAGGGCCCTCAACCCAAGATTAAATTTAAACTACAATCAAATATAAATGTTCGGGGGCTGCACCAGGTCAAGACATAATTTAAACCTTGCAAATATCAATAGAGTCTAGTTGGCTAATAAGAGCCCATCAGAACAAATCGAGATATCTCAGGTTCCTATACCAAAATTAAGAAATCCAAAGTGTGAAATAAAATTATGTTGGCTAATACTTAGAATTACTCTTAATGGTAATCTCTATACTACCACACCGGACGAAATTCAACCTGCAACCTATTGATTTATAGGATTAGAAAATTGAACCAATGTTATGAAAAAAATAATGAATGCCAAATTAATTTAATATCAAGGAATAGCCTTGAATCATTCAAGAAAATATCGGTAAAAAAAACAAAACGCATTGGAACCTGTCTCATTGGTAAGCAAGTCATAAATGTTTGCACAAAAAACAACCACACCATTTGCAAATAAACCAAATTCATTAAGTTTAGAAGACCGGAAACAAGTGTTAAGGTTTCAAGTACTTTACTTACTCCAGAGCTAATAGTAATTTACTGCATTACTGACAGTTTATAAAAACTATTTTTGTTGTGTTAAACTTTAGTTCTAGAAAACACTTCATCGATTATTGGCCAATTTGGACGAAATCCTCCTTGTGGAGAATTTTCCCTACTATAACTTTTAAACCAGAAGCAAAACTATAGTATTTTCGTTTACGATTTCACGAGATACAAAAAAAAACGATAAATCTGCGTTTTTTGTCTTATAACCAGAAACTTTAAAACTTCCTTGTATTGCTTTCAATCTTAAATCGCTAGTAGCAAAAAATGTCGGATATTCCAAGTTTTAAAATATAAATAAATCATTTAATTTTATTATTTTGTTGCCCCTATATATACATAACATTCACCTTATACATTTTTATTATGTTGACCTCTCCAACGGATTGTATAACATTCTCGAGAAACAAGAGAATAATACCAACAGCAAAGAAAAAAACTTCCAACAAGAAACATAACAAAAATAAAAAATGTCTGCACTTAAAAGTTTTTTATTTTTTATTTAAAGTTTGCGTTTTCTGTTTATGTTTCTATTTTATTGCCATTGTTCTCCCATAATAACCCGCAGGTGATATGGCCTGATCATTTTCTATGTATATATACGAGTGTGTATAATATATGGTGCCCAGGTATATACAAATATACCGTCACAAAGATATAGCTAAAAGGATTTAACGATGTTTTACTTTAATTGGTAATTCCTTTAAACTTTCGACTCTTGGGTTTCATGAGTGTGAACACCTTAAAGTATTTTTCATTTATTTTAATATCCGTAAAATTATTCATAGTGTACATTTACAGTTTATTGTGTGTGGTTTACACCGAGTTTTGTTTGTCATAAAATGAATAATGGTCGTCTATTTATTACAATATGAAGACGATAGATACCGAAGATGTGGAAAACCACGATTTTTAATGTATATACGTTTTCCTGTAACACAACAAAACGTCTTGCACACACACACATATATACACACACACCCACAATAAAATATTTCGTTAAATATATAAATATAAAGGAAGAATGGAAAACTGTAATGAAAAATAATTTTAATTTATTTGTTGATGAAAAGTGTGAGGATTATAATTTTCATACAAACAAGCGATTTTTTTTTTTTAAATTAAATTTAATTGGAATTCTTCGTTTTGTTTATTTTTCCGTTGCTGTTTTCAATGTGGTGCTGCTGTGTCAGATAATTTATTGGGTGGCCAGGTATTTTACTCTCGAATACATTAAAAATTATGTTAACTTATGCTATCGTACTATACCAAAGTTGTTTGTGTTTGCCATACATGTTCGAGTAAAAATCAATTTACTAAATTTATCCAAAAACTACGAGATGGCCGATGATTTTGAGAAGTTTGACATTTATATTAAGCCTTTCGGGCATAATATATTAAATAATATCTTTATATAATACTATCGACTATTTGATGCGAACAAAATATTAAATATGATATTTCGAACGTTTCATGTCTTCGTATTTTATTATTTTCTACTTTAATTAGACTGGACACGTGTCAAAATCAGTAAATCGATTATAGATGTGTAGGAAAAATCGAAAGGGCATTATTACAGTTTCAGTTTAATTTTTTCGGGGCGAACACGTTTGAGTTTCTAGAAAATTAAATAGCCCCAAAAAAGGTTACTGATGATACCGTACCATGCTCATTCTGTGGTATAATGGTACACCTTTAATGGGTTTGTCGTGCGATGGCCAGCAGCCACAACAAACCAAGTGACAATAAAACACATTCGAATCGTAATTACAGAGCAGCAAAAAATTGTTTCCAAGCCTTCTGCTTTAATACCTCTGCTACCGATAACATCCACCATATTCCGAATCGTATCAAAGTTGACTCTGGATCGAGACGCACTATCATTTATCGCAAATCGGCATAACTTTGTGAGGCAAATCAGAAAAACTGGTAGGTTTCCAACGGAATCGAATCGATATTTTGGGATGTTTAGACGTTGATGTACAGTACAATTGTAAACTAATTTCTAGTCTACTATTATACATTACAAAGCTCTCACACCACAATGTTTTCCAGTTCCATCATCAAATCACTTGTTGTCGACAATACCAAACGGTTTCGTGATTGCAAAACTCGACCTTGCCTAGAGGTCCAACAGATCATCGAAGATGATATATCCGCCCTGGTACAAACAATTACGCCCAAGGGTGCGTTTAAGGTTAACCGACTCTAATTCAGTATTAGTACGGCGCCAGGGATTTTCCAAAATTTCATGGAGATATACTATTCCACGACGATTCCAGGAGTCATAACATTAATACTACAATATCATCGTCATTGCATCATCTGACACGGATTCACAAATGTCAGATTGGTTGTTCATATACTAATTATCTCGGGTGTAGAATCGATTTCGAAGATCCCCTCCTATGCAACATAAGATCGACGCCATTAGAATATTTTGACAAATTAGTCGGCGCGGCTCAAGATTATGTGAATTGCCTAAAGCTATACATTTTTAGTTTTAAAATTACAATTTTTTATAATTTTGTCGAATGAACTTAAACATATTTCTAACCTAAAATTATATCATCTGAAGTTTGGGAGTATTTTATTAAAATTGCAGCCCCAAACAATGCAAATAATAAAGCGAAATGTAAGCAATGTGAAGCTGAAATCAATAATTCAAAGGGATCTACGTCCGCAATGATAAATCACATGCGGAATATTCACAAGATTTCTTGTGAAAAAAGAAAACATGATTTGAGTACTGGTAAAAGTGAAAAAATCTCGAAACCAAACTCGATTTTGAATTACGACAATGTTAAAAAAGCAACTCTTAGTGAAATTGTAGATAAATTAGCTACGAAAGATGGGTTTTCTATTCGAGGAATAACGCGCTCAAATTTTATTCTACAAGGTAATTCGGAGCTCCGAGCCAAAGAACCCGATCCTCCTTGACCCATGGTTCTTGAACCAAGTTGACATATACGTCATCTTTTGATATTTGGAGCAACAGAGCAGCTGACGCTGCCTTGCAGTGATAAAGGTTGATTTGCATGAAATTAAGCATTTTAATGCTTTTTTTCAAAACCTCCACCACAGTAGATTCAGATTCCGTGGAATCAGAGTCTGAACCGAGTCCGCAAAGGACTCGATTGATGTAGACAACTCATTTTCCAAATTCGTACCCTTTGTCTTTTTAGGGTGCGACTGCATGCCATTTGAGCAACCGTCCCCAGACGAGGTTCCGTGCCATGCGGAAGTATCTTCATCTGGTTTTGATGCCCTGACTTTGCAGCCCCATCCTTTTTGTAGACTTTGAGAGTCACCGCGCTAAATCCATAGCTCACTAGACCACCTGTCTTGGCTAATACATCCAATAATTCGGTGTTAATAATAATGACGACTGATCTATTGTCATCTCTTGCTTCCTCAACCTTGGCTATCTTCCTATTTGAAGTTGGTAATTCTGGATTGCTGATTTGCAGCAATTCTAAAATGGTTTTCGGATTATTTTTCGGCCTACTAGGAATATCCTCCAATGGTATTACCTTAAGCTTGGCCCCAGACCAAACCTCTCCTAAGCTGCTAATCGCCTTCCTATAGAGATTAAGAGATCTCTATTAGAGGGAGTGATGCTACCATCTTCCTGTCCTCCATAAATCACTGCTACTACTAGTGGATCTTTAAGAACATTACTAAAAGACCTTCCTGCTTTTACCTGCAGTTTAGTTCTTTTAGTGGCCTTCGGAGATTCATCCTGTGATCTATGTCTTTTGGAGACATACCCTTCAGATGAAGTTCCCGGCATCGTCCTAGTAACCTCAGTAGCCCATTTATGTGTCGCTATGTGGTTATTTGTTCTTACTTCCTACGGAATTTCCCCAATCCTTTTTAAGGCTCTCCGTGCTTTCTTTCTGGCATTAAAAAAATTCACATAAATCCACATTCCCACCCATAGGAAGAGTAGGCCTACAGACCCGATTCTCCTTATTTGGTTTGGAGGGACCTGCATTATTTTTGCACGTATTCCCTTCCCTAATTTTAGGGAGAGGAAACCTAAAGACCCGTGTCTCCTTCTTAAAGTTTTCCGGCTTTTTAAGAGTTCCGGACTCTTTATTCTGATTTTTTGGATCCATAATATTTCCTATGAGTAGCGGAGAAAAATGGGGTCCATCCTTGCAGAGATCCGCATTACAAGGATAAGGGCTAAGAGCAACTGGATGTCACCAGGTATCCAGAGGCTCCGTTCAAGACTGGGCTTTTTGGAAGGGCCCAGGGTGATCATCGGCACCGGTCGCATGACACCTTAATCTGGCCCTTGTTTTATAGTGCAAAACACTCGCATCTAATATTTAGCCGATCGAAGTCGTTGCCCGAGGAGTACCACTAGGAGGTATATTATATACAATTATGGTGGACTCCACATAGTTGCAACAGTGGAGAATGAGTTGTAACAAGTTACAACTATAAACCACTGCCTACCCTATTGAGATTCACCCACACCACTACAGAGTTGGAAACTCTAACAACGTGTGGAAATCATTAAATTTTATTTTTTATTTTGCGATTTAACATCTATAGACTTCTTCCTTTTTTCCTCAGGCTATCTTAAATCACAAGTCTATGCGAATAAAATAATTAGTGTCAACAAAGCCACCATAACGATAATTGTATCCAGTAAATTCAAAATTTATGCCAGCGCTTAATGCACTTAATAACAGTTTAGTCTTAGTAACAGTTTGTGAGTGCGGGCACAATGACAGTCCAAAAAAGTACTGCGATGCTGTTCTAGATAAAGGTTGTCAAAAGTAACAGACTGTAAAATTGACATAGAAGCTAAGTTGTGGAAATGTATTTGTTATATTCATCCTTCTAACCCACCGATTTTATAACATTTTGAATTTTAAATAAACACAGTATCATTGATACTGTTACCAATAATAAACGAATAATGCCATAAACTAACGCAGACCTTAATATCAAATCAAATCTTTTCGTCGTATTCTAATTATATTATGCTCGTGCACAAAAGGGCACTTTGGACAAGCTATACCCAAACTTATTACTGTATAATGTTATATACGCAGTGATTGAATTATACGCCTGAGAATTCTTTTATCTGGTAACGTAAGAAATTTAAATTAAATGTTTTTGAAATTGGATATTCACATGATTTAATATGAAATGAAAAAGCCAAACACAACAACTACAACCAGAAAAGTTATCTCATTTATTCAGAAAATCTTTATTTCGACCACAAAAGTCGGTCGTACATATACAAACACACACACATATCTATGGAAACATACAAATGATAAAAATTTGGCATATGGTTTTTCCTTTCATTTTTCGATTCGAAGAACTGAGATTAAATTAGGTAACAAGCACGTGTTGGATATACAAATATCTTTCGAGTAACAATCAACCCTTGCTTATATACATTAGACGTTTAACTTGTTTGTAATTGGTCGAAAACAAAAAAACAATGTATCTCACAAATTTGTGTACGATGTCCGCCACTTTAATAGGCATTCACCTTTAATCACCTTATAAATAAATAAACAAAAAACTTACCCAAAATAAATACCCCATCCAAATTCCAGACTAGATAAGCTTAAAAAGGGTAAAGATTTTTTTTACGTAGCGTCAGCTACGTTTTGTATTTAAATAGGATCAAATTGATTTGCTTCTAGGTGTATATAGTGTTTGTCTTTACAGACAATTAAAACGGATAATTACACGTTTATAACGGAATAAGTTTTTCACTTGTTTATACCTGTAATAAAACAGATCCATATAAATCGTTTCCAATTTTATAGATTCGTTAACACACACAGTCAAATTTTTTTCGGAACTGCAAAGTGTTTTTATTTTACTGACACATGTATACAACTTTTAATTTATCACTTTAACCCGGGTATGACAGGCATTATGAGCTTCTTACTATTTTTAATGTTTAAGATATTTTATTTCTATTTGAATAGGATCAACTGAATTTTTTTGTCTTACGTATATTTACTTATCTCTTTAAAAATGGATATAAAAAATTTCAAATTAAAGATTTCGAGTTTATTATTCTCGTTTCTTGTTTTATTTTATCAACATATAGATTTCCCAAATATTTACATTTTGGAAAAACAATAAAAACGAAAACATCATAATTTTATGTACATTTGCAAGCTTTCATTATGTTTTCCCGACAGAAATTCCCAGATATAGGGATATTTAAATTGTTTTAATTTCTTTCTAAGCGAAATATATATCTGCATGGTTTCATAACAACTACCTGTTCGTTTGGAGGTGTATATACGTATGTAGATTATGTTTTACGAGACGAAAGACGAGAAAACATTTTATTACATGAAATACGAGTACATATATTACTCGTATTATGATAATAAATATGTTAATGTAAATGTTAATGACGAATTGTAGGTATATATAGACAAAACCAGCAAACTTGTGATTGATCTAAATAATTCCTCAGTTATATAGAAGGTTCTCGTCATTAACCAAAATTCCAATTAACGAAATAAATTAAAATTACGACTTGCAGTACAATTAAATATCCTTGTTGTTTATTGATGGCCATGGCAAATGTTATACGAATAAGAAATTGGAACCTTTTGTATAGAAATCATTCGTGTATTCGGTAACAAAACGTTTACGCCTTTAAAATATGATTGGTGATTGGACGAGAATCTCATTAATAATCATGTTTTGTTGCATTATCGTGACGGATTTTAGATTAGTCAAATGTATTCAGGTGAGTCAGATCCAATTTATTACCTTTATCATATTAAAGGGACAAAAAATGCACATATGGACAAACTAAAACGAATTCATGATTTTGTGAATAACATACGAGGTGATGAGTTCATTGAAGCGGTTCGGCAACCTAACTAAAGTTAGGTAGAAATGGACTAACTAGACTAAATAAATTCAGAAGAATGGAAGACTTACTTATTATGATATTGAGCCGAAACTTGGACTTAAAACCACAGTTGAACCGAGACTAAATATCAACATGAATGAAACACTCGAAACGACTCAACGTGCTCACGAGTTAAAAGGACAGCATAATCCCGCCAAATTTCTGCTTTATATCCGTAACTTCATTTATAGCTTTTAGCATTTAGCATCATTTAGATCATTTGATCGATGTTTAAATTAAATTTCGAAGTCAGAGCAATCAAAATATGAATCGATGAATATCTCACGACTGGTGAGTCCGTTTGCAATCATTGGCGCCTTATAACGAGCTACTGAGGATTTGATTCTAAAGATCGCTTTTGAATTTATGGTTTTTCAGGTCGGGGGATATCAACAATTACCAATTGCGATTGCTCATCAACGATTAATATTCTTCATTTTTTTGCTTGCTTCCGATTTTCACAGATATAAGTTTAATAATATGCATCTTTGGCCGTGATCGATTCATTGATATTTTCACATATGAAATATGTGACAAAACTAGGAAATGTGGAGGCATCGGATTTCATTTTGCTGGTCTTAATTCAGGGGAGACTTCTTCTGTTGAAACGGTTAACTTATTCTAAGCATCGCTGATATTGTTTAAATAAATTTCAGTAAAGCGTTCTGCCAATTTACTTGGTAAATCGATGTCATCATTACCATTGCTTCAGCTCATAGCTACTATAACCGAACAAATTTTAAGCTTCTCTATTGAAAGGCCCAGTTGCAATGTCAATCAATCATTTGGTAAATAGTAGTCTTTGCTAGTTTCTGGAAGTGTTGTCTATAGTTTCAAAGATGATTACACTATTAAAGTAGCCAATTATAGACAAACTACTACTACTCCATATGCAAGATCGAAGAAATAACACCAATGAGCTTAAACGGATAAAAAATATATTAAAAGGTTATTATAAATATTTAAAGCTCAGCTCTTCATTCATTACTTCTACACTATACAACTTCCACTTACTATTTCCTTTAAAAACATGTAGTGATAGTAATAGCCTATTTTTGCCCTTGACATTTGAAAAAGCGCTGTATAACTGTCCATGTTTAAAAACTGGTTGAGGCAAAAAAAACTCCAAATTTGTCGTATAGACATAGACAACTAGTTGTCTATGGTATAGGTCTTTCCTGGGTTTTGGTGATTACCATAAAGTGGGCTAACCGCAGAGGAAATTGTTTTTTTTGGATTTCAAATGGCCATTTAATACCCTTTGTATCCAGAATCATTCTTGAGATGACTTTCGAATCATTATGGTCACCAATAAAGATGCTGCAGAAGATTATGTTGCTTCATAGTTCTTCCACAATTAATCTAGTGCCGTTGCAAAGTTAACGTTTTGTATTCATATTTCTCAACATCATGACGCGTTCACATAGATGTCAATGAGTTTAAAAATGTTTTAGGCCATCGTTGTTACTCGCCAAGCCCAGTTCCAAATTTTAAGAGCCAAAAAAATCTTAAAGCTAAAATATAAGGAATAAAGGAATCCTAAAGCTTAAATATATTGTTTAATCGTTCTTTAACAAAATGGCAGCAAGTCCAGTAGGAATTACAACTTTCAGTTGATTTCCACGGAAAAAACGGCTCCAGTCAAGACTTTGTATAAAAATGTCTTTCTTGAACCTCCTGCTCCAAAAAGAAGCACTTCTGATTTCCATTATTTTCCTTTTCTCGATAACGAATCTCGGGATGGCATTCCAAAATCTAATCATATTTGCGTACTTTTCACTATTTTGCAGTAACTTCCTCTCAGTCTGCTCTGCTGTCCTTATGTTTAACGGTTGTCATTATTCTGGAGTCATGTATATATTTCAAGTTCGCGATGTCGTTTGCATTTCAGCTGCTTCGGTGTCATTATAACTTGCAGAAACTGCACTAAGTAATTTAAATTAAGTACACTTTAGTAATGTAGTCAAGAAATCAAGATTAAGGATTGAATAAAAATGAGTTGTAATAATTAAAATAAAACATTAATTTACACATTTTGCTCACTATTTTAAACAACTATCACGTCATATTGTCAATGAATTGTAATATTTAATATTCAACTGTTTCCATTTATAAAATTGGTTGCAAGCAGCAATTTATTTTAAAATATAATTTATAAAATTGGTTGCAAGCAGCAATTCATTTTGAAATATAATTTTGAATCGTGAAGTTCAAGTAAATTTTCAAGTAAACGTCAAACAGTTGAATAACAAACATCCTATTCATGAATTTATTTTTTTTTTGACACAGTTTTGTAGATTAAATATTTATTTGAGTAAGTAATTATTTTATATTAATTTGGCGAACTATTTAAAATATTATGTTCTTTACAACGAAGAAAGTAAATAGAGAGACGGAGGTAATTAATGGAAGGTATATCGATTGACGAAGGTCATGAAAATGCACAGATTAAATTATATGCAAATGGAAATCGAATGTTCCACTTTAATAACAAGGATATCACGATCTTTGGTAGAAAATCTGCTATTAGCCATGTGCGATGGTGGTTCCATCTTTCTGAAATAAAAAATATGTAAATACCTCCGTAAAGTGTATAACGTCGATGGATGACTTAACTAATTATTCAGATTTGGCTGTTGTGCGTGCATCGCTTTGTTTCGATCTGGTAAGGAATTTGTAATAAAATTTAATTGTCATCTGTTTATAGACCCTGGCAAACTAGTGTTATGTGTAAACTTTAAGGTTATGCTATGCACAAATTATTGTACTTGGAACATGTAGAGGTATTGAATTGTGTGAATTTGCCCGAAATATCTGAATAATTAGACAGACATCACAGCTGACATGCCAGGTCAAATTAGGAATAAAAAAATCTAGTTTGACCAGCTCCGTTATCTCTCCGGCTCTAGAATGACTTAATTTGTAGTAATCTCGTGCAACATTTTTTTTTGTATACCACTGACTACCATCAATACCAAAGAACTATCAACAGTCTTAAACAAAATACTATGAGCAGTTTTGAGCTCATAAATAGGTTTTAGAGGGTAGCTTTTATTCTTTTCATGAAACCAAACAACGCGGTTTAGGATTTAGGAGTGTTTCATCATGCAACACTTTTCTACGGTCGATGTTCTAGAAAAAAAAAGAATTCTGGCAAAAAACAAAATTAAGATTTCAACTCTAAATTTCTTAAGAGCCTCAAAGCCTTGCAAAATCTTTATCTCGTAAGTTCTATCATACACGTTCTTCACAGGAGGATATTTTTTTCCAGAGAAAGCAGCCAACGCAGTCGTTACAGAAGAATACAACAGGTGCTGTGGTCGGGACCGACATATCGAGTTGAAGGCAGCGTGGCAATCAAGAGAACTCAATTTGCTAATGCAGGAAATTTTTTAAAAAATTCTCCAGGTCTTATGATGTAATAAAACCGAATGGACGGGATCGGTACAATATTAAAACAATTAGTGAGAGGGACCCATAAGTTAACATTAACGTCTGCTGAATACATTAAACGATACTTTTTTGGATTTTCCGACAGTGAAAGTGATAGCGAAGATGGGGATGGCTTCATTGAAGCGGTTTAATGTAGGACAGCTTAGTTGGCGCAGCATATATATATATATATATATATATATACATATATATATATATATATATATATATATATATATATATATATAAAGAATAAAGGACAGCTATATATATATATATATATATATATATATATATATATATATATATATATATATATATATATATATATATATATATATATATATATATATATATATATATATATATAAATTTGAGGTTACAACTAAAAAATTGAAATTTAACTGATGAATCGGGTAAGTAAATGTCATTGAAAAGTTCTTGGTAGCCTTTGGATACACAATATTGTACAATACAACCGTAATGTTTAGATCCTCATTGAGAACTTTTACCTCTCATTGAGTACTTATTACTTATAGTAATTTAGCGGATAGTCGAGAACGGCAGAGATTTCTGCGTTAAGTCACCTATCTATATAATAAATAACCCAAGTACTCCTAGCAATGGCACGTACATACTGATCATCATTAATATACAGTACAATCTTATTACGTTTAAAATCCTCGACTCAATGTAGGCATACTATCATGGTATGTTAGCCTAATTACGTGCTAGATATCGCTACTGGTATCGTTTTAAAATAATCAAAATATTTTTATATGTATATTCGCCTAAATGTCATATATTCTAAATTTGGACGAAATTCTATCGATCCGACATCTGTAACATCAATGGGTAATCTGTTTTTTCCTTGTGATGGTAGTACCAGAGACAACTTATAAGTTGTCTCTGGTAGTACTATATGTATTCAAACTATGATAGGTAAGATGAAAATCTTATTTTTAAAATTTTCAAAAAACTCTACGATATTAAATTAAATTAAAACATAACACCCATATGTAACAGAATTTTGCAACAATTAATACTTTAAATCTATTTCATTTACTGAAAATGTCATTGTATTGTTTTTGTAGTTAAGTAGTTTTTCTTTTAAACAGGTAACAAAATCTAAAATAAATTGTCTTATACATAATACAAATACAACAACAACAACAGCTCAAAACGGAAAAACGAATTTAATGTTGTTGTGATTTTCATTTCGAATGGACTTAGTTAGGAAACATAAAAATAATAATACATATTATAGAACCCGAAAGAAAGAGACGGAAAAAAGAGAGGAAGAACACATAAAGTGTGTAGCATAGTATCTGGAAGCTATAAGTATGGATTTAAGAAGACAATACGATTTCTTTTTTGTTTCGGCAGGATGATATAAAAGGAAAATAAGCTTTTCCTGTTTGTGCACATCTATATAGTACAAAAGGACATATGTATTCGCTTTATAATCTGTTTTCTAAAAGACATACAAATAGATTATATCTATATAGATGTACAGTCAAGACAACTGATGTTATATAGTTACACCTTATACCAGTTTTTTTTGGTGTGACATCACAAAATGAAAACTGTGAATACGGTTTTTTTGTGCAAAAGGAAAATAGAAAATTAATTTCAATTTACTAAAAGTGTCAATACTTGTACGAATTGTCAATTTATATACTCCTCGAGACTGCTCCTATATTTGTACTATTTACACTAATAGTTTTTTTTACCATGCATGATACATAAGAGTACTGTTGAGTTTGCATATGACAAATTATTTGAATAATATCCTTTTGGGTATTTACTATCGTATATAGAAGAGTTTAATAGAAAATTCTATTCATTACAAAGATTGACTTTTAATAGACAAATTATTTGTTCAAACTATAGTTGATTTTGAAAATATTAATTTTTACCTATAACACTCAGGGGTACAAAATAATCGACACTACATTGAAATGGAACAGGAATTCAGTTAGGAAAATTTATGTTACAATTTTGGTTTACAATGGTTTACAGAACGAAAGATGTAATCAAAAATTGATATTTTTAGATAAAAGTTGGAGATACCACATATTTTGAAGATAGTTATATGGATAGAGGTATCTATATAACCACATCATCAGGACGAGTATTGGTCTAACAATGTTTTGGTAATGGGTTTTCATCTTTGATTAATAGAACTCCACAGTTGAAACCATTGCCTGTACTCCCTTACTTGATTGGTTGATTGATTGATTGATTGATTGATTGATTGATTGATTGATTGATTGATTGATTGATTGATTGATTGATTGATTGGTTGATTGATTGATTGATTGATTGATTGATTGATTGATTAATTAGTTAGAATGTACGGCCAATGACGAACCAGGAACTCCTGGAATGCCGGGCACCACAGTACACCCGTGTTACATATAATAAAACCGAAGGAGAGGAAGGAATATAAGTTATGACAGACTCGACCCGGTTACTGACATCTAAGCGATAATTAGTATTATCTTTTTTGTGATGTCGGGAAAAGAAAGGTAAGTTAGTAACGACAGAATTGGTCCAATTTCTTGGGAGACAATATTTAAACTACTATTATTATAAGACAATCATAATTTTACTGAACTGTTCTGCATTCTATCATCTCTCATCAGCAACTCAAGTGTGCCACCTTTCATCTGTAATCTGTAAGTGTCAAATTGTAAGTGTATTCCTTCCAATCTTTTCACCTACCACCCATTCATACCCAAATCACACCAAATGGCTGCTCCACTGATGATACCGGCATAATCAGCAAAGGTGGAATTCATCTATTATCCAACAGGTTGAAAACATAACTCTCTGAAATTCTACAAGTCTACAGCCTTCTGAAAATCAAAATTAGCACGACCTACAACCCAAACGCTTTCAAAAACAACATCAGCGCATGAACCGAGACCTTACAAGTCTGCTATTGATAATGCACTTCACAAAAGCTAACACCAGGGCCAAAAACTCAACGAAACAACAACATCCTCCCCCTCAAAACCATTACCAACCACCAACACAACTGCCATAAAATTCGAAGATGTACCAAATTTGGAAATCCAAAACCCAAAAGTACCTAAAAAATGGCAAAAAAAGAGCATAACAGAAACGCAACGGCTAAGGAAGACTAGACTTTTGCAAAGAGACCCTCCGAATACTAGAAAATTTGCTCCAAGTGAGACAAATAATATAAAGAAATAATTTTGGCGTCAAAACTGTGATATGATGCGCAAAAGAAGCCACTTATTGCCAAAAGAATAAAAACCGTTCCACCCCTGCTCGAACCTATTAAGCGAAACCTGTCGAGTTCTTGCGCAAGAAGCCAAGGACCAATGATCGTACCTCTCTTATAAAAACATAATTGCAATTTTGCTATGCTACAAAATCATTACTCTTATTGGCTACACTGTCACCTATATTCAAATATGTATTTATATTTTGTGTCTCCACTCATCTTACAACAACAAATTTTATGCAGCGGACAAATGAAAGTCAAACAGGGTGAATTTTCATATTTGGCGCACTTTCATATATCTCTGCGTTTGAACAATATGCAAATCAGAACACCCTATTACTAAACACACTGATACAATTGATAGAAACTCCATCACTATCCACTATCCACCAAATATTTGGATGTGTGCACAAGAAATAATAATAAAATGGATATAAGATTATGGTGGTGAATAAAATTTAAATGGTTTCGATCTCTGCTAGTCATATTTGTTTCTATTACCGCAAGGATCGCACATTTTTTATTTAGAATTAAACATGGGAATCGCACAACAATAGGGCACTATAAACTGTGATTATCGTTTTGTTTCGATAAACTCAGAACGATTAGACAGAGATGTAAGTTGAAATTTATGTAATATAACTCGTAATGTAAATATAAAAATATATGTAAATTTTAGAACACAATATTTATCAATAATTCAATCGTTTTACGATCCGAATATTAATTTAAAATTAAATTTAGTAATTTTGGCGCCCCTCTACACCTAAAAATACGAAAAAATAAATAAAATAAAATATTGACCATCGTGTAGCACATCCGCCATCTTTAATTATTCACCAAATAAATCATGCCTATAAAACATGGCTACATGATGTACAAAAAATACAATAAAAAAAATGCACATTAAATGATGCATGCATACTTGTAGGAAAGCGACAGATTTTCCGATCTATTTCATTATTTCACAAATTTTCACACACACACACACTCACACATTTCAATTTTTTCAAAAAATTTAAATGAGAAGATCGACAAAAACACGACCAATCTCTTCAACGATTAACGATTAACCGCTTTGCCTGTACTCCCTTACTTGTATAAAACTACCATCATGAATACCAACTGCCACATGCTCGTCGACCCGAACCCATCCTTAGAAACAAGAAGTGTTATGAGATTGTGTGGAAAGATCATCATCATCCTATCTCTACTATCAGTGATTAGCACTAAAGTCATACTCCGAGATGGATATTATCATGTCAAATAATTGTTAAATGAGCCTTTTACTTAGGATTGGCGTACTTTTGCGTATGCGCGTTAACTGGATTATTGACCATTTAGTTAGTCCCATCCACAAACGTGCCCTCCTTATTTATGATTATCGACTTCTTTACATCCTAAAACAACATTTTTGACCTGGAGCCCCAGATTAAACCTAACACTAAAATAGTGTTAGTGGCGTATCGACTGCATTACTAGGTTATATCTTCAATACGCTTTCATTGTCTTAAATAAGAAAACTGGGTCTCCCATATCAGTCCCTGATATCGGTCCTTGTTGTTGGGGGACACCCCCATACTTCGTAAGACTCCTACGAGAATGATATTCAAAGAATTCCACCACAGCAACGTTACCTTGTGGTATGAGGCGACTAAACAAAGGTTGGATAGTTGGGCTGACTACCCGCATCCGTTAAAAATTACACTGTTAAATATATCAATAAAAAGATAAATGGATACCTCCAAAATATTTTACATTAAAGATGACATCGGCTATCTTGGTGTTGGTTTTATTCTTGGGCCCAAGGTGAAAAAGGCTGGCAAAATCAGACAGACTTATGTGAAAACATAGATTCGTACTCCTGACACAATCTAGTGTCCGATCACGTTCTCATTGTGGCTAGCACATTCTTTCTTCGTAAAATATTTACTTGGCAACATGGACACACCCTCATAAGATGTCCTAAAGTAAAATGAACCATGTTTTAAATTCTAAGGGAAGGTCTCAAGTCATCCTAGATGCCAGATCTAATCAGTTGACTAGAAAATTTATAGTTTATAGATCATCAATGGGCCACTGCAAAGCTAAGATGGTAGTTTTTGTAAAAGTCAGGGCTCACAATAAAACGTAACTTACGCTCTAACAGTGAAGGTCTGATAAACGAATATAAGAAAGAACAGTATCAGAATTTTGTCAGCAGTAGCATTATGGAAACCAACCCCCGTTCTGATGATGTAAATGCTCTATGGGAGGTATTGAAAACTTCGGTTGTCAGTGCCACCCACGCGACTATAGGTATGCAAAAAAATTAAACCCAAAAATAATTGGTTTGATGAGGAGTATCGTCTTGCTATCGAGCATCATAATATAGTCTGTAATGAACCGTGAATACGTTTTACAATCGCACGGAAGTATAAAGCGGTCCTTGCTAGGTGAACCGCTAGGCGAATTTCCAAAATCCGGAAAACACATGATTTTATACATAAAACACATGCCCCTTCAATCTGTTAAATTTTTGACCCAAATCGAAAATTTACAAAATCCAAAGGACACATGAAGCATGTGTCCTTTGGATTTTGTGATGATGCATGTCAGCCCGTTCAAATTTTGAAATTCATGCCACAAATCAAAAAATTTTCAAAATCCAGAAATTTAAGGGTTATTTAACGTCATACTTTACGCCGTAGCCAGACAAATCGAGGACGCACGACTACAGAGTCGTGCAAGCACTGACAGAGGCGATAGTTCGGCTAAAGGATTCTGCACTCCAACAAGGGTCATAAATGTTAAATTAGACAATAGCTGGTCATCTCTAAATTTACCTTCTTTCTGGTAATCCATCAAGCAAATGGACATAAAGCACTTGACCTTTGCGATTTTCTGTTAAACATCCATCAGTTAATTTCATGTAAAATATTTCCTAAATGTCACAAAATCTATGTGTCCGCATTAATACCCCCTCGTTACACGGAAAAGCAACCGAATACACATTCAACTATCGAACCAATTCAAAAACCAAAATAAAAATTTCTCTACGCATCTCCAAAATTTTATCTCAAAACAAAAATTAGTTGGAATCTCAAATAAGAGTCTACACTAAATCTATGCCAATGAGTACGTTTTATACCGTCGATGTGTAGAAATATTATGAAAATACGACAACTGCACACAACCAAAATCTCCAAAGAGAGCGGCGAAAGAGAAAATCGAAAGTTTTTTTTTTTTTTTTATAAATTAAACGTCACATTGACAATTCGATGCACAATCAAAATAAAGATTTCCGATGAATGGAATCGTATATTGTAGCGCATTTTGTGTACAACTAACATTAAGTTAAATAACAATTATTAGTTATTATTTGTAATTAGTGATGTAATTATATAGTTTTGACTCAAATGTAAATAGATTTGGATCAATGTATAAAAGTGGTTGTGTTGTAGTTTATAGTTGTGTTATTGTTGTTGTTTTTCGCTTTAGCGAATTTTTTGCGTGTGCCGTTCGTTTTCACTTTAATTTAATTTAATTAGCTAAATCGTACAATGATTTTGATAAGAGTGTAGTTTTAATTAAAATTTAACAAAATAAAAATTGTGATATTTATAGTGTATATTGTAATATAAAATACGTAAATTGAGAAAAAAAATTTGTGTCTTGATGTGCGCATAAAATAACAAGCAGTGTTGTAGTTAGGGTTGATCAAAAAAATTATGACGAATATACAAAGTAAATTTCTTCCAATCGATGCAACGTGCATTCAATATGTACATCCGTGGACGGATAGTTGTGTCGATGCAACTGCTGGACTATTAATATCGGCGGCACAGGAATGCCTTCGAATTTATTCGATCGTATATATGGTAAGTCGATAGATTAAACCTTGACTTGGGTTGGCACCTTCTTATCTTGTGTACAAAATAAATCGTCAAAAGCTATGTTTTATTTACATAAGATATTTTATGTTTTTGTATAGGCTACATGCATTATTTACGTACATATTTGGGTTACTTATATTTTGACCGACGAGTTATACTTCGTTTTCTTTTGTGCGTTATCGATTTTGTCGGCTAAAGTTTTTTTTGGGTGAATCATGTCTGAGTCTAAATTTGTTTAGCTCTTGACATCGTTTTTAACTTCCGATATATGATTTATGTAGTTGCTTAGATATTGCGTTATGCGGGTTTATATGACCTAAACAACTTTAATAAATTACCCCTATTCGAATAACAAATCGCCAACTTTAGTGATTGCTATAATTACTATCAGAATTCAAAGGTTAAGTTGACAATAGAGTCGAGTTCAATATCTGAACAATTTGATTTGCTAATATGTACTGGGTAAAGACAATTAAAACGAAGTGTAAAACATTTAGATTTAATTTTGTATACTAATAATCGGGTTTTACAGGCTATTGATAGCCAGTACCATACCGACAATATCGTTTTTATCTACAGTTGGCTATTCGTATTGCGTTATACAACCAGAAGACCTAAGTTGTTCTCTTTTCGCCTGCCAAATGGTGAGATCTTGTTTAGGGATCGCTGCGTCATTTGTTTAGAAGTGGCTCGCGGTCATGACATTACGAAATACTATTGACACTACCGAGCAACTGGCGCTGTGGTTAAAGCTGCGGTGTTTATGTTGGGAGATACGGGGTTTGATTACAAAATAAAAATAGAATTGAAACTGAATTTACTACCACTATTATTAAAAGTGAAGGTTTGAATTGTACTTGCCGCTTAACGGAACTTAACGTTAGGATGACAACATTATAAAGAAACAATTGATGTTGAAAACTCTTTCTTGGTTCGTATGACATAAGTAAGTAAAGATGATATTTTGAAATTGACTGTTTCGTGGATTACTTAAAATAAGTCTGTCTTTCGGGGGCTATATGCTGTGGAAATTTTATCTCGATTTTGTTAAAGCTCGAATTGAATTTAAGCTACTAAACTGGTTCTTGTACAACAATCATGTGGTGCAAATCGAGAAAGAGTTATCATCTAGTCCCACATTTCTAGAATCTCATTAACAGCAAAGAAAAGTAGCTTTTTTCCATCGACTATTTGTTTTACATATCTCCCAGCTCCGTAGTATTTAATTATTTTGGATTTACCGAACAAAAAGTTCTTGATTGATTTCACCAACTTAACGTTAGTAAGTTGATCCTTCCGTTTTTTCGTGCGATCGTCATTCTCTCGGTTCCCCAAACTGTCTAAATCTACTTATGGTTCAACAAGTCATGCACTTCCTTACTAAAAACTTTATTTATGTAGCTCAACATGGATTTCATCCCGGTACGTCTAATCTGGCCTCGTTATTTACTTATTTGATAAACTCCACTAAGCAGCTCAATGTTGTTTACACAGATTTTGCTAAGGCTTTTGGCATGATTGATAATTATTAGCAGATCTACAATCGCTTACAATCCGTTAGAATATTCAATTCTTTCTTCCAATTGTTGCGTATGTCACCTACCGTGATCCAAGGTCAAATTGGACTTTTGTTATTTTCATTTTTCATTAACAATCTTGTAAGTTTGCCTTCTACCTCTTATTCGCTATCTCTATTAGTTCTGATTGTGTAAAGTTTTAAACTGATTTTCCAGCCTTTCAACTACCAAAAAATAGGCTCTAAACGTGAACATTGGGATTATTTCATTTTATTGTGCCCGCTCGCATAATTTCACCAATTTCAACGTCCCAATGAAGACGTCGTGATCGAGTCGAACCTTTTTCCGATCTTAATATGATCTTTGCACCCGATGCTACTGAACATGTGCGTGAATGTAACATGTCTTGATTCATTACTTTTGCCAAGTCCTTAACCAATTCTTAATATTATTCAAATGATTTTGTAATGGTTTTGAAGCAGTTTGAATATTTTTGTAAGACACCAAAATGGCTGTATCATCAACAAGTGTTGATATAATTGCTTCTTTGGAAATATGCAAATCGGCTGATTATAGCAAATATAAAATTGGTCCCAAGACGCTTCTTTGCGAAACGCCTGTTCTAATATCATTTAAACCAGCTGCTTCATTTGCGTCATTTTGTTTGAACGAGTATTGCCTCTGTCAAGATCAAGAACTTGTAGCGACCATCGCTGAAATATTCAGATATTTCGTGTAAATTCATATAGTTCGCTAACGCTACATGCACATAAATATATACAGAGCGCCAAGTATCAAATACACACAGCACTCGTTCGCCTGTTGACATTACAATTAATTTTTAGATCGAAACTGAGCTTTTCTTTGCACAACATCTAATTCTGAATAATTAAAATAACGACACAACATCCGTCGTCGTTATGAACTACAAAGAACTGCTTCGGTAGAAGTTCTTTAACTTTGTGTATTAATCCTCTATGCCAAACTTTGTCGAAGGCTTGTGCAAAATCCAAGAAAACAGCAAAACAATTTTCTTTTTCCTCTAAATTGTATTTGATTGCAAAAACAATCCTGTGAAGTTGCTCTGCAGTGTCATGCTGATTTCGGAATCCAAATTGATGTTCTGGTATAATATCACGTTCTTCTGGTACTGGGTTTCAATTTTAGTAACATTTGTTCAAATAGCTGTGGAGAATGCTTATTGGACGGTATGAAAAAATTCGGGTCTCATATTTTCTAGGCTTATGTATGTATCATTGTGATCTTCGATAACTTCCACTTATAAGGAATATACCCAGTTCAAATTATTGAGTTGAAAATGTACGTTATTGATTTAATGCATTTGTCTGGTAGCCCTTTGATCATTTTCCTGGTAATAAGTTCATAACCTGGTGCTCTTTTCTGAATTACGCAGTTTTTTATTATGTTTTTAACTCCTATTCAGGTTTGGTTTGGTAGCATGTAGTTCTTAATTTGTCCATGATAATACGCACTTTAGATGAGTAGCGAAATCATTGGTTTTTCTTCATAATTTCGCGGCCAATTTACATTTGGAAGTCTAATTGGCGAACTCGAGTATTTCGACCTCTTAAAATGCCTAGTTGCTTTCCATATAGAATGTACCGTACTTTTTGTTGCCGAGAGTTTACAAAATAATTTTGGACACCTTCCTTTTGTTCTACTCTCAGTGTTCTAATTGCTTGATTTAATTTCCATTTTAAATTTAACGATCTTTGCTGTTGCCATCGCCTTCGTATTTTCTGCTTTTCTTAAAGTTTTTGATATTTCCACCAAGCCTTTCTAGTTTTTCAAAAACACTGATGTCAGACGTTACTTTTTCTGCTGCTTCTACAAGGATATCTCTGAGGTATGCTTCCGCTGCACCAATACTAGCTGGTCTGCTAGGAGGAATATCTAGTTGGAAATATCTAGTTCGATTTGTCTATGTATTGATCCCATTTAGTTTTTTTATTTGTTAAACGTTTCAGTGTTTTTGGTTTTAGGGCATCAGTACTCACTGTTATTATTAACGGTGGATTATTCAACACAAAAGTCTATTAGATCAGGAACTTTCTTTTTATTCAGAGGTCAGTAAGTAGGATGTTCTGCTGATAGAAAAACCAAAAACTTTTCCTATATAGCGAACACTTCTTCTGGTTACACTTCAGTTTTGGTTTGATGTAGCCTAACTAACGTTGTTCTGCTCGCCGCCTAAAATTAATTTTCCTTTTCAACTGTACATAAACCGGACAATCTCTATACTTTGCCGTATGGTCTTTAGCGCAGTTGCTGTATCTTTTGGCAGAGATTTCGGTTCTAATTTTATTGAATTGCTTATGCAGTTCACCACAAAGAACGCAAACGCCGTTTAGCGCCGTTGGTCCGTATCCATGGCACTTAGCACATGTCACTGGCCGGTTATTTTAATTTGATACGAAACATTGGCTGAGGCAACCTACTTATCTCGATTTATGGTTTTTGTTATTGATTTGGCATGAAAGCCCTTGGCAGCGAGAGCAGTATATAGTCATTTATATCCATGTAAATATCAATTCCTTTGATCATAACAACTACTTAATCCTTTTTGACTTTTTAGTTGATACCTGTAAAAACGGTTATTGATTAATGATCATCAACGGTTAATGGATATATTTTAGTTTCTTTAATATTTCCTGTTTTGACCGAAGAAACATAACAGTTACCATCGGTTACAAGCAGATCGATTTCTTTAATTAAATCTCTATTTGATTCTTCTGTCAAATACAGGGTGGGCCATCTGTTGGTTCTTTTTTTTAATCAATTTTAAGACTTAAACTTATCTGTTCTAAAAAATTCTTTGATCATGCAGTCGCTAACTACATAATAACGTAGTTTGATTGTCCAAATTAAATATTAATATAAGTAATCGTTAAAAAAAAACCTTTCGTAAATTACGTGAGAGTTTAAGTCGACATGGACGTCCTACTGAGCGTGCAATTACCAAAATTATTGATCGTTTTGAAGAAACTGGTTCAATGGAAAGATGTAAACCGTATCAACATGTTCATCCAGTTCGTACTCCTGATGCAGTGGCAGCTGTTAGTGAAAGTGTTCGTAATGAACCTCTAACGATTATTATCCCAAGAACTAAATATGTCACAAACCACATTATGACGCATTTTGCATGTTGACCTTTATTTGCATCCATATAAAATTCAACTTTCGTTTTATTAATTGGATGCTTGAACGAAATGAAGGTGAACTTGAACTGTTTACTGTTAAAATATTTCTCTAAATTATGCTATGTACTTTTATAGTGGTTGTAACACCATTATAGAATCAATGATATACTTAAGTACTTGAATTATATTATGATTTTTTCAGAATGTCTATACAAAAAATATGATGCTGTTAATGTTTCTGATAATTTTCATAATAAACATCAGCAAATGTTAATAGGTTTATACTCCATTTCTAAAGTTTTTGAAGAAGAAGACAGACCACTCAAAAGAGTTTATGATCTAAAATGTTTAACGCCTTTGATTTTAAATGTAAATTTAATCTCGCTCTCACTTTGATTGATTTGACTTTGCTCAGTTTGAGATTTTCTTGGATTTACATAAATCGTATTTGTGTTATCGTAGCTAGATGGATCGGATAACTGGTATTACATCTAACATGACTTAAGTAAATACTCATGTTCCTCAGGGCTCTTTCTGTGAATCAGTGTCATTCATCATATACTTATTCATCTATGGAATTTTTTATATGCTCATATACTGTAACTTTAAATTATATGACGATGATTTAAAAATATCAAAAATGGTTGTTATCTCTCAACACTAACAGTGCACTGAAATACAGAGTGAACTTGATTTATTATACGAGTTTATTATAAATGAGTGACGACAGTTATAGATTTAGGAGTCTTCCAGTATCAGAAATTTAATTTCTATAAATATATTAATTTAATAGGAGCCTGAAAGTTTTTTAATCGACTCATATAGCGTATTGACTAATAATAATTTAGTGGTTTCTTAAGACAAGCAATATTTACTGTACCAATATCCTTTAAGACAATTACACGTTTTCGATTACAACCATAACTAAAAAATAACAAAACATAATTTACTTTCAAGTTCATATAAATCTTAAAATATAAAGAATTCGTAAACGAAAATCAGTTCCTCGAAAAACCATAAACATTCTGTACAATAAACACGAACTTGTATGGAATACTCTTTCCTCCAAAAAGCTCACAAAATATTTTTTTAATTGATTTCAAGTTCTAAGAATATTACAACACAAATACAAAAAAAAAACCGCAAAAATTCACCACACACAGTAAAATCATTTTTCCAATGAAAACAAAAAAGTAATTCCCTAGAAATTTCCTATTTGTCAATAAACATCAATTTATTTTAGCTAAGTGAAAAGCTATAATCAAAATATTTACTCGTTTTGTAGTAAATGCGCACATTCGATTAAAAGTAGTTGTGTATACCGTACACTTATATAGTTCAAGTAGCTCAACTATAGGTTTTAACCATAACCTATTTTTTATTTGTTATCTAAATCTCACATCTCATTATCTAAATATAGTTTGCTTTGGTACTTATAGCTACTCGTACACTCTTACCTTTCACCAAATTATTGTTTTCTGCACTTGAATATACTAAAACTGTAAATTGATTTAAAATTACCATAGTAAAAAAAGTTTCGAGTACTTTTTGGAATATAATTAGATAACTTAATTCAAAGGTTAACTTAAATTGGTGTACGATTAAATTATAATATTATCTGATATACTTATTCGAAATTACGTAAGTACTTATCAATTATAGAACTGTAAAATTCGATTAATGTACTTTATATGCTCTAACATTAATCTAACGATTATCGCATTGTAGGTAACATTTTTTTAAAAATATTAATAATCGAATTTTACAGACCATTGTTAGGTCAAAATCTTAACTTCATGATTGAAAAATCTCAGTAAGTGTCAGTATCTCTGTATTTGGGAGTAATTATCATGTGTCAAACAAAGGTTGAAACGCAGTACAGGATCGGTACGTAGAACGTGCAGTGCTAAAAGATCCAGGAGCGTTTGATGGCATTATATCAACCAAGAAAAAGTATCTTTTGAACTCGTTGCTCTCCACGAAAGACCATGTGTTGCAAGGCTATACATTGCTTATCAGTGGAGGTGACCTTGGAAATCGTGGTGCTGTTTTGTTTTCTTCTTGGGCCACAGGTGATAAAGGTTGTTTTAGATTTTAAAGCAGTTGATAATCGTATGTGTTTATTGAGTGGGAGTGGATATTAAAGCGTGTCTTGTCCCTGGCAACTGTGCTTTGTATGCCTTACGCCTGCAGTTAAAGTCAAAATACCTTGCAAATGCCGACAAGCTGAAGTTGTATAAGCTGTTGATCAGACCCGTTGTAATGCATGGTTGAATTGGACCCTGGCGTATGAGTATGAGAAATGGTTAATGTCAATTGAGAGAAGAATCATGGAGGACCGCCATTTGGCGACGATGGCTCCTCGGAGTAGAGAATAACGCGTCTTCTTTAGGTTCTTTAGTAAGTTCGGGATTGAATCAGATGGTTCGAGACTGCGGACTTGATATGGGCGTGTAATGGCTTGTAAAAGCCGTATTATTATTTTTTCCTCTGGCGGGTTCTACTTCTTATAAATTCACTTGATAGATTGCTTAGGGAACAATTGATCTATCTCTATTTCCGTTTCTTTATCTCAGTTTTAATTTCCTACTGCTTCGTGATGCTGTGCAGTTCGATGTTTGTTATCTTGTTCGGCCTTCTTCAATATTCGCTGAAGGCACTTAATTAAGAACCGTAACAGATTCTCGAGACCAACTTCATTTGCGATGGATATGATAAGTAGCGCTGTTGTACTTTTTGCTGCATGTCAGAGAGTTTGTGTTTGAGTAATCCAGATTATTGAGTTTACCTGTTAATCCTCATTGAATGCCGCTAAATGATATGTTATCTAGTTTTTGATAACCTTACTCTTAGAGTGTTGTGATATTTAGAAAACTATGATACATTTCTTGTAAGAGGTCGATTAACTTCTTTGGGATAACCATTTGAAAATTTATCTTATTGCGTTTCGTCGTTTGTTAATTTTGCATTGATTGCAGATGATCTGCCATGGATGAACATTGCGAATATTTTTACTGTAGTGCTGAAGAAGGAAATGCTTAGCCAGTTCTTGACTTTACTTAGGGTCAATCTTTCTTGAGTATCGTAATTGCCAAGTCTTCTTTATAGATTTTTGTAGTATTCTGCCAAATTGCACTATTTCGTATTATTAGTGTTACTGAGTTTGCGGTTGTATATGTACTTCCTTTGAGTATTTTGCTGGTTATGTTGTCTGTTCCAGCAGCTTTATTGTTCTTTATCTTCTCTAAGACACCTTTAACTTCCCATTCCATTGGTGTTCGTTATTAGTGCCAACTCCTGCTTATCAGAGATTTTTGTTGTTGTTATATTTTATCCATCTCTTTAACTGTGCTTCATCAGTTGTTAAGACATGACCAGAAGTATCGCTTATAGGTGGTATGTTGGTAATTTTTCCAGTGACCTTTCATACACACTTGATGTAGTGGTAGCAGGTCTTGATTTGCTCGTGTCTCCTCAGCCACTCGGTGGATATTCTCGGCATATTTTCTTTAATCATTCCTTGCCATCTCCAGCGTTCCTCAATTTCTTTTCATGTATCATCACTAACCCAAGGTTTCTAACTGTGTATTCTTCGGTAGCCGAGTACATCCGAAGCAATCTTGATGTAGGCTTCTTCAGTTTGGTTCTATAGTTGTTCTATACTGGTGGCTTCATTTATATAGAGATTGTATGAGAGCGTTTCATAGCTTTACTTAAACGGTATTACTTTCAAGGTAAGAAAAATTGATCAGTAGTAATATGATAAACATTTATTTGTACGCCATGCATGAAGAGTTATGCTGCAATAGTTTTGGCATTTTAAATAAAAATTTTGAAATTTAAAATAACGCACGGATACTTTCCATGCATGCATCAAGCATATCTTCGCTTATAGCTATCTAATTGAGTAAAGTGAAATTGATTTGTGAGGGTTCGTAAACAACACACAGACAAACTCGATATTGCTGTAAAACAGGAATATTTATAGGCATAGGTTTAACATTAAAAAAATTCTGGTTTGTATAATTTTGTGCTTGTGAGTAAAGTATTTATCAATGCTAGACATTTTGAAAATTACTGTCTGAATAAAATGGAATTTATTATGTTCCTTTGAGAGTTTTTGAACGGCAATCTTGTTTTGTTACACCAACCGTTTTTAATAAGAATCTTGTGGTCAATATGTGCATCTTCGTCAATGGTCACATCGTGATAAAGCCTGTTGTTCTCAATGCGCATCCATAATGCTGCAAACACTATAACGATTCACGAGCCATGTCAAGTATCTCCATATATTCAGTTACTACTACAATTTCATTCTCCTTCACTTTAAGGTTGTCTTAGGCGATTAGAACACAGACGCTACAGTAAGCGTCGTTTAGTTTATGTCAAAATATTACTGACATTTTGGATGATGTCGCGTTCCAAGTTGTTTCAGAATACGCTTTTGGTGATGCTTTGGTTGCCTTGCTTTGGATATGTCTTTGATACTGAGTGCACAATCGCAGCTATAGTTTTACAAGCAATTAATGTAGGAAATATTGTGCATTGCTTCTTACTTTATGAATCTGATTTGAATAGCAGCACTTGGTACAGATGTCACAGTTTCAGTAGAAAATTCGTCGACTGCTGCATTAAATGCTTTTGCTTCTCATATGCTCTCAATTGTGCCATACTCGGACGAATGTATTCACCGCTCTTCTGTTTGTTCTTTCATCTTATTGGCTACTGCCGATGCCATATATATTGGCGCTTTTATTCCAATCGAGTTGTACAATGTCCTGGCAATTCTTGTTGCAAATGTTCACATTGCTGTGTAAGTCGTCTTATCTTGGCTTCTTCTTTTTCTTTATAGGCTTATTTCTTTGCATACTTAACTTTTATTTAAACAATTAAGTATAAATTAATTCAAAAAATTGTACGAATTTATTCTCTTGAAAATCAAACAGCTAACCCTTTGCTCACCACATAAAATTAAATTTTATATTTAAAAAATTGTATGAATCCTCAACACAGAGATTCGATCACTTTGAAATTCTGAGCAAAACATCTATTAATTTTTCAAATCATCTTAATTAAAAAAATGCTTGTTTCTCCGAAACAAGTTAAACGATTGTACGAATGTTAAATATTCCCAAGATTCGTTATCGATCACAATCGAAAAATATAATTTAATCAGATTACATGATACTACAAAAAATAGTCTGCATCATTAAACGACATAAAATTATTATAAAATTTTTAAATAAAGTAAATATGCATTACTGACATTACACGTATGTGATACGTACACATTATCATTGTGATTACATCAGAGATTATGTGTCCACCATACCAATATAATTATATTACATATACAAGTAGATGACCTAATTGTATGTTATTTAAGTGATTAAAATCTGTATTGGTTAATTTAATATGCAGGGAGGTCGGAAACTTGTATCAAATCAAAGTTCAATAAAATAAATAAACGATTTATTATGTACGTAATAGACTATAGTATGTGCATCTAGATAAATTAATAGAAGAGTAGTACAACCTAAGCCGTTTGTTAGGTACATAATGTTGTATCTGCAGATAATGCATGTCAAATTTATGCACGAAAGATGAAAAATCCATGGATTTTTCATCTTTCGTGCATAAATTTGACGGATGCGAAGGGACAATATCCAAAAATAAAATTACTATCACATCTTGTGATGGTTTACGTTATGCTCATTGGTTTAATACATTTTTACTTCGGGTACGAAATTCCTGAAAAACTAGTTACTAAATATCTCTGTCTTTCATGTAAGTTCTCGAAATGGTGCAATTTCCTTAGTTTTAGCTCTTAATAATCCCTTCATAGGTCCGTTTTTCAAAATTTCATGTTGTGTGCGAAACCCGACAAAGCCAACCATTAATTTTTGGAAATTTGATAATATTTCTCCTTATTTTAGAATTGGTTAAGCGTTTGGTTAAAACCGTGGCCGTAGTCCATTCGTCTTCAGCAAAATCTAGTTAATTCGTTAATGAAAATAATTAAGGATTAACACAGTCTAAGTTGCTTAATTTTCGTGTGTCCATAAACGTAAGCGGTGGCTCAAAAGTATTTAACGATATCTATATTTTTTCTTTTTGTTAAACCAACGATCCTACCGTTAAGTCACTTTGTTGGAATTCTCAAGATATTCTGCTCGTGTATATGTCGTTTACAACCACGGTAGTTGCATAAAATTCTGACATGTCACAAAATCGATCTCCATTACGATATAGTTACTCTGCGAGGATTTACTGACCTTTGGTGTTTTGATTGGATATTTTCAGTGCACCAAAGCGGGATTATTAACAATGCTAGTCAAGTCAGAATATACTGTGCCTCTAATGGTGTTCTAATGGTGCTACATTAAATATAAAATGGCGAATATCAGGTAAACTAAGCGATCTTTTATAATTTAAGACGACAGTTTGAGTGTGAATTTTTGTAAGAATTTTTCATCCACCCACTTCATTTGAAAAAAACTACATATTGGGCAAACTTATGGCACATAGTTTTAATTTTTTTGATTATTAATTTGGTCGTCTGCGATTTTTTTTGTTTAAAATTGAAAATATTTTTGCTTCCATTTTGTTGAAATGCGTGGATCAAAACTTCTCACAAAACATCGCACTCAAACAATCGTCTTAAAGGGAAATTTGACAGTTTGTGACACAGGCCTAATTGATCAAATAGAAATATTCTGGCCTAATAAATATGACTTGTTGTTTAAATGAAAGGTACAATATCCATAAAACTTTTAAAAGTTCATTTGCCAAAATGTGACTGATCAAATTTTTTGCTGAAGATGATTCTTTCTAAATGTTAACGAGTGATTCCAGGTGGTCCTAGATTTCCAAGAAGTTTGTGACTGAATCCATCGTGATAGCTTATGGTTTGCTTTGCGATGTCTAGGAATACCCGACTAATATGTGAGTTAATGTAAAATGACAGTAATGCAATCACAATGCTGTGAAAAATTTCCTGATAGTGTACGGCAAGGAGATGTTCTGTCGGCGATACTCTTTAATCTCATGTTATAATTTATCTTTAACTTATCTTGTACCGTCAGTCCAACCAACTCCTGGAATATGCAAAACAATTACTTGAAACTCTTATACGATTCCCAGCTTCCGTTGGTTTCCGCTGGGATCAGGAATTTAATGAAAATTCCAGATCTTGTTCATAAAATAAAAGGACTGCGAGTTCGCTGGCTCGGTCACGTTCTGCGAGCCAATCCTTCGCGGTTGGTGCAGGGATCTCTGAGAGGAGAGCCGCCATTTGGCAGGCGCAGATGTCGGTGACGATGGCTCCTCGGGGTAAAGAACAACTTGTCATTTTTGAATCCGATGAAGCCAAAATGTTGACTCGGTACGGGATAGAAATGGCCTGTAAAAACCGTTTTATTATCATAAAATTAGGATACACCCTGTTTGACACCATTGACTTCCTTCTCATTACTATCGATCATAAATTACAACAAAATTATAAGTCGTTTTCAAGTAACACAAATAACAAACCAATAACATTAGCAATCATTTTACGATTAAACTATTATATTTATAATTTACTTAACCCTTGCATAACCTAATCATGTGCGTCTTAACTTAATAAACAATAAATATAACTATATACAAATGATAAACTAAACAAATTAACTTGTGCATCTTAGTTTATATATTGCAGCTGAAGTAGTTTGTTATCGGTAATTACTAATTACCAACCAATCTGACTAATTATAAAATAAAAACTTTATGCTACATGCTGCATTATACTCGTATACATATATAAACAAAATCATTAAGTTGTTAAAAGTTTAATAAAGAAAATGTTAATTATTTAAACTTCGAAGGTGAAATAACCGCGTTAAACAAGTAGAAAAAAACTGTAAATATGTTAACAAGTAGAATATAGACGAGATTGTGAGTAAAACAAGGTTACTTTATAAATTGCAATCTGTCTTTACTAATTATAAAGATGAAAAGTTTTTTCATTTCGTTCTACTCTAAAACTTCTTTTTCGATTGAGATTTAATTTTTACAAACTTGTTATTGATGTGACATCATGGCCATGGATGAACTAGAGTAATTAGCATCCCGTACGATAACATTTAATTTGTTTTATCAATTACACTTCTCCTTTAAATATGGATCAATTCCCCTTCAATATGGGTTAAAAGTCAATAAAACACGTAATAGGGGCCCGATTGTTGAATTCTGATAGTCACCTAAAAACAGCTAATATATCACTTTGATTAGTGCGTATTTAAGAAAGTAGCTCATTTTGAGTTAGTGTATGATATGGCTATTTCATTCTTTTTTGTCAACTTGTGTCGCATCTACATGTTTAAAAAAAAACTCGAATTCTTTGCATTTTTGCAAGCTGAATTTTTTCATTACAATTATACGTGGAACAGAATATAATTCAAATATCTACACCCCGACTCAATGACTTTTTGACATGTTGCTGGAGTTAGTTCACAACTTAAATGTTTTTCTTCAGATCATTAATTCTTCGTGGCTTATTTGCATACACTCGATTTTTCAAGAAAAATACCACAAAAAAATCTAATAGTGTTACATCACATGACTTTTGAGACCATTTAAAATTTGCAATTCGTGAAATTACACATTGAGAAAGTTTCGTTCACAGAAACGTAATGTTTGCTCGAGTTGTGACACATGTAGCGCCGTCTACCTGAATATAGGCATCACACACATCAATATTATTCAATTATGCTAATTAAAAGTCACTCAACATTGATTGGTATCGCATTCACAGCATTCACAGTTACAGCATTTCCGTCTTATTCCAATTATTCCATTTTCCCAAAATGTGCACAGAACAGTAACTTTTTTTTTGGCTGTAGATATCTTTCCTGAAAAAAATGGATGTTTATCACACTATTAGTTGTTAAAATTTTTATTATAGTTACTAAAATGGTATACTACATTCTAATTGGAGTTTCCAAAAAATTTGACTTTAAGAAACCGCGGTTTTTGGTTTTTGAAATTGTAAAACCGCGGTTCTCGGATCGGTTATATTACAAATTCAAGAAAAAAATTATAATTCCAAATTAATATTGCAGAAAACAATTCAAGTTTTCAAGCCGAGATCTAAGTTTTCTTCTAAAACTTGAAGAAGTTAAGAACACCCTTGCAGATTTGTTTAATGATATGGCTTTATTATGCATAGTGCATTAAACAGTTTTTCCAAACTTTCTGTTCGATATTCGGATTTATTTAATAGGAGAAATGAAAGAATCAATCAGACGCATTCAAATCGATCATTATTTCTTCAATTAGGTACACGTCTTCTTATAAAAATACCTAACATTGGATCAATGGAATTCCATCTATGTTTATAACATCGAGCTTACGTTGAGTCCAATTAGATAGCATATTTTCTTTTACACATTTCTTATACTGTAGATTTTTTTTTATAAATTTAATCGCAGTTCGAACTACTGTTAAGTTTTCTAAAATCGAGAACTCATTGATGTGTTCTTAATCACATTCTGTATCCCATTCAATCAAACTATAATCGTCCTCGACATCTTCATCAGATTTTATCTTCAATATTATTTTTATTAATTTGACTGTTGACTTTTTTTTTGTGAACATATTACACACCACAAGATCCAGAGCTTGATTTTAGCAACGCGTTGTATGTCGTTGCAACTATATCATTCTCGAGTGATATTTTATAACTATTCAAGTGATCTGTTCTTATGAGAAATGTATATACTGACAAATAAATTGAGAGCTTGTAAAACCCCTAACTATTAAACCATCTCGGCCCACAAATCTTACTACTATTTTCAGTGTATTGTGATGGCTAAATTCGGTGCAAAAACTTTATGCTAATCTATCGAAGGTCTCTTTTCTCAATACAATTTACCGGATATTTCTTAAATGATTTAGAAATGATGATCCATAACAGTTCGAAACAATTTAGGAGTAATTACGTTTTATGCACTAAGCTTTATTATTTTTTCTATAAATCCAAAAATCCATGGCTTTCGTCATTTGAATACACGTCAAGTGTAAATTTAAACGGCACCGACATTTAGGCGTCACACTTAAATGACATTTATATTCAGGGGGTCTATTATGAAAATTTTACGCTTTCGTAAAATACGATCCGCAGTGGATATTCCTATTATGAATTTGTTTCTTTCGTAAAATTCGAAAATCGTAAAATCCGCGCTACTACAAATATAAAAAAAACAAAATCAGATTTTCTGAAAAAAAAATTAAAAAATCCGACTGCTATGGACGGATATCATTTTTACGAAAAGACTTGAAAAGGTTACACGTTTAATGATGACGATTGGGTTGTATTTATTTACTTTTTAAAATTTAAGATATAAATTGATAATTAGATTTGTTTAATTAATTTATTAAAAATTATACTTTAATTAAAATTTTTATTGTGTTATTTATAAGTATACAAGATTCATATTATAATTTCATCAGATCCGTACGATTCTTGTTTAAAATCCAATACGAGTCTAGTACTTTTTTAACGTATCATATCCAGGATTGAGCCTCCAGTGTTAACTAGATTAAATACATAAATAAAACGCTACAAAAAATACAGCAGCAGCTAACGCAATTCATTTTGTGCAGATGCATATCCAAGTTTTTCACAACCAACCTAATGCACAATTCGCTGATTATAGTTGGGTTGTAGATAGATTATTCGCTAATTTGAATAAGTAGATATACTGGTAATCGCTGATGTTTATAGGATTTTAACTCCCATAAGTTATGGAGTTTAATTTGTAGTCCCTAACCTGATCAGATGATTCTCACCCTACAAGATTACCAGCGTGCATTTTTTTAGTTTACGTAAATCTGCCGGTACGTTTTTCCAACATCGACTACTATCGCAATAACAAATTTTCTAAAATGTAACCCAATTTTGGTCAAATTCGTGAAGGAAAACTTTGAACCTCCTTCATGAGCGTACAATAGGTGAATAATCGCCAGGTACAATTTAAAGATAAGAAGAAAATAAAATATCTTCCGCAGCCTAACAAGACCATACGCAATACACACAATAAAAAAATACTACTCTAGTAGCCTCATCGGAGGCTGGCCCTTTGGATTCAGGGAGGGTCAAGTACTCCATGACAAAGTAAAGCCAGCGAAAATTGTATGTTGCGTGCAGCTGGGTCTAATAAAAGTACTGTTTTCTGTATACATTTTATAGAAAAGGAAAATATGGATTTCTGGGCAAGGCTACAGCACAAGAAAACAGTGGCTTTGCCAAACTGAGCACATAAATTTATCCAAAGCAAATAATTAATTATGAAAGGAAAGGTCAATGAAACATCAAAATTTAACTATTACACAGATGACGATGAATTAGATAAGGAGATGGACTGGATCATAAAAAAACAACTTTTTAGGAAGAGTAAAGATGAATCATCAAAAGAAGTCGAAAAACGAAATGGTAACGGAAGTAGAAGTTTATTTAACCAGATGTAGTTCAACTGAACTCCCCCTTTTAACCAAAAGGTAGAAAACCTACCAAGAATAATGCACCAAAAATAATGAAGCCGAAACCAAAGTTAAACTTTGTAAAAGTTACCTGGAAATTTAGTTATGAATGAAATCGATCCAGTGTCGATAGTCTGGGCAATGCGTAGGGTTCATTTCTTGGTTGATTTTAAATTGTCAAACCAAAGGTACCTTGTTTGTCTAAAAGAAAATTAAAATACTTGTTTTTATTTAAGAAATGGAAAATGGTTTATAACTATCTGAATACCTAGTGCATAATGTCAGCCAAACAAAAGCAATGGATCTCGATAGCCATTGCAAGCCATTGCAATAATTTCACTCTACAAAAAATACTTTAAAGCTGTGGTTCTGCGATATGATCTACAAGTGGTTGTTATCCTATATTTTTTATTAATTTGACCTCGTCTGTCATTTGACCTTAATTACATCATAGCGATACATCCATATAGTTCATAAATTTAACCGAGTCCTTTTCACTCATTTCAGAATATTCCACTCGTTATTTTGTTTAGTTAACATTAGTTACCGCAACCCGGTCTAACTTTTGATAGCTTAAGATAATTTTGCAAAATGGTCCTATCATTGTCTTACAATATAACATCTTCGGTTAAAATAACAATTTCGTGAGTAACAGTGCCTGCTGGGCTTTCGCTGCTCTGTTACCTTCCAGTGATCCTCTATACCTTGTTTGAATCTACGAACCCAAATAGATAATTGCTTATCACACTAAGATTTTAATTTAGATTCTCACCAATGACCAAATACAAATAAATATCTTTCACGTCATTGCCAGATGACTGGGTCTATACATAATAAAAATGGCAAATTCAAGAAAAATGTTTCCTTGATTTGACTGGCAACGATGACTCATGTAAGACGTTTAAAAAGAACTTTGAAAAAAAATCGGTATGCTTTGGCACTGCTTCGATAGCTTTTAATTTAGAAAATCAAAGCGTTAATTGAATATTTGAAACAGTGGCCGCGATAAGAACTAACTTTAACTTTTTTCTTCTAGTCAAAGAAATAGGCGTATCTAGGATTGTTTTGAGCCTTTTTTTGTTTAAATAAAATACATTTTTTTGTGTAACTAGAAAAAGTGAAGCGTAAAGCTGCTACTAACGTATCTTGTAATAAATTTTTAATTGCTTTGATCCCTTTTTTAATATGTAAAAGTCACTCGTGCAAAACGACGTACTGACGTATATCGCATAAATATTTATGTTTGATCCTTCTGGCAAGGTTATAAAACTCATTAGACATTTCTTAATTTGTTGGCTTTAATCTTAGAATTTTTGTGATTCATCATCTGATTGTTGTACAATTTAAAATTTAAAATAATTTCCGAGCAACTAAAGTAACTTTGGAGGAAAAAAAAGTGGATTTGAAATCTTTAACACAAATTTAAGAAGTGAATGGTGCGATACCGTTTACTGAGGCCCAAAATTTATTTTTAACAACTTTTATAAAGGAACTTTGGTAAAGTTCAATGAATCAAAAGGTGACCCAAAAAGTCAATGGGTGCAAATTAAAGATATTATTGGCACAAATTGAGTCGGCATTTCTATCCCACATATTATTTTTATTTTACTTATTTACCCGTTATTTTATTGATATGGCTTATCAATTAAGAAATAATATTCCAATCACATTAAATACTGAGCCTGTAGATGAGAATATTGAACCATGTAGATTCTTTTTTACTTCTATTATACGATGGATGAATTACTATTTGTAGTTCTTAACATGAACAATATACTTAGCAAAAAAATAACGAACCGTACCGGATTCGAATTCCAAAGCGAGAAGGTTGAAAAGGGGATTTTTCACCTAATGAAAAATGGTGATGACGATGAACACAACTATAATCCACTGTTGGACTGCAGAATCCATGAGCTGAACCATCGTTCAAGTCAGTACAGGCTGGCTGAAGCAATGCAATATGCAGATGGATATTACAAAGCGAAGCTGTATTCGTGCGTCCTCAATTTGGCTAGCAATAGCTTAAGTAGGACGTTAAGATAACGATAGAGTTAGGAGAGCTTCGGCCCCAGAATAATGGCATGGAATAAAATAAAAAAGATTTTTTTCTCTTAAACCGATCCAAAATCATGCTTTCATTAGTATTACCCAACGATTCATTTGATTTTTGTATTTTGCGCTACGGACAGTTCTTTATTCTAATATTTGGACTAAGGCAGTCGGTAGTAGTGTATTAGCATTAGTATTTTGACGAAATTGCAAGTTTTTTACTATCTGCATTACTATATAGGTTTTTAATATGCAATAATATAGAATTAGGCCGCCTGAGTTTTCTATTTACAGTCTAGCACTATTTTTAGGCTTTATAATTCGTATAAATTTGTTCCAGTTTTGAAGAGTGTTTCTTTCTAAAATTTCTGACAGAGATAATATGGATTATTGCTGTTGAAAGTTTTTTTATTTTCGGTTCAATTTTAGACACGAATTTAGCTTTTGATTAGACAAGTGAGTTGAGACCCTCTGGTTTTAGTCTATAGTGCAAGTGGTGTCTGAAGATATGTCAGTCTATATTTCTATAGTCAAGGGCATTTGCATCATGTGTAGCTTAGCACAGGATATAATATTTAGATTGAAAATTGGCAAATGATCCGAACAGAATTTAGGCATTGCCAATATGTTATCTTCAACATAAATACGTTTGAAAATTACTAGGTCTTGATCAGTGTCTGCCACCAACGCTGTTTGAGATTTTATTCCCTAACATACAACTTGAGAAGAATGTTTAGTTAAGAGGAGTTCAAGTTTCTTACGCTTCGCTAGGCAGATCAACCTTTTACAATTTAAGGGTATAATTAGATACATAACCTTTTGAGAACTTCTCAAGGTTCGGTTTCGATATACTTATATATAATAATGCTGTTTACAGTTATTTTTAATAGAATGTCAATGTTTTTGTTTGTATAATGGCTTTAAGTTTACTTATTTGGCCATGAGAAAGCTGGGCAATTGGCGCAGAATCCCAACGGGGAGGGTTGAAAAAGGGGTTTTTCATTTGATTTCGATCGGTGATGACGATGCACACAATTGTGATCATACATGTCCATGTTAGGACAGGCTGGCTGGAGCAAAAGGGGGGCGTTTAAAAAATAAAAAAGGAAAAAGGATTGTTAATGCCTAACAAATAATTTGAATAAAGGAGAAATTACTTTTGCGTCATCTGTGTTCATATGTTCGGCTGTGTTGGATATGTGGTATGACTCATATGCATCATATTTCCATTTTTGATTTTAATTTTTGATCTGGTGTTATCTATCATGTGGTTTTGCTGCACCATGTGGTATGCTACACTCGATTTGTTATAGTTCGCTTTTTCATGTTTTTTAAGTCTCGTGTTAAATTCTCTTGATGTCAGGCCGATATAAGTGTCCTGGCAATCCAAGAATTTAATTTGGTAGATTTCGGAGCGCGATGTAAATGGAACTTGATCTTTGAAGTTATTTAAAGCTTTTTTGATGGTTTTGATTGTCGTGTGACGACATCTATGTTGTGTTTAGGAAGACTCGTTGAAGTTTATTCGTGATAGCCGAAAAATAAAAAATGCTGATTCTAGTTTCTACATTTTTCTTTTCTGGTTTTAATTTCGTGAGAAGAGTTTTATGTTTATCTGTGTGTTTGTTTATTAACTTATCTGCAAATAAAATCGAGTATCCATTAGCTACCGCGGCGGTTTGGATAAATTAAAATTCCTCATCAAATCCTAGTTTCTCCATTGGTATATTGCATATCGTTATATCTATGAGCCATAAAGTGGAAAGCTGCAAGTTTTTGCGTAATTTGGTGCATCTATTGTAATGAATCTATTTGTGTTTGTAGATTTTCTGAAAATCCCGAATTTCAGTTTGTTGCTATTAGTTCTAATAGTTTACGTGCCCAAGGTAGCAAAGCATCGTTTAGGATCTTTTGGCGGTACACCTCTTGGTTTACCTTGACTCCATGTTCGATGAAAACCAGAGGAGTGCGTCCATCTGCAGTAACTGCAGCCCAAACCATAACATAAGCTGGTGATTGCTTGCGCATGGCAACTCTTGTGTCCAAATTATCGTTGGACTTGTGCTCTAACCAAACACGATCATATTGTTTATTCACATACTGTTGAATGGTGAACATTTTCTCATCAGAAAAGACAATTTTTGGAATCTCATCACGTTCGGTCAAGGCCTTCAATGCTCGTGTTTTTTCAAGCGTAACTTTTTTTTGTGCCTCCGTAAGATATTAAACTTTTTGTATCTTGTAGAGCTTCAAGTGTAGTTCATTTTTCAATGTGGTTTGAATGCTGTATCGTGAAACATGTAGACGTGCGGCTAATTGATTGGCACTTTGACGAGGATTTCGTTGGATTAGTTTCTTCACCTTTCGTATCATTTCTTTTGATGTTGCTGTCTTTTTAGGACCGCCTCTGTTGCGTTTAGCGATGCTACCAGTTTCGTTGTATCAAGTTATGGTTCGATTGCTGTTTGTGAATTTCCACCCAAATACAGTGCAATTACACTATTACGTTTGAATTCCATTACGATTTTTTTATTAAGATATTAATTTAGAACAATTATTTGTTGACCACATGTAAACAACTAACCAAACTTCAATCTGTCAAAAAATTGACGCGCGAAAATGACAACTACAAAAATGACAGCAGAGTGAAGTCAGTAACATTTGGTCTCAGCCACTCTGTATAATTGATAAGCCTAACAATTTGCCTATTGCGAATGTCATCTATATATCTGAACCAATTTCTCGGGAATAGGTTGAAATTTTGTTTAAGTGTTTCTTCTAAATGACTCATAAAAATATTGCTAGATAATGGAGCCAACTTACTTCCCATAGATGTACCAGATGTTTTTTGATAAAATTTATCTCGAAATTGGACGAAATTCTGGTCCATATACATGTATTAACTATTTTGATGTATGCTTGTATTTTATTAACTATGATAGGTAGTTTTTTAAAGGTGTTCTTTCAGATACTCTATTGCAGATTTTATTGCAATACTCGGAAATAAAGCGATAACATTAAATAATACTGATATTTCATCTGATGCCAATCTAATGTCTGTGAGTTTTTCAACTAGATCTTTTGAGTTGATTATACTGCATCATTGTGGTGGTGGGATCTTTCTTAGTTCATTTAACAACTATTTAGCCATATTTTTGGTAGGTGAAGAAATATTTGAAGCAATAGGTCTCGACTCATTCCCTGATTTATGGATTTTTGGTCAAGTATAGGGTTTAATCCATACAATCTTTTTTAGGGCCAAAGCTTACCTAACTCTTTCGCGGTTATTTTAACGTCCTACTTTACGCCAACGTGAGACAAATCGAGGACGCAGCAATGCATTGCTCCATGCCATGAAAAATCACTTTTGCAACCCTCCGCCGTTGGGATGCGAACCCGGTACCTCCCGTCTCAAACACTGATTGTTTGAAATATTGTACAAATTTTACTTCTTCTATAAATGTGCTTGTGTTGTTCTGATGAGAAATACGAGCAATCACTAAAATCTAGTACACAAGTGTATTTATAACTATACTTGTACAATTACTCGAAGGAATGATTTTTGTTTTAACTTTGGCTTATGTTAGAAGGTTCTCTAGCTCTAAATGCACTAATATATTATCATAAATTACACATTATTGCATTTCGGGATGACTGTGCAAAGTTTAGATCCATAAATATATTTAAATCACCATTCTATTACAAATTCTTGGAGTAAATATTTTATACAAATGTTTATACATGAACATTTGTTCAACATGACGGTTTTTGTTTAGTCACTTTAATAAATTTATATGTTCGTTTCATGGTATCGCCGTCGTACAACGTTGTGTAAACGAAAAAAAAAATAATGTTCTGTTTATCAACAAATTGCCACCTTGTCATACCCCCATTACAAAATGTTTTCAACTGATATATGTACTTTGTATTTATTTTACCTTTTTGTAATATTTTTGTTTTTATTAATTTCAGGTGTCACTCGTGATGAAATGTCGAATACCTAATAAAAAACAAATCTTCCGCACCATTCAAGGTATTATACAGTCGTCCGCCTTTTTAACGACAAACGCAATTGCATACTACATATTTTTATGCCTTATACGAAGATGTGCTGGTAATTTTAATTTTTTCACCGTATCGTATGTTCCTTCGTTCCTGGCAAGTTTATGTGCCATACTCGTTGAACGTAAATCACGACGTGAATTATTATGTTTGTATGTTGCAAATGTGGCGAGCGAATCGGTATGGAAGATGGCTAGATCGCGAAATATGGTCACACCGATAAAACATGGTAGCGTAATACTATTTAGTATTAGTACAGCAATGTTAACGCTTTATTATCGATATGGACTACATCATTTAGCTAAAGATTCGCTTTTTAATGTGTTGCGATATGTAGTAGGAAAACAAGAAGAATATCAAAATATAATAGTTTCACCGACATTGCCTTCCACACCTTCCACATCGGCTGCTGCCGCTGCTTTAGACTTACAAGTACAACAACAATCAACAAATATTCCGGCCACCACCAGTGGCACCACAATTACACGAGAGAAAAAACCAAAGAAATTATTTCTACAATTATTCGATTTTATTGATAATCTAAAAATAATTCCGCGTCACAAAACATGCCCGCACAATCATAATTGTGTAGCGTACATGATTTATGGTGGTTCAAAATTATTTTTTATTGGTATTGGAATTCAAGTGCTTCTAAAATTAGTGCTTAATATTCAGCGACTTGTTAATAATCCGAGTTCGAGTAAACAAATTTTTTTAAATCGAGATGTACTGAAACTTGGATGTTTTTTGGGTGAATTTTCGGCTGTTTTTAGGGTAAGTGAAAAATTTTTTTTGTAGGTATTTAATTATATAAATTGTTTGCTTGTCGGGTAAATATTGTTAATCAGAGCAAGTACAATAATGGAGAGGTCTTGTTAAAGTAGTAAATCTAGTTCTTGTTATTGATTCTTCATTTCGTAATTCAACAAGTTTTTACATTTCCGTTGTTTCTCTTTTAGCTTAAAATAAACAATTGTCACAAGTCTCGAAGGCCACTATGCAAAATTGCCGATATTTTATGTAATGGGTTATTTAAGTATGAGTATTGTCATGCGTCTCAGCAAATTTTCAAACTAAACGATCCAATTTATTATTATTTCAAACAATATGTCAAGTAACAAATGTTACGAGTACAAAAGTCTTTATTTGTAATTTTAACAGGTTTAACAGCTGGTATGTACAGGTTTGTGCCCATGTGATGATGTTGATACTGTTAGATTTATATTGTTACGTGCTGAACCGAGCAGTAATCGTGTAGTTCTTCGAAGTACGGAAAAATGCCAGCTTTGGGTCCTGTATATTCTGCCCCATATCTGTTGGTGGCTCAATTATAAAGTTTATAAATAATAAAATGGATAAATTCGATCCCGTGGCACTTTTAATTATCCTAAGAAATTTTACTGAGTTACTGAGATCTTTTACAAGATCTTCCAGACCATAATTGGTGATAGTTGTGATGGTCAGTCTAACGAACGATTTTACACACAATCGGTCAGGGCGTAGTGATAGGCGGCGGGGATCGAACTCAAGACCGCGGTGTGTTTAAGCCAACATATTAACCATCAATATTCGACTGGTGACTATCCGAATTAGTCCGGTAATATCGGTTAATTAATCTTAAACAACCTTTATATAGTTCCATTAAACTATTTCATTTTTCTTCATTTCCACCAATATCTTCCTGTAATTCCGGTTCAACACAATAGTTTATATAATCTATAAGCCATATCCGCTGTAATGATTTTCGAACACAAAAAATAGCTAACCCCTGTTGATCGTGCTAGCTTGCGGATGATGCTAATATTTACCGAGGCTGCAGCACTCCTTTTTTAGTTCATTGAAACGTAACGTTGGGATGGTTCATTTACGCCTCCATTCCTGGGGTGTCATTAAGGAAACTCAAGGAAATAGTGGGTTTGTAAGCAGATTTATTTTAATGATTAACTATAGTCTTATATAAGTGTCATATATTTACAGAAAGTTGTAGAGAGGTTAGATTGTTTAAATTCCCATTTTGTTCTGATCGGTTGATTGATATATTCGGATGTTTACCCTTAATTAGAACAAAGAAGAAATTATGCCGTGGAAAAGTCTCTTTTCGGTCGATAACTGTGAAGGGAGGTCCCTCGTACGGTTTTGAAATGGCGATCGATAAGCATCAGTTCGTACGTAAACGAATGAACATGTATGAAAGGAAAATGTTGTCATAATCATGAAGATGGTACAGGAGCTATTTCCCTGAATGTATTTACTAAATATTAAGTCAAATCCGATTGAGTTTTATGATGTTTTGGATAGTTGAAGAAAATCACCAAATAATCGTGCATTTTTACTATAATTTTAAAATGCTAATGTGGTATCAAAATCTTCACAAAAAGCTGTGCTTAATCCGAATAAGGTAGATGTGCGGATTTACTTTACAAGTAATAAAAATTTTCAAACATGATATCATCTTTCGATTACACGCTGGGTTGTAAGCTGTTCTTCGTTTTTATTTGAATCCTAGTAGTTTTGAAAGGATGGCACGCCGTAACAACAATCCAATGAATTAATTTATAATTAGGTCCAATTAGTGGATAGTGCTTCCGCGATTGTTTCTGCTCTTATATCGGGTGCAGGAATGGCTCTAGCTTTCAAGTAAATCGAACTATTAACGTTATACAGTATCGATGTCCTTGTGAAGAAGGTAGCACTACATCGAAATGGATTTCATCAAATCGGAAGTTGGTAAATTACAATCCAATTTCACTTTAGGCCAAAATATGTTTGTGTTACCTTAACAGAGGTACCTTTAATGCCGGGATGTGAAAAGTCATGCATATAATCGAATACTGTCCTACGAAATCTTTTCGAAATATAGAGCCTAATTTGCCGGATATATACTAAGTAACAGATGTTATATACTGACATATCAGATCCAGATGTCTAAGTTGCTTGAGTGTTATCTTCACGGGGTTTTTGTGTGACCCATAAATTAATATTTTATGATCCGTAGACAGTGTTAGTCTCGATTTTCTAAATAATCCCTGGAATGTTTTACCGAAGAGTAAGCTGCTTAAAATTCATGTTCATATGTTTTTGGGTTTCATTAAGTCTAATTAGAAATAAACTCAACGGTTGCCATGTTTCATTAGCATATTGTTGCACGAGAGGCCCGATCGAATTATCTAAAACATCTTCCATTACAACAAGTTTAACATTAGCAGACAGATGATTTAGATGAGTAGCATTTATTAAACGTTTTAAGAATTGCTTAATCTTCAGCAACTTGTGGTATGAATTTCCTATAAAACGTAATACGTAATTCAGATACAGTTTTTATTTTAGGCAATTGTAAAATCGCCTCCACTGTAGTTGTTAATGATTTAATTCCTGATGAGGAAATATGGCCCAAAAATGTTATTTCTTTCACACCAAACATAAATTTGCATCCGATTTCGATCATTTTATGAAATTCTTCTTTTGCAATTCTATATTTATTGGAATCAAGTCAGCGTCCTCGACCGAAGCTTGGTGGGCTTGGTGTTTCTATGCAATGAGAAACACCCGGAAGTACATAGTTAACACCAAATTTTTCAATTGTTTGTTTCTGTAATTTCATAAAATAATTGTGTATCCCACACTTACTTAAAGAAATAGTTGTAATTCCGACTTTATGAAGGCTAGAAACACTGTCATACATTGATAAACATGTTAGGGAATCTGATGTCTACTAGTAGACCAAAACGTATTTGCAAAATTTCTATGAAGGCCTAAAGTAGCTCGAACTGTGTTTGTACTGTATGTTTTTATCTCAGACTGATAATCTGCATTTAACAGCAAATCACATGAATTTGCGTTGTCGGAACTATATTCAATGATGAAAACGCAGGCACCAGAAACAATTAAATAGTTTTGTAGGGACTGGAAGCGTAAATTTCTAGACGGACTGTATCTAATTGTCCCGTGTATCCACCAATATATAGAGACCTCTCAAATTTTTTGGTTCATCTTCATAGCTTTTTGAATCTTTGAAAATCGAACTATTTTTGTTGACGTAACTAAATGATCACTCTACGAGGAAATGATGATCGAGGAGCAAACTCCATCTGGAAATTATTTTCGACGATCTATTATCGGTTTCTTCGGGACTATAGGATAGTTTGTCGGATTACTATTTGTATTAGCTGTTTGTACTTGCCAAATTTGATCTGCAATATAATATTATTTTTCATTATTTTGCATGAACAATTGCTGATGGTTTATCGTATCCTAAGGTTACACTACCAGAAAAATGTTGTTTAAAACGTGACTCTGTGAAAAGGTTTCTCTTTAAAATGATGCAGCTTTGATGCAGCATTTTTGTCAAGTTTTAGGTGGCGTTGCTATAAGATCAGAAATGCCTTCTAATATATCTTCCTCAATTCGGAATTGCCTTTTTGCGATTTTGAATCACAATTCAGCATAGTGTCTCCAAATATGTCCTAATTTTATTTTATCCGGTGTTGGAGGAGTCACATTATTTGTAATAACTTCTTTAATTTAAGATGTTTCTTGGTTTACGAAGAAATTGGATTTATTTTATACATGTGTTAAATACGTTAGTAACATTTTGGTTTTAACACATGTGCTGTCGTCAAAACGAAGAGAAACATTTTTGTTTTTTTAGCATCGGCAAATATTGTCCAACCAAATAATACATATTTGTATTTACGATCACAAAAAATAGCTAAACTCTGTTGACCATGCTAATTTGTACGATAAGAATATTTACCGATGCTACAGCCTAAATCGTTGCCCTTTACTGTTTTTAGAACGATAAGTTTTAAGTTCAGATCTGTAACCATTCGTAACCTAATAACTTACGTTTAATTACTTACTAAATTTTTCGAAAGTCAAGTGTCCAGGCGTCCTAGTTTCCGTTGATGTTTTTTGGATTTTCGTCCATGTGTCTGAGAAAATATCTAAATTTCCAAGTTTCCCTGAAATCCTAAATTGGTATCATTTTTTATTGAATTAACAAGGCGGTAACGTATCGTATATACAGTTGTATGTCCAAATTGAAGTCGTTTCTAATTACTGCAAGATTTCACCATCTTTATAGGTAAAATACTCGAAAAATGAATAAGAACGAAGTTTTTTTGATCGATTTTTTGCCCAAATCTTAACATTTACCCCATATAACAATCTAGCAGTCGTGCTTCCCGTCGTACTACTAACCATATTACTTATAACTAATTCTGCCTGTTTTAGTAATTTACACCAGTCTTCTCCCTCCTTATCCGTTAATTTTAGTACCATTAGTAACCTAATATTGGTATTATTGTCCTATTGAATTTTTCTATCTCTCAGTTTGCTCTGGGGCATGCTCCTACATGTTTTACCCCATCCTTTTCTTCCTGTTTCTTAAAATCATCTAATGAAAAACTGTAACCCTTTATCTGAAACCACTCTTCTGGGGTACCCATACGCCCTACTGTATTCTTCCGTTGCCTTTATCGCTATTAACCTCACCGAAAATAATCTGACATATTTCGTAAACGCATGTACCACGAACAATATATGCTGATGTCCTTTTGTAATCTCCTCTAACAGACTTAAGTGGTCTTTATGGACTCTACCTAAAGGTTCGACACCCTTTAATATATATAAAAAAACATATTTATCCTACTCAACATCTGCATGATTCATTCTCTCTTCTATCTATTTTCTATTACAAAGTCGCACTCATTCAACCATAATGCACAACTCTCTATCTTTGGACTAATATCCCTCTTAGCTAAAGTCTGCTACATAGCACTACAAACTATTACTAATTTAAACTTTAATCGAAATAAATATGCTCTACTATAGTAGGATAACGGTACATTTCCATATCCTTCCCTCCTTCTGAAGTAGAAGCTAAACACTTTCTAAAGTACCCTACTAAACCTAAAAACATCTGTATCGTTCTAACATCTTTTAATCTTGGATATTCCGTCACCGCTTCAACGTGATGTTCCCCCGGCTCAATAGCCTCCCCATTTACTTTATAACTCAAAAAATTAAATTGTGTTAGCATCCAACTACAAGCTTAAAAATCTATCCAATACACCTATAACGACGGTGGTGACGTGTCGTTATTTTAATTATTCAGAATTTGAATGTTGTGCAAAGCAAAGCTCAGTTTCGATCTGATGAGGAATCGTTATAATTTTGTTAAAAATTATTTGTCATCTCATCAGGCCATGGCGACCGAGTTCTATGTGTAATAGCTACTTTACGCTTTATATATATTTATGTACAGTGTACATGTAGCGTTAGCGAATTATATGGATTTGCACGAAATATCTGAATAATTTTAATTTAATTGTGTGTGTAGCGATGGTCGCTACACACCTTATGCTCCTCTATTGTCTTTGTTGCTATTACTATGTCGTCTATAAAACATACTACGTCTTCACTATCTGCCAAATCTACTAATACCCTATCCATGTATCTTATAAATGCAAACCCAAAAAGTAGCTTGTTATACTCGAAATGTCATTGGGGTGTCATGATAACAGTATACTTCTAAGAGTTCTCTTCTAATATCAAATATGGTTTTCCCTGCAATTTCTGTATAACGTCTTGTATTACAGGCATTGGGTAGTGTTAATTTTCCACTAACCCGTTTAACCTTCGATGATCAATGCACATCTTTAGTAGTCCGTCCTTTTTATTTACCATATGGTTCTATTGGAAAACTCTGACTAACTTCTCCTAATTACCTCTTCCTTAATAATTCCTTCACATTTTCCCTAATTGCTTCTTCTGCCATCATGCTCATTCGTCTAGGTTTCGAATACAGTAGTTCAGTGTCCTTTTATGTATTTTCAACTTTACTATTTCCCTTTACGTAATACCTGACAAAAATCTCATCTATATTATTCTTCTCCATTCGAGTGGCCATTTCATATCTTACTTCTAACCCCCATTCATCAGCTTCCTCTTTTGCTTCTATCTTACAAATATCTAGCTGTTTTTCCTTGTCCTTCTATTTCGCTCCCTTTACACATCTTTTCTACTGGTCCTACTTTCTGACTTTTTCCGTTAATTCAACCTGTCTCACTCCATTACTGTCATTAAAAAATCGCGTCCATAAGATCATTCGCCATTGTAACATTTTGGCATCACCAATAAATCAGCCTCATATTTATTGCTTCCTATAAACTTGCTTTTACTTGGCCTATTATCTTAAGTTTAGACACATTCCCTAATTTTTTTATCTCTCCATTTCTCCAATTTTGATCGCACTTACTACAGTATCTCCCAGTCCGTTGAGAATCAAACGATTGCTTCCTGTTTCTACCTCCGCTGTCACTCTTTCATCAACCTGCAATCTTCATCCCCATCCTGGTCTTGATTCCTCATGACTATACTCCTTTTACGACCCTGGGCCACTTAATATGTTCAACATAGCACTTCATCGTTGCTCGGCCCATATCTGGTTTAAATTTTATTTCTCCTTCCTTCTTAGCATCTGACATTCTCGTCTGGTCCAACAGCCGCACTATTTCCCACAGCTCATTCCTTGTTACTATCGTCTCTGGATTTATTCCCGATTGTATTAACTCGCCATTGCTTCCTTTAACGATTGCTCTTGTTAAATCGTATTGGTCTATCTTTTCCATTTTTTACAGAATTACAACTCCATCTATTATTAGATAAGTATGTATATAAAAAAATTTGTGTCTTAAGTCTACGTTGAACTCGCCTTTTCACTTCCAGAGTAAGTTTTTCCCGACTTTTCTTATAGTTCACACTATCACTGCCCATTACATACCATTACTGACCCTTAAAATAGTCGTTTAGTAATTTTCTTTAACCACGAATTTTCGTTTTGAAACTGGCATTAACCAAAACTGACAATATGGTAAGCAAAACTTAGCTCTATTATTTTTTAATTTTTTATTTGGCGATTGCTTTAAAACTTCCGAGTATTTTTAAATTCAAATTAGAAATTTAAAAATTTGTCCTTCGTTCCAACGTAAATTAAATATCTGCATATTATTAAAATTTCTGTTGTCATTTTAATTTTTATTCTTGCAAGAATTTTTTAAATTGCCTGTATCCTTAAAAGTTCGGTCTGCATATTCTGTGGCTTAAGCTTTACTTTAGAAACAAATTAAGTATTTGTACCGGTACCTATGTGATGGCTAATGGTTATATGGTGTAGCAAAATGTGGAAATAAAATATACCATAAGAACACCTAAAAAAAATTCGCTGGCAAAATGATTTAATGATTTTAATTTCAAGTATCACGATGAACCAAAAATGATTTAACGGTTGAGCAAAAGCCAGTAATAAGTTTTAGGGATTAGCTTGGGCAATGAATTGCAGTTTTATGGTTGTCTGTATATTTATTGGGAAATTAACATACCAAATCAATGGTATGCAGGGAATCGCCACCTCGGTTTCATATATTTAACCTAAATACGAATTCTTGTCACTTTCCCTAATGCGTCGTCGTTATTACATTAGAGCACGAGTACATTTACATTTTGTTGTAATAATTTTTTAACAAATTTTTATTTTTTATTTTTTTATTTTTTGATTGATGGAAATGACAAGCCATATTTTTATTATATTTAAATGTTTTCATTAATGCGTGAAATTCGGTTATGGAAAATGCGTTTATTACATTATCATTTCAAATTTATTTTTTTTATATATTCGTACATTCAAATATACCTTTTTTCTGGAGGGTGCGAGTGATTTTTTTTTGTTAGTACCATGCCACCCATCGTACCGTGAATTTTCTTCTGCACATACACAATACGTAATTTCCTTTTTTCATATCGCGGTTTTCTCATGACGATGACTAGGATGGTGGTTACGGTATGTGGTACATACAATGATGATATGTGGAAACACATTAGTCTTTATATAATATATTGTGTGTGAGAATCTATTAATCCTGCTAACTTATGTACATGGAATGAAGTTTATCGCACAAATGTGTTTAGTGCCATGATCAATGCCACGATTCATTTCATTCATTATACAGATGATTACCATGAATTTGATTCAAAAAATACATTTATAGAAGGGTTATATGTGGGTATATATCCTTGGTTAAGTGAAATTCGAGTGGAAATCCGTCTAGGTTTGGCTCGCATTTTTATCAAAATTCTGATTACGTGGTTGAAGTTATGATCAAATATTATCAGCCATCTCTCATCCTCATCCGTCAAACTTTATAAAATGCATTTTCATTGGGTTTGCTATACGATATACTCTAATATTTTTTTTCTCAAATTTCAGGCTAGTTGCTGTGCAATGCGTCACTTGTTCGAAAAAGATCATCCAATAAGTGGATTTATAGCGGGTTTAATAGCGGGCACTGCATTCCGTCATTATCCCGATAACTCAATAGCTTTATATATAATGTGGAAATTTTTGCACATCACATACAATATTGGAACTGAAAAAAAATTACTTCCAAAATTTCCTGGATTTACAATACTTTTGTATTGTGCTTCGACTGCCTTATTATTTCATACCGCAACATTTGAACCGAAAAATATGCGACCCAGTTATTGGAAATTTTTATATCGTCTTTCGGACACCCGAATCGTACAAATGGATCGAAAATGTTTAGACGTGTACGGCCTTGACACGAGTAATGCCATGCGAGAAGTAATGAAACGCACTAAAACTGAAAAATTGTCACGATTATTTTGAAATTAGACACAAAAACGAGCAACATGCGCTCGATCGATTTACATTCATATCACAAATACTACTATTAACTTTTACGTCATAAAGGTGCTCAATATAAAAAACAAAAATTATTTTATCATCGGTTAAGGTTCATTACTAGTTCTATATAATTATAAATTTAATTAGTTAATCCAGAACAAGATTTACATAAATATATATATATATATATATATATATATATATATATATATATATATATATATATATATATATATATATATAAACTTGAAAACAAAATAAAATTATTACTTTACATAAAAATGAAATTTTTAAATAAACTAAAGAATTTAATTTAATTTAATTTAATTAATTTAATTATCAATTTTGTGCTGTTACTTTTTTATTTTTAAGAAAATATTCTTGTGTTTACTTTTCTTTTTAAGCTTATTTATTTTTATTTTTATAATTTTAAGGTTCTTGTGGTTTTTTATAGTTCTCCTTGAATATATTTCATCATATCTTTATGTATGTAAATATATGTTTTCTGCTTAAGCAAAATGAAAAAGGTAGGTAAAGCTTATACGAAATAGGTTACATTATTCTAGGCGGAAGGATTGTGGAATGAAGGTATTTGTAAATAGGAAATTCAAAGAATATTGTGACATTACTTTATTTTTAAATTTTATTTTACGTAAAATCTGTTTGATAATTAATGTGAATTAATTAATTTAATAAAAAACATATATTTTTTTTGTGGATTTGCAACATCTGCCACAACTCTATTTTAGTGGTGATTGCTTAAGAATACTACTGATCTTAATAAATTGAACTAAGTACTAAGTGAAGAAACGAGAGAAATAAATTAAAATTGTCCATAGCTTGTCAGTTAATTTTATTGGGCTGGCTAGAATTGTGTAAAAATTGAAGTTTTTGAAAGTTCAACTAAAATTCAAAATTAACTTTAAACCTTCAAGGTGTACCTTTTAATTTAGATTTGCATCAATCAAAATTCCTTAATCTCGTAAGTAGTAGTCAATCGGGGTGCAGATGTGAAACTTTTCACAGCCAAAGCTGTCGAAGAATATGCCTTTAGGCAAACCGAAACTGTCTATAAAACATATTATTTTAGATTTTTTTCAGATAATCTAGATCGTGTTCCATGGCAGAAACGTTAAGTTGTTTACTTGAGCCAGTTTAGACAAACGGGAACTTGTCTACTACAAAAGGTACCCGGAAACAGGGAGTTTAAAAATTTCATTTATGTAAACCAGGAACCCCAGCCAGCATGAAAAGTTCCTCACTTAAATGGTGGTTAATACGCAGTACCTGTGGTAAACCAATAAGTAAGTAAACCCGTAAGGTCCAACTCGCGATGAACAGAGATAAGAGCTGTTACTAATATGTTCAAAAACAGATTAAATATTGCTTGTTCTGTGTTCTTATTCTACCTAAACTTAAATTGCGGAGACAAACAATTTTGTTTTGCAGAATATTAGCCATTCCACAACTTTTAGCCTTTTTGAAAATTTTGAAGAATACGGAAAGAAGAGATATTGTTAGGTACTTATTTGTATCTATTATTTTATTAAAACGGAAAAAGGGTAAGGAAGAGAAAAAAATCACTTAAATTCATAATGCTACTTAAAATTTCAACAAGAAAACAAGACATCCTCTTGTAACAAGTACATTTGAATTGAACCACTACTTTTTTGCTGACAAATTTTTATAATTTCATAGTCACAAATTTTGCGGCTAACTAAATGTTGGTTAGGTGTTTTCTTAGCAATTTTGCATATTTTATTTCTAATATGTATTTTAGTAAGTGTCCGATCTTCCAAGGTCTAAAGCAGTAGCTTTGTGCAGATTTTAAAATGATCAAAACAACGGACTATATTGACTGTACTCAGGTCGCCAACTTTCATGTAAGAGCACTTCTTGCAGTTGACTTTATTCTATTTGGACCACTTGAAAGTTCCTAATGATTAACCTACAGTTAATTGCATCAGAAAATTTAATTTAAATTAAACAACCGTCAGATAAGCCCAAGTTCAAAACTTCACTTGAAATATTACGAAAGAAATTCTTTATTTTTTTTTTATTTTAAATAAATTGAGTTTATTTATTTTATTTTATTACAATCTAGTCTCCTGGACTAATGAGCAATTTGTTTCTGACTTAATTTACTAATATAATTATATCTATGACTCCACCCATTGGCGTTTCACAGTTTCTGGTAAGTTGTTGGTTATACCACATCAGTATTGTGGATTTAAATCAGCAAGCCGCTGTTTGCATTAACAATTAAACCAGTTCAAAGGGTTTAGTTCTTTTCAATCTGCGTATAATATTGGTGTTGGTTAACAGCTGAATTACCTCTTTATTCACATGTTGCTGGAGTCTTTCTTCGTGTTTCCTTGCATTTTTTTAATTTCAATTGAAACGGGGTCCACTTTAAGGTCTCTATGTAGATCACTTTTCCTGATGTACCATGGTGCATCGACGGTGTTCCCTAGTACACTGTTTTGAAACCTTTGTATGATATTGACGTTGCTGGGTTTTGTACAACCCCAAAGTTCAATACCATAAGTCCATATTGGTTTCAGTATTTGCTTATAGAGTAGCAGCTTATTGCATGATGATAGATTTGCATGATTTTAGTTTTAGTTCTTTATTTTTCTTTTTGACGTGAACCTTCCATTTAAGTTTACCATCCAGGGTCATGCCTATCACCTTAATTCGTCATCTTTTAGTCCATTTATATACTTCGGAGGCAGGTGATTGTAATTTTTGTGTTGATTCTTCGTTGCTTTTTCCAACAGCTAGGATCGCAGTGTCATCAGCAAAAGTCGCCACTGTGTTGTTTTCTAATTCAGGGTAGATCATACGTGTATAATAAATATAAAATCGGTCCTAATACACTGCCCTGTGATACACCTGCTTTTGTTTCTTTCAATTCAGAATAAGTTTCAGCCAATTTAATTCAAATGAATCTATATTTCAAGTATGATTCCAGTATTTAACGAATTGCATTGGTAAGAGATTCCTTAACTTATGATTAAGTTCTTCATGCCAAACCTTGTCAAAAGCTTGCGCCACGTCTAAAAATATCGTGGAGCAGACATTTTTCTCTTCAAATGCTTTCTCAATTACATTGATCACTCTGTGTACTTGTTGTATTGTTGAGTTTTGACGACGTAATCCGAACTGATGATTTGGGATTAAGTTATTCCTTTCGATTATCGGATTTAACCTTTTAATCAGTAGTTTCTCAAAGAGTTTAGACATAACTAGCGCAACAACGAAATTGGTCTATAAGATGAAGTTTCGTATGGTGGTTTTCCAGGTTTTGATATCATTATTACTTCTGCAATGTTTCCACAAACTGGGCAGAAATTTGGTTATAAATGCTGCATTGATAAGATAAGTAAGCTTAACTAGAGCCTTTCTTAGCAGTTCTTTTAAAATTTTTGTAGTTATAAGATCATAACAAGGAACTTGTTTTGAATTCATATTGAATTTTATCTCATGCATGACTTCTTTTGGTGAAGTCAATAGGATTTCTTCACTTTCTTTTTCAGCTTCCTCCGTTATTATTTGAGAAAAGAAAGAAATTGTTTCTGAATTTTAATATCTAGCTCATGACTATAAACCGCACATTATAATAGATTAGTAAAAAATCATGGAAAGCTTTTCCTAGAATGGAAAATGTCAAAGCACTCAAACACGAAGTGAATTCTTAGATCTTAGTAAAATTTAGCAATTGGTTCAGTGGTGAAAGCTGTGGTATTTGGGTTAGGAAGTACATGGGTTGAATCCCAACGAGGAGGGAAGTAAAAGAGATGTTTTATCACTTAATAGCAATCGGTGATGCCGATAAAAATAACTACAATCCCGGTTAGAGTGCCGAACCACCTGTGGGCCGAACCATCTTCCATGCCAGTACAGTATGGCTAATAATGTATGGTGTTTCGTGAGACAATTTTTTTATAAAATTTTTAATGAAGCCTCTATCTAAACTCCATTTTCTGTATCAGTCTATATATCTATATCTATTTCGATAAACATTGAGACCGTCCTAGGGGATAATATTTACATTTCAGTCGAATTATGTTTTACGGGAAATCATCGGTATGCGTGAAAACAGCACATCATTTTCTTCGAACTTGCCGCTGATGATTGTTACCCCAACGTAACAATCTAAATATTGAAAAAGTATCACCGGCAATCCAATTTTTAACGTCAATATGTGGTGGCAGTCCCTGTGGCTCAATAAAATTTAGAAATTCAGTAAGGTAATTGACTGCTGGTTCCTCATCCATTACTGTGTCAATTGACTTGTATTTGATTTATTCTCCGGGAAATTACAATTGAATTTGTTCATTTAGTTTGTTCACATCATCATTTTTGCGGGCCAAAATTTCACGTTTACACAGGCAATCTGGATTTGGTAGTTACCTCTTAAATGTGGTAATACCTTGTCTATAAGTACTTGAATATTTGACTGCATTTGGCAAAAGTTTGGCGGAAATGAAATTACATTTATTGTGCGATCAATTTGAATTTTGCCGTTTCCAATGTTCAGATGCTGTTTGCTATAATCATAATCATAATTTAAAAAAGGTTTTGCTGCAACCAAATCAAAATATCAAAAAATATTAGGTTTCTAAAATAATATGGTTCTTAAAGTTGACGTCCATTAAACTAGTTAGAACCTATTCTGTGATATATTTTACCCTGAACTTTGTATGTGGTCATGTAACCGGCGTTGTTGACAATTTTGATGGCGCCGAAAGTAGTAATTTGAAAGCATGAGTTGTACTTGCCAATGTTTTGCTGGAAGTAGGTATTTTTGAAACACATTCCAGGAGAATTCTTAGAAAACTTTAAACCACGTAATGGAAGCCAACTTTATTCGTCTAACTAGGTCTTTGTCATTCCGGTAATCATACTCTTTGTCGTGGTTAAAGCTTCCAAATTCAAATTGATTCTTTCCACAGTTACGAATACAGGATTTTGATGAAAGTGATTGTGACCTCAGTAATCTCTGAAAGGAAAAAAATCAACATTTAGGGGAACAAATTTGTACAATTTACTATTTCGTTAATAATAATTTCTGTTTCCATTTTTAAAATAATCCAGTTGGTCCTTCAATTTAAACAGATCTCTACATAAACCACGACTCATAAAAATATACCCTAATTACACATATATTTTATAATGTTGGATGTAACACAATACGAACGACACTTCATAAACAAATTTTAAAGCTTCCAAACCAAAAATAATTTTAACATCAAATTGACACGCCAATCAAACACAAAACAAAAAAAAATCATTAAAAAGGATCAACAAATAACAACAATAAAAAGAAAATGTTTAATGTGTATATTCACACCCATTAAAAATTATATATTTAAAAAACGTGTCATTTCTTATTGTTGGATGCCGCGCGCATTTTCCTCGTTTCGTCGCATTTCACATTTTATCTCCTCTACGAAAGTGGCAACAATAAAAATAGAATATCTTCACATAAAAAGTGACGAAGATGGCGAAAATGTTAATATTAATAAACAACCTATCTAATTGTAAACCATCTTATTCTAATTTAAGTTCAAAAACATTTATTAGCATTTCCCACCACCCCATCGAAATAAAAAATAAAAAAATAAATAAAAACCGACAACTCTCAGAAAGCTTTTATATCATTTTTTTTTCTGTGACTTTTCATTTTTAGTATATTTTCAGTACATTCTTTGTTTAATTAAATTTTCCATCTTACATAAACATTTTTTTTTACAAGAAGCTTTTTTATTTCATTTTTCGGTACAGCATATTTCAGATAAAATTATATAAAAAATATTAAAATTTTTAAAAATTAATTTAAATACAACAACAATCAGGGAACTGATGTGCTTTACTGTTGTACAGTATGATCACTTAACAAGCAGTATTACGGGCTGTCTACTAAATATTTTGTTTTGGCTTATTTGTAAATATGTAAGAATCAATTTTTTTTAAAAGAATAAGCAGATAGTCCATTTCTATGACTCGTTGTTTGAGTTCAGAACTTCAAAGTAGCCGCACGCCAGTAGAAAGGATAAATCAGCGTCTTTTCTCCAGGTTAGGTGCGGCTAAAGCGGCGTCTGTCTTGTATCAAGCGGCTCACTATATAAATGTGTTCAAGGTATAGGACTGGATGCCTTAAGATTCTCTCCAGTACTTGGCCCACACACGTGGGCAGGGTTGAGCAACAGGCCAACAACTTGCTCTCATAAAAACAACTAAAGTTATGAACCCTAATCAAAGGCCCCGGATTACCATATCGGATTCATCACAAAATCGACCTCTGAAATTGTACACTGACAACGCTTTAAGGAGATGTAACGACCATCGCTACACACACAATTAAAATTATTCAGATATTTCGTGCAATTCCATATAATTCGCTAATGCTACATGTACACTGTACATAAATATATATAGAGCGTAAAGTAGCCATTACACATAGCACTCGGTCGCCATGGCCTGATGAGATGACAATTATTTTTTAACTAAATTCCTCATCAGATCGAAACTGAGCTTTGCTTTGCACAACATCTACATCTAATAATTAAAATAACGACACGTCACCACCGTCGTTATAGAGATCTCCAGATCATTTCGAACCAAGCAAAGAGTTACACATTAAACGTGCTTGCACTACAAGAGCTTAGATGGTCTGGGAGTGGGATCCATGACACCACCAATTGTTACACTCTTCATTACAGCGGCCATCAGAATGGAGGAGAATTTTCAGTTGGCTTCCTTATCCATCAGCGCGCGAAGCATCATATCATCGACTTCTGCCCTATCAACATGCGGAAATGCACGGTCAGGCTCCGCACTAAGAAATAAAACATCACGATCGTTAATGTACATGCACCCACCGAAGGTAAATCTGATGACATCAAAGACCAATTCTTTGTCGAGCTGGAGGAAGTCATCAATAACATACCGCACCACGACATTAAAATGTCCCGCGTGGGCGACTTTAACGCAAAATTCGGTAGGAGTGCAGTAAATACATCGTATATCGGTCCTAACAGCCTGCACCTAACTAGTAACAACAACGGTAAAACGCGTCTCCGACCTACCAATAACGTACGACTTAGTTGTAGCAAGTACGTTTTTCCCACACAAGAAAATCCACAAAGTAGCGTGGAGATCGAATGACGGAAGAACGGAAAGCCAAATCGATCACGTCATGGTGTCTAAGAGACACTCCACCAGCATATCCGACGTCAGATCTTGTGCTTGTCATATTTAAGTATAAGTGCAAACTGTCATCTACGTTCAACAGACAAGCACAAAAGACCGTTCGATGGAATATCGATGCTTTAAAAGACCAAGTGTCACTGCAGAGTTACCAATCAGCTGTCACTAATTATTTAGACCGGTCCAATAACAACGAAGAAGCTCCTCTTAACATCCAGGGGCAGTGGCACGCTAAACATTCAGCCAAAACAACCGCGGCGCAAAGTTCCATCAGAAGAAGGCCTCCGAGTTCCCGTAATGTTTGGTTCGATGATCAATGCCAAAGGGTCATCGAAAATAAACGAAAGCTTCGTGAAAAATGGTTGGCTGGCGATACTAGAAGCACTCTAGCAGAATATCTCCGCGCCAGGAAAGCTACGACTAAATACCTTAGACAAAAGAAGCGCGATCATATGAGATCTTGCATCAAAAACAGCTTCCAAGCGAAAAAAGGAAACTCAAGGGACTGTTTTAATAACGCCAGAAATCTAACTAAAGACTTCTACCCAAGAAGTATAGCCATCAAAAACGGAAATGGAGAGCTGAGAACAAACGTGGCTGATGTTCTCTCAGTATGGCAAACCTACTTTAAAAATCTGCTAAATCAGAACGACGAAGTGACCCCCATTAGAGCAATAGCTCCTTCAGTTGAAGAGGTCCTTGTTGAATATCCCACAGTAGAGGAAGTAGATGAAGCTATTAATAGATTAAAAAATGGAAACGCACCCGGTCTCGACGGAATCCCCGCAGAATTGATTTAGCTCGAAGGCGCTACTCTTGCAACAAATCTATACGATCTCATCGTCTCTATTTGGAACCAAGAAGAGTTGCCAGAGAAATGGAGACCGCACTCATATTTCCGCTGCACAAAAAAGGAGACCGTCTTAAATGTGGAAACTATCGTGGTATTGCTCTGTTGAGGACTGTTTACAAAATGTTAACTAATGTTGTACTTGCCAGACTCATCCCTCTCGCCGAAAACACCATTGGTGACTATCAATGTGGTCCCAACCAATCGACCACTGACCAATGTTTTACCATGAGGATGATCTTGGAAAAATGTTGGAAGTACAACATAACAATACACCAACTGTATATAGATTTCAAACAGGCATATGATAGTATAAACCGCGAAAATTTATGGGCCGCGCTCATATGCCTAGGAATTCCAGAGAAACTCGTTTCTCTGTGCAAATTAACAACCTCTGAGTCTGTATGTAGAATTGTAATTGAGGGTGCTGTTCAACTTGGCGCTTGAGTACGTAGTGAGAAAAAGCAACATTGAAACTTCGCGCTGTATATGTAAAAAAGCAGGCCAAATTCTTGGATATGCAGATGATATCGTGCTTCATGGCCGAAGACCTAGCGATATTAAGGACAGTTTCATACAGCTCGACCGCTGCGCAAGAAGACTTGGTTTGGAGGTGAACAGCAGCAAAACAAAATTGTTATCAACACCCAGGAACATCTCCATGGTAAATCTCGGAATTGCCGACCATAACTTTGATAGCCTTGAAAACTTTAAATACCTCGGGTCAGTTATAACATCGTCGAATGATATGCAAGCAGAAATAAAAGCCCGAATTACTGCCGGACAACGAGTTTTCTACGCCGAATCGAAATTATTGCGATCTAAACATATGTCGCAGTCGAGCCAGCTCGCACTTTATAAAGCACTCATAAGACCTGTGCTGGCTTTCGGATGCGAGAGCTGGACCATGACCTCTAACGATTGTTATCTACCTTCGAAAGAAAGGTCCTTCACTTAATCTGTGGTCCAAGCAAAGTCGCGGTAAACGAATATCGGAGTCGTATGAACCACGAGACAAGGCAACTTCTTGGAGGCTGCGATATTATCTGATTCAAAACAATCGAGTTAGATGGCTCGACCACTTTACACGATCTCCACAACAACGAATGACCAATACAGTGTTCCATCAACAACCTGCCGGTGTTCGTCGTAGTGGAAGACCCCGATTGCGCTGGCGTGACGACGTCGAACAAGATCTACATGTATTAGGATGTCGAAACTGGAGGACGACAGCTATGGACCGAAATGGATGCAGGACCTTAGTGCGGTTGGCAAAACCCCTTAATGGGATGTAAAAGCCAGAGAGAGAGAGAGAGAGTAAACAGGACGACTATAGCTGTAGTCATGCTAGCCATACGTTCAAAGGGAATTAAAAATCAGTTTGTAGAGCTTTTGGACTATGAACCTTGCTTAGAAGATAATAAAGAAAATGTAGATTATAAAACTCCTCCCTTAATCTCGAAAGACTATTCCTTTTAGTTTTCTATATTTTTGTGATGTGAAAAGAGGAGTAACTTAAAAAAATTATAAAGAAAAATGTAACGGAAATGATGCCAAAATGTAACGGAAATGTTGATACATAAGAAAATTACGAAAATCATATTCGAACAAACCGACTACAAATTATATGAACGTATGGGTGAATATCGCTTCGAATAAAAAAAAATAAAATAGAAAAACAAAATTTAAGGTACAACTGTATGCACCAACAACAATATCTATACAAGCCGTGCGGAAAGTTTAATTGAAAAATCCATAAAAACAAAATGTTAGTTTATAATGTGTATTATCAAAGCCTTCTATAATTAAAAAGCCAAATTCGTCCGACGCATGTACTGTACAGAATTAAAAACTTTTTTATTTGCTGTGTTGCTTTGGTAAAGCAAATTTATGTCAAACTCTTTTATATACATTTATGTAAAAAAAACTTTATACACAAGAATCGTGTGATGTGATGATAGTTTCTGTGATTTTAAATAATAAATTTGAAAAAATTACCGCCTTGTGGTGAACACCATAACCATAAAATGGTTTTATTTCCCCTAAATCTAAAAATGTTTTGACTTACAAATAAAGCCGATTCGGCTTTATTCAATGCAATTGTTGTTGTAATCTTCTTCAACTTTGTGAAAGCAACACAGCTATTATTTGAGAGCTGTAAAACCAAAACGTTCTGTATTAGTAGTGTGTGTTAATTGTTAAAATTGTGTTAGCAACGAAAAAATTCAAATTTTTTCAACACAAGGAAAAAGTAAATTTTATTTTTATTTTTTTATAAATGGCTTTGGTATTACGATTGAGTAGACTTTGTGATTGGTTTTGGTAAAACAAATTAGACCACTATTACGTGTGTTATTGACTATTCATTCGGTTTCGTAAATTTATAAAGGCTTATTTATCCTTTTCCGAATTTTTATGATTAAAAATGGGAAAATGGGTGAATGTTTTATAGCCGTAGGGTTTTGGAAGCTGCAATATCTACACAGTTGCTCAGTTCTTCAATGTACAGTTATCTTAATAATTACAATTTTTAATGCTTTCATAAATGTTCTATAGAGCATACTGTAAAAATACTAAATAATCTAAACGCAAAAACTCAAAATGCTATTTATGGAAACAATTTTCCAAGCACACCTTAACATTTTTGTGTCTCATGAACTTAATATACGTTCATCCATTGATACGAACGACGTCGAGTCTTTAAGAAAATTGATTGTCATCTATAAAAATAATATAATTTTTTTATTAGTGTGCATTGATTGTGTAAACCGTAAAAAGTTCTAGTAATTGACGATAGATTTTTTTTTTAATGTTTACGATATAATAAATTAATAGACGACAGGGGTGGATTTTTTATTTTTTTAAGTATATGCCAGTTAAAAAATAATGCGGTAGTAAAATTTTGTGTATAGTAAAATGTCAATAGAGCTACTTAATATATGAACATGTAAACCGAAATTACATTTCCTCCAACATTAAATAATGGCATTTTAATAAACGATTTTCTTGTGCGCCCACATTGTTTGCTTAGGAACTCATAATGTTTTCAGTAAATATTTATATTCGTATATATTGTTTTGTGCAAAACCACCACGCCCTAAGCATGTAGATAGCAAACCGACATAGTATATGTACGCCATGGTAACTTTACCTACTCCTAATATTTCATAAAATCTTAAAATAATTGATGTTATTTTGCCTAAACAAAACTTCAACCGATAGACGACGTATTATAAAGATGTTTATGTTGATATCTAAACTGATTTATTATCTAAATAAATATCCTATCGTATTCAAAATTGTCCATACAATTTTCTTATCGCAATAAATTTCCTTAAGATACCTAATTGAACGTTTCAATGTGCTTGAGACCAAAATGTAATACAATATAATTAAAAAAAAAAGAGGGTGACTCATTTAACATGACCTATTTGAACTTATATCGCATTTAGTGGTGAAAACATATTTTAAACTGTTTATGCTCACCTCGAACTCAGAAAGTTTCTGAAACAGTATTTCTATGTGAATTTCGTAGCCCAAATGGTGTTTGAGTGAACTTGAATCAACCAAATGGAGTATAGGGATTGTCGTCTTATGAACATCCTCAGATGTGACTATAGGATTAAATCTAAATGATAAGTTCTGACCAAATCGACCTTAGAAAATATCCTATCTTGCATCCTTGTTGGTGCATGGAGAAGTTTTAAACATGGTAGTAGTCCCCACATTGTCTCCAGTCTTGGCTTTTCTTTTTAATCACGAGTAATGGACATGATACTGGCGATGCTGATGACCGACATATCCAGTTGATATATATTCAAGTGTTGAAATTCCGTTGTTGCCGCTTTGTGTCGAACCGGATCCAATCGTTTAGTTTGGATACCGGTGGATGTCCTGTATAGTCACTATGTAGTGTACGTTGTGTTTAACGGGTGAGTTGTAACTCGGTGGAGTTACTTTTCGACGGGAATTTATTTAATAGCTTGCTGTAACAAGTTTTCAATTAAGAAGTGCTTGGGCGATTTTGGTCGCATATGGCAACGACATTTTGACAGCTGTGTTCCTGTCCTTAAGATCGTCTAGTAAGCCGTATTTCTTAAGAAAATCAGCACCGATGATAGAGCGATCTATGTTCGCAATAGTAAATGCGTGTTTTCTGGGTCCAAAGTCTTTTTGCAGCAATTTGCTTCCGTAGGTATTGATAAAAATTAAGTCGGTGTTGTCTGTTGCCTTAGGTTTTGTAGTATATACAAGTTTTATAGAAAATGGCGAATAAATCACCCGCGGCTACCAATAGACCTACTAGTTAATTGTTATTCCTACAGGTATAACCTTGTACCTGATAATTAACGATTGTGTCCGAATTTGTCGTGATAGTAGCACCAAGTTGTAAGCTTGCGAGTTTGGAGTCATTTCGATACTGCTCTCCTTCGTGGTCTCCAGAAGGTCGCTGGACTAGATGCTTGCAGTTTAAGTTTAAATGGTCTGGAATTGACTCTTTCGAGCGTACGAGCTAATTGCTCAATGAGCTAAGTTGGGGCTCCTACTATACTTGTCGCAGGATGTTCAAGATGTCTATTTGGACCCTGATAAAATCGTGACCCATGGTGGAGAGCACTCACCACGTGGGCTGATAGAATAGCCTCGTGTAGGCTATTGGCTATATTGGTAAGTGGGACATCCTCCTTATCCTGTTATGTACAGTTCTTGTACAGTTACGTTATAAAGGTCGCATTAAGTCTGTCGGTGGCCAGTATTTTAACAAGCCGTTTTATCCAAAAGAGCTACCAGGACATTTGTTAGGATTGCAGAAGGTTCCTGCAAATGCGCGGTCGAATCAAACGAAAAACAGTTATAGTAGAGTTCCGTTAATTAGGTTGTTCAGTGATAATTCTGCTAAAGGTGGTCATTGTGAGTATTTCTTGTTGTATTGAGAAGAGAGCTACCTCACTGTGCTTGTAATTGTAGATGGACTGTCTTTCAATGTTTCGGCTGTTAAATTGTTTATCCCACAGGTTTATTGTTCTTTAGCTTTTCTATGAAATTTTTAACTTTTTGATTTGTGAATGGATGTTGCTAGTTTCGTTATTGGTGTCAATTGATTTCCAGAGATTTTTGATGTAGCTGTTTTTCTTTCTCTTTAGTAGTGCTTCTTTAGTCGAAAAAACTTGACTAGCAGCCTCCATTTTAGGTGGTAATTTGGCAATATTGTCATTGCCCTTTCTTATATGCATTTTTGCAGCATCTTTCGATTTGTAAAAAACATCTTTCGATTTGTTTGTAATACGCGTTTCTCCCTATTTAACTTTCGGTGTTTTACTGTGGCTGTTTTAATTTAGAATTATGCTAATACCAGTTAATGATTGCTATACCCATAGAATCCGAAGCATTTTCCCCCTGTCATAATAACGGTCTATATTTAAAAATAAATATTTAATATTCAATTTTTAAAATGTTTGTTGTATGCTAAATACTAGTTACTTTAACATATCAACTAATGTTTTCATTGCTTCATTGCCAGGAAACTACTTCAATTTCGTGATCGATTAATCATCTACAACTTTTCCAATTGCAATTCAGAAAGGAGCAATTCACTAAGTTTCATTTGTAATTCAGAAAACGTCAATTGAAATTCAGAAAATAATTTTAATAAAGATGATCACTAAACGTTTTCTGACCGAATAATTATATTTATAGTAAACTGTGAATTTTTTTGTTTTCATTAAAACATTTGAATGCAATTTTATAACAATTTCACATAGTTAATATAAAAGTTTAAAAAGTAAAAAATCAAATTTTTGCATAAACCCATAAAAGTGTTTTTTTAAGGAAAATTGTGCAATTTGCTAATCTGTAATGATAAGTTAACACGTTTGCTGTCATACTTTGTCTACAAATATTTCACAAGAAGTGCGGACAACCTATAATCGAGGTTGCAGGCTTGTCATATCTGTAAAACAGTAACATTTTGCTGGCCAAGGTGATGATTGGAAAAGCTTTGGCTTCAACGCTAGGAATTAAATATAAGACGCATATCATTGGATCTAATCTGGGATTGACAAAATGTTGTCAAAACTTCAAAAGCCAAAATTTCTTTTTGATGATCAAATTGATTTGATCGTTTCGTGGATAAAAGAAGACTGAACGATGACATTACAAAAATTAAACGAAAAGGTTATGATGAGAAGTTGCAAGAAACTGCTATATATGTTAACCGTAGGTAATTACTTAGATGGCAGATTCCTGATTGCAAAAATAGTAATAGTAATAGTAATATTTTTTTTAAAGTGTTTACAATGAATTCTGAAGTGAACACAAAAAAATCGAGTTAAATTTTTCCAATTTTTGAACTAGTAAATGCAGCAGGAGAAACAAGTTATTTGAATGGATGAAACCAATTTTATTTTGTTTTGTCGTCGAACGAGAAGCCGTGCCAGAGTTGATAATAGAGCGCAGTACAACATGTTCCAGCATCAATTGTTACAGACAGTATACCTATTCGTCATTCAAAGCTATAGATCGCCATCAATGACATGTTAGCCTACCTTCGGCGGTTTCGAGCCTATTGTACGATGATAACTCTTATTGAGAATATTTGGTTTAAATTCAAGGCCTAATTCAAGGCCCTTGCAAACCGAATTAGTTCGAAATTGTTAACTATAGAAGAATGATGAATAGATTACAGTATACTAGAGACTAGGATATATTTGAACAGTGCACTTCTCATGACAAAAGGCTACTACGGTTATGGCTATGATGCAGGACATGCTTTGGTCAAGGCAAAAGTTCTTTGATTAGAATATGACTTAATTTTTTGTATTATTACTAAGCGTTTTTTTACAAAAGTTTTAAAATTCTTATTGAAGAGTCAAAAATTAGCAGAGGTAGGGCTATTTTAACCAAGCTATAAGGATACGAAATTTTGTGACTATGTTTCTTGACGCCATGTGCTTTAAATCAGATCAACAATTTCATAAAAAGATAAGACGCAAATTTAGCCAATTTCGTTTTAGGATCACAAATGTTTATCTAAAAATCATATTTTTTTGGTCATTCTTGACATACGAACTTGATACATCCTTAATTCAGTCGTCAAAAATTACAGCTTATGTTGACGAAATCTTTTAGAAATGCATATTTATTTTGTAAACTGATCTAATCAAATTATATAGTTATTATACAGTGTAGATGTTTTGTGGCGTATTGAAACATAATAATTTTTATTGTTTAGATTATGAAATGTAGGTTAGAAACATACATCTGTGTATCGTACGCATTGTTTTATCGTCGCATATTATATTTCGTGTAACCCAAATTTAATTATTGCGAAATATGTGATTAGAGAAGGCTACCACTATTACTTGTTAAAATTCTAAAGGTATATCACCTGAACTATCTATTGTCTCAGCACGTCTATTGTTATACTTTTGAATGTTTAGTCAATTCAATATTTCATCAATATGTACCTACATATGTTAATTTAATGCACGAAAGGTTGGTATATTTAGGTTTTGGAGGTTTCTAATTAAATCGAAAAAAAATCTCTTGTGAAAAATGGATTATACTATATTGGAAAATTGTAACATTTAAATTTTGTTTCAGGTGAAATCGAGGCAAACTTCGACCAAACTACTTATAACTTTAATAAAATCTAGTAGTAAAACAATTAAAAATTCGAAATAAAATCCATTTTAGTTTTCAAAATTACTTATATTTTTAATTGTAACACAAAATTGAGTACACAAAATATGGCACGTGTGATTAAAACATAAATTATAAAATTATTATGACGAATCAAGAAAGTTAGTGACTAATCCGAAAAAAGACGAACGCTTACATCTTTTTTTCGGATTAGCCGTCCAATTTCGGAGTGCTGAATTGAAATATTAAAAGTGGACGTCCTAATTTGTCTGTCAAAATGGTATTTTGTCTCTATTGCACTACTGGTGAATTTTTTCTCTTTTTAATTTGACTAATTTTTGCGCCTCGCCACCGTGGAAACCATACTTTACACTAATGAATAATAACAATAATAAATAATCGATGATATTAGTTAACACATTTTATATATCCAACTTGAATTGTATTGTTGTTCAAAATTTCTCCAATACTGCCCGTTCCTATAAATTAGGTCTAGAATATCGACAGTTTATACGATTTCTGTGGTGGCGTTATCGGGGTCTTCTAAGGTTTTGCGGTTCGTTTTTGCAATAGTTAGATTTTTTAAAACAAAAGGTATCAGTATTTTGACCAATAAATTTATGTGAATTTATCAATTCCAAGGAAAATTTGCTAACCTATAAAATTACAATTTTTAAAATTTTAACAGTATTTAAAAAAGTTTTAGTGACTACTCTTGGTGAAACATTAGAAAATTTTTTACATTTTTAGACCGCTAAGAATGTAAATATGATCTCTAATGCTCCAAATATCCTTAAAGGTGATTAAAACATTTTTCGATTTTGCATTAAAAATCTGGAGCTTTTGGGAGAGTAGTGAAACGTCAGATATTTGAGGGAATATTTTTGATGTATAGCCCATATCAAATTGATTTTTTATACACTTATTGTATTACATATGATAGCATCGATAGAAGCGGCTCCCTACCGTAATTTTGCAGATACAATTTTGCAACCGAAATTTCGCAGATAAATTATAGCAGGCACATTTTCGGACATAACAAAAATGTCGAATGCTATTCCTTGTGAATAAAACTAAATTGTTGTAGTTTCGCATAATTATCCCTTTTTTTGGTATCTTTAGGAAATATACAGTAATCCCTCGCAAAGCATGGTTGGCTTTTTTTGGCGAATTCTTTAAACAAAAAACATGGAATTTTGTTTAACAGGGAAATAATTGTACATTTTCCATAAATAGCTACCTAAATTAAATGCATTATGTACGTTTGATTTTCTTTTACTTCTTAAAAACATAATTGCGTAATATGAAATAAAAACGGGCAGTTTTTAACTGCGTAATGTGAGGGATTTCTGTAAATGATACGAATCGTCTAACGTCTAGTCACACCTCCAAATTAGCTGGAATTTAGGGCCTTTTACTGATACACAGAAAAATTTATAAAGAAAACAATTACATTTTGTGGCGAAATATTTGTTTGCGGTATTTTTGAGTTGAGATTATGTTGTTTGCGATCATAGTAGCATGTGAAAAACATATGACTAAAAATTTTTGTGTAAGCGAAATACTGAAGCTACATTGTTTTTGTTTACGATATTATTGTATTGCGACAAAATTACTGCCATATAATTGTTGCGAATTTTTTTTTTGCGAGAATGAGGTAGGTTGCTGATAGCATCATATGGTATCAGACGTGGGGTGAATTTTATATTTAAAATTAGAGTCAATGCTAAGAACTTATTTAATAATTATAACCAAGTTAATTAGAACTATTATAGAAAATATAAATATTGTCAATAAAGTGTTAGATAATAGAAATACTGATGTGGTAAAAATACTACAATAAATTTATCAAGATGGCGGACGCAATAAAACGACCAAGAAATTTAATAGTGAAACCGCAAAATATGGCGACCACATGATATTTGTGGCTACAACAATATAATTGGTATGCAGTTGCAACAAAATCAAACAAGAAAGAAAAGAAATGCAAAAATGGAACGCTTCTTACTCGTTTATGTGAAGATGCAGCAGTAATTTTGAATAATTCGTGTCTCAGTGTATAATAACAAAATTATACCGAACTTCCAAAGTAATAATCGATAAATTTACAACAAAAAATTTAACTTTTATGCAAAAAATCCAAAAAGAAAATACAGAAGCATTTGGCCTCAAGAGGTTAGGAATGTTTATAGGAAATTGAATGAAACAACAATTTTATGAAATTAAATAGAGAAATGCTCCTTTCAAGTGACAAGTACAGTATGGATGTTGACACAGAGGTGTTCATTCTGGCTCCAAATGGTAATATACCTATAGGTCTCAAAGTATAATGCAGTCCGGTGACTCTTTTAAAGAAGTTACGAGAACTTTCTTCATTGTATAACTCTTTCCAGAGTTATTATACTCTTCAGACTTTAGCCTTTCGCCATTATCTCTCTTCAGTTTACAAATTCCCTTGGTGGTTCTCCAAACAAAGACCACTTTGTTGTCGATTGTGGAAAGTATTTGCGATTCTTTATATGCTATATTCTGTTTCTCGATAGCAAGACGACACTCTTTATCAAACCAATAACTTTTGGAATTAATTTTTACCCAACTGGGCGGTACTTAGATTGGTTTTCATAATACTACTGCTAACATGATTTCGGTTTGTTTTTATGTGATATCTGACTGGTACGAAAACTGCCATTTTAATTTTTCAAATAATCAAACCAGTGGCATTAAGACTCCTGCCGAGGAGTGATATGATGAATATTAGAATCCAATACCTTAACCACAACTAACCCAAACTCTGTAACTGACATGCTTCCTATTATTAACCTTGTCAGTCGAGGATGCGGGTAAGACCTAGGTACGCATAATTTTGAAAGATACTTCGCACACAGATATAATTTTATATTTTGTATTAGATGTTCCAGGAATGTGCTGTACATGTATCACCCTTATTGTTTGCCTGTACGTCTCTTTTCATATCAGATCATTTCAACATGTAACGTTTTGTTTTAATTAAACGTAATTAATTAATGTAAATTAATTTTCCAGCTACCAGATGGTTAGAACGTAATTGTAAATGTTTCTGGGTTGTTATTAATGACATCTTTTAATTTTCAATTCGACCAATTATATTTTACCATTTCAAAAATAATAGAAACAAAAACAACATTTCCAAATAAGAATTGAATGGCAAAACCACTTTTCTCCAAGTCATACAATTAAGAAACTTATTTGTGCTTTTAACAGATAACGAGAAATTTATGTATAAAGTATTTTGACCAAAATAGAAGCAATGTGGCTGAATAAACATTGCAATTTAATGTTAGCAACAAAACATAAAGTATTAGTCCATTTATTACTCGAACGTATATATTTCACAATATAAAATTTATTTCTAAAGTTATAAGTTTGTTTGGTGTGGTTACTTCATCATTGGGGTCCTATTATACATTAACGAATGATTATTATGTGTCCCTTCTATTGTATATTTAAAAATGGAAAATATTTTCTAATTAATACAATTGTATTCATCTGTACATAACCACAATTCTATTAATTTTTTTAGCATAAACGTGCCGCTTGTGGTCAAACAGTATACACAAACAAGCTGGCAAAACATATATTGCTAAAGTTAAAAATTTAATTTTAATATTTTTTTCTAATAAATACAGAGTTAACCAAAATTTGTATTTTCTTCACCATCTCATTTAATTAAACACTGCGCACAGTACCAACTGAACCAAACAAATCGTTTGTATCATAACTAGGACATATTTAGTTTTTGTTTCGTTGCCGCTCTTCATTCTGTGGTTTCAAAAAACTTCTATATAATAAAATGATTGCCTTCAAAAATTGGTGATAATGCTCGTGCATCATAAAATGTGGAGTATAGACTTTAAATTTATCAAATAAAACCGAACACAAGTGGTTCTTGATGTTTCGATTAAAGAGACGATCAGACAACTTTATTATTATCATAAAGTTCTGGTTTTTAAAAATTAATTTTGTATTCAAGTACAAAATTAAAAATTTTAATCTTAAATGTTTTATGTTATATGTCGAGTTGTTTATCATCTTAAAAATCATATATATACACTCAGTTGTAGTACGAGTAAGGAAGAGTAATGAAATAAATAAGAAAATATTATGAGCCTGTTGATTTTATGAGTCCCCCTTCTAATTATGCCGCTCGTATATAATATTATATTACAAAAAAGTTCTAATGAATAAAAATTTTTGTGCCGCGTTTCTTTTAATTCGAGTCGAAAGTTGAAAGGTGGCATTTATAAATCTTATTGTATTTTGCCTCGTCGTCGACATCGTACAGTATATATTTCAATGGTTGTGTACCCGATGTAATAATACTTACTACGTTTTGTATCACTTTTTATCAAATCAACTGTTTTTATAATCATGTAAAATTTACTTTTATACATCTAATTATTTCGGAAAGAAAGTTTGATCATAATTTGGAAATAATATTAGTATATTCCCGATTACATGACTTAATCACCCATATATGACAACGAGTCTTTAAGGGATTAAAGGATACCGGTAAATAATTTGAAAATGATTAAAGTAATCTTAAATATCAGTAAGCAATACCCTTCAGAAAAATTTGTAAGTCATTGCTTTAGCCGAAATCCTAGTTGTTATATAACTCATAATTCATAATTCATAATTCATAATTCATAATTCATAATTCATAATTCATAATTCATAATTCATAATTCATAATTCGTGACGTAATATAGTACTTGCTTCAAGCAAAGATTTAATATACCCAGATGGCTTATTGCAGTGTTAAGATGTTGTTTGATCAAAATTCGATGATAATTGCGCAAACCATTAACATTTTTATTTGGTTATCTGCTTATTTATTTATTTATTTATTTATTTAATAGACAAATACAAATTAATTTATAAAATAAAATTTTGCTTATACATAAAACATTCATAACGAGATATTTCTCGATCAATGAAATTATATTTGCAATAGAAATTTGATTTTTAGTTATTTTGTTTTACTTACTTTTGCATAGGTGGCATTATACTAATTAATAATCCAATTTTTAAACCTTTACCCAAAATTCGGGTTGGCTTCTCGATTGAAGTTCCAAAAAATAAACTAATGTGGAAAGTGGCACCACTGTTTTTAACCACAATTTCCTTCCCAATAAGATATCCGTATGACGGTATATTAAATCTGTGACTTAAGTGTTTTTAAGAATTTTCACATCATATTCAAATGTTTATACTCATGGATCGATTAAAATTTAGGATTAAACAAAATTGAGTTGAATTCTTTTTGAGTTTCAAATTCAAAAGACATTTTTTGCAAAGAAAACCCATTTTCAATTTTTCATTTTTCATAATTAGAAATTATTATGGTTCTTTATTTTTGAACAAAAAAGCCTTTTGAGAATAGAACGTATTTGGTTACGCCAATTAAATTTAACCTTTTAGATGTGTACACGGTAGCGGAGCACCAAGAAAAATTTCTATAATTTTCTTTTTCATTTCTCTTTGGGTGTAGCAACGAAATAAGAAGCCAATTTCGTATACAGCAGGCATTGAAAATACATCAAGATCTAGTTATCTAATTGTTTTGATACAAAAATATATTGAGCAAGAGAATAAAAGCGAAACACTCGCACGTTACCCAAATACACATAATGCAATCTTTTTATAATCAAAAATATTATAGCGGCGTCGTCATGGTCGTGTATACAAAAAGAGCATATATATTCTTGGAATTTTTTCTAAAAGGGTTAGTCGTTTTGGATGTTTATCAAGGATAGGTAATGTGTTTGTGAATCAAATTTAATCAAGTTCCAAATATGTTTAAAAGTTATATATGTTTACCTCGTATAATAATGTTAACAAATCTAAACAATTTGATTAGAAATTATTGTGGCTAAATATAGTAAAAAAAAAAGTCTCTTAACGGGTTTAACTGTCTAGACACCTTGAGAATAACGCCACCTCACAGTACTAGTTTAGTTCATCCTTAACTATACCTTTTGCCTGTCTGATCTTGCATATACGGTAGAACAGATAAATTTGATACTAAAATTTACCACCTTTGCCAATTTATCGCAGACCGAGCGAAGAAGTTGGTCGAGGAGCAAGGCCAAAGAGTTGTATTACAGGCCAATGTTGTATCAGAGGCAAGTAAGGACGAAGTCATTCAACTAAAGCGGGTCAGTTACGAGGAGCAGAAACTGACTCCCACAACCAAATGCTCCATAACATCCATTCCTATCTCAAGATTGGCAAGAGGTGGCGATATCATAACCATCAAAGGAAACATTGACGGAAGATACTGTCTTATCACACTGGATATAGGTGCAACATATTCAGTGACAAAATAAATCATATTCAGCGACAAAATAGGAAATGGGAGCTAACCAGTAAAATAATTAAGGTTACAAATGGCTACTGGTCAGGAATTAAAGGCAAGATAGGAGTTTGGTTGTGGATTGAGAATAGCAGGTTTTACCATGAAGTGTTGATAGCCGATATTGTAGATGAGGATTTCTGGAGCATGGATTTCATGATAATGAACGCATTAATTGTATTGAATGTTGGTCGAGGTGGAAACACCAACTTTACAACTAAATAGAATTGCTTAGGCAAATCAATGATGGAGCGGAGGGCCAGTGATAAAACGATTTATATTAAACCATGAAGAAAAGTTACTACCCAATATAGAGACAGAACTGTGGGGAAGATTGAAAGGAGGTTCTCGATCACAAAGGTTGTGGATTGTGGAAACAAGCGATGAAGAAGAAAACAAAGTTAGAGAAATAATCATTGGGAAAGCCCTACTACCACCGGAAAGAGACTTAATAGTTCCAATACGAGATCTTAATTTAACGGATCAGACAATTACCATCAAGAAGGAGACTATTACGAGAAAATTATAGGTGATATCCAGAATAGTGATTGCTGAAGCAGAAATGGACAGAACACCTAACATCGAAAAAGAAACAGGTATCGAAAGATTTACTGGAAAAATACATGTTCATTTTCTGTAGTGCTCCGGAGAATAATGGCAGAACAAACATGGTTAAACGCTGGATCGACACAGGATCGAAGATGCCAATACGTCAAGCACCGAAAAGGTCGCCATTAGCAAAGCAGATGGAGGTGAATAGACTGGTTACCGAAATGAAAACATCAGGGGTTATTGAGCAATCAAGCAGTCTTTGGAGTTTCCCAGTGGTACAGGTGAAAAAGAAAAATGGCAGTCTAAGAATTATAGAAAAACCAGCTCCATAAGGGATAGCTATCTCTTACACAGGATCGACAATACATTGGATACACTAGCAGAAGCATAAATACACGAGACACTTGATTTGAAGAGCAGATATCAATTATTTCATTTACCACAGTTTAAAAACCCAGAAAGCCAAGTAGCGTATTAGATCGAACGACTGCAAAGCTATACGATTAAAGTAGATTGAGATAATGAAGTGGCCGCCATATAGGAATCAATAAAACGTTAGCCAAAATACGAGAAAGATTTTACTGGTCGTGATTTAACAGTATGTGGCCAATGTATGGCGGTTAAAGGGTTCAGTCGAATAAGTCGGGATACAATGCGACAGTACAACGTTGGGGAACCATTTGAAAGAATCGCGATGGATAAATATGTAATGGATTACTTCAGCAAGTAACCTGAAGTATATCCAATATCAAATCAGGAGACAGCTACTATCACGAATGCTGTGTTGAACAATTAGATCAGTCGATTTGAGGTACCGATGGAAGTTTATTCGGATCAGTGACATAATTTCAAGTCAGTTGCATACCAGGAGATGTGTCATATGCTGGATATAAATATAACACAAATGACAACTATACAATACAAATATGCATAATATAAACTTGTTGCAATGAAATTACTTACTAAGTCCAAACCATCGTCTACGGTAGCACAGGATAGGTGAAGCAATGCAATGTGCATATGGATAATGGAAACGAACCTGTAACCGTTCATTCTTGGTTTGACTGCAGTGAATATACGTAAAGTAATTCCCAAAAAGTAAACACCATTCTCTTGTTTTTTTATGGAAAATGAGCTTAAAAGCAATCACATATCATAGTATCAGCTTTTTGAATTTATTTCCATGATAAGGTGTTACTTTTCAGCCTTCCTCACTATTTCTTACTAATGTTATCCTTTTGCCGATGCTTGAAATTTTTTTGACTTTTATACTGCGCGGTTGGTTAACGAATCTTTGCCTCCATTGCATAATGTAACGAAACTGTAATGCTAAATAGATACATGTTGTAAATCAATAGTAATTGTGTCTGTTAGTAGAATACTTAATGGAAACAAGGACACACATTATATCGACATGTGATTTATAATCCTTACACGTGCACGAGTGCATTTAGTACACACGACTGATATATACAGTGTAGTTTCAATATGATAAATACTTACTGTAACAAACTAAGACGTCTTTGACATTTTATCAATATCGTATATAAGAAGATTAATGATAAGGATGAAAAGGATGTATGTATACAAGAAATATAATATTACATTAATCTGCTATACATTTAAAAATTGTATTTCTTGTCTTTATTTTTAATCTTTTTAAAATGTTCTAGTAACTCAATAGTAAGATGCTTCAATGACAAAGCATTGACAAGATGCAAGATGCGGTGTATTTTATATTGTAGTCGTCGGCAATATAAGATTTTCGTCAATCCCATCTTCATAATCTATATAATTTCGTTTTTATTTTTTTATTGTTGGAAAATATTTTTGCTATTACAATAAAAAAAAAAAAAATCTAAATATTGCTTTTAGAATTTCTCCATTTTCCCATTTTCCATTTTATAATTTTGGAATCTACATATTTTGAAGTTCTCAGCGCTTAGGCTTTTTCGAAGACGTCGTTATTATTGTTGATTTGTTTTTACATATTTTGTTCAAGGTCGTTTTTTTTTGCTACCCTTAAAGATAACGAATGGAAAATTTTTAAATATTTTCACATTTTTCAATGATAAAATATTACAACAACATATTTTTATTGTTCATCAGACCATTCCAAACAAACTGACAGTTTTCATTATAATTTCTAATTTTGATAGAACAATAATTTGGAAATGCTTAAGAATTTAAGTTGGTGGTTAATTAAGGGTCTCCCCATGGAGTGATGCTGCTAATATGGGATATCCAATATGATGTTGGGGGGATATCTCTGTCATGTGATTATTGTTTAGATTAATTTGATTGATAAATTGATTAGAGTGTATACGGACAAGGATTAACCAGAAACTCCTGGAATGCCGGATACGACTTATTACATATACCAAAACCAAAGGATTGGATGGTAATATTAGTTATGATAGACTTGTCTCGGTTACAGACACCTAAGCGATCGATAGCTAGTTTGGGGTACGGGAGAATAGTCTATAATGAAGTAATTGGTCCAGTTTCTCAGTAGCGAATAATCAAACTACTATTAGCACAAGACAATCACATAAATAATCAACTGCTTTGCATTCTGCAATTTCTTATCACCATCTGTATTGTTATTTCTAAATATAATAATATAATAATATAATAATATAATAATATAATAATATAATAATATAATAATATAATAATATAATAATATAATAATATAATAATATAATAATATAATAATATAATAATATAATAATATAATAATATAATAATATAATAATATAATAATATAATAATATAATAATATAATAATATAATAATATAATAATATAATAATATAATAATATAATAATATAATAATATAATAATATAATAATATAATAATATAATAATATAATAATATAATAATATAATAATATAATAATATAATAATATAATAATATAATAATATAATAATATAATAATATAATAATATAATAATATAATAATATAATAATATAATAATATAATAATATAATAATATAATAATATAATAATATAATAATATAATAATATAATAATATAATAATATAATAATATAATAATATAATAATATAATAATATAATAATATAATAATATAATAATATAATAATATAATAATATAATAATATAATAATATAATAATATAATAATATAATAATATAATAATATAATAATATAATAATATAATAATATAATAATATAATAATATAATAATATAATAATATAATAATATAATAATATAATAATATAATAATATAATAATATAATAATATAATAATATAATAATATAATAATATAATAATATAATAATATAATAATATAATAATATAATAATATAATAATATAATAATATAATAATATAATAATATAATAATATAATAATATAATAATATAATAATATAATAATATAATAATATAATAATATAATAATATAATAATATAATAATATAATAATATAATAATATAATAATATAATAATATAATAATATAATAATATAATAATATAATAATATAATAATATAATAATATAATAATATAATAATATAATAATATAATAATATAATAATATAATAATATAATAATATAATAATATAATAATATAATAATATAATAATATAATAATATAATAATATAATAATATAATAATATAATAATATAATAATATAATAATATAATAATATAATAATATAATAATATAATAATATAATAATATAATAATATAATAATATAATAATATAATAATATAATAATATAATAATATAATAATATAATAATATAATAATATAATAATATAATAATATAATAATATAATAATATAATAATATAATAATATAATAATATAATAATATAATAATATAATAATATAATAATATAATAATATAATAATATAATAATATAATAATATAATAATATAATAATATAATAATATAATAATATAATAATATAATAATATAATAATATAATAATATAATAATATAATAATATAATAATATAATAATATAATAATATAATAATATAATAATATAATAATATAATAATATAATAATATAATAATATAATAATATAATAATATAATAATATAATAATATAATAATATAATAATATAATAATATAATAATATAATAATATAATAATATAATAATATAATAATATAATAATATAATAATATAATAATATAATAATATAATAATATAATAATATAATAATATAATAATATAATAATATAATAATATAATAATATAATAATATAATAATATAATAATATAATAATATAATAATATAATAATATAATAATATAATAATATAATAATATAATAATATAATAATATAATAATATAATAATATAATAATATAATAATATAATAATATAATAATATAATAATATAATAATATAATAATATAATAATATAATAATATAATAATATAATAATATAATAATATAATAATATAATAATATAATAATATAATAATATAATAATATAATAATATAATAATATAATAATATAATAATATAATAATATAATAATATAATAATATAATAATATAATAATATAATAATATAATAATATAATAATATAATAATATAATAATATAATAATATAATAATATAATAATATAATAATATAATAATATAATAATATAATAATATAATAATATAATAATATAATAATATAATAATATAATAATATAATAATATAATAATATAATAATATAATAATATAATAATATAATAATATAATAATATAATAATATAATAATATAATAATATAATAATATAATAATATAATAATATAATAATATAATAATATAATAATATAATAATATAATAATATAATAATATAATAATATAATAATATAATAATATAATAATATAATAATATAATAATATAATAATATAATAATATAATAATATAATAATATAATAATATAATAATATAATAATATAATAATATAATAATATAATAATATAATAATATAATAATATAATAATATAATAATATAATAATATAATAATATAATAATATAATAATATAATAATATAATAATATAATAATATAATAATATAATAATATAATAATATAATAATATAATAATATAATAATATAATAATATAATAATATAATAATATAATAATATAATAATATAATAATATAATAATATAATAATATAATAATATAATAATATAATAATATAATAATATAATAATATAATAATATAATAATATAATAATATAATAATATAATAATATAATAATATAATAATATAATAATATAATAATATAATAATATAATAATATAATAATATAATAATATAATAATATAATAATATAATAATATAATAATATAATAATATAATAATATAATAATATAATAATATAATAATATAATAATATAATAATATAATAATATAATAATATAATAATATAATAATATAATAATATAATAATATAATAATATAATAATATAATAATATAATAATATAATAATATAATAATATAATAATATAATAATATAATAATATAATAATATAATAATATAATAATATAATAATATAATAATATAATAATATAATAATATAATAATATAATAATATAATAATATAATAATATAATAATATAATAATATAATAATATAATAATATAATAATATAATAATATAATAATATAATAATATAATAATATAATAATATAATAATATAATAATATAATAATATAATAATATAATAATATAATAATATAATAATATAATAATATAATAATATAATAATATAATAATATAATAATATAATAATATAATAATATAATAATATAATAATATAATAATATAATAATATAATAATATAATAATATAATAATATAATAATATAATAATATAATAATATAATAATATAATAATATAATAATATAATAATATAATAATATAATAATATAATAATATAATAATATAATAATATAATAATATAATAATATAATAATATAATAATATAATAATATAATAATATAATAATATAATAATATAATAATATAATAATATAATAATATAATAATATAATAATATAATAATATAATAATATAATAATATAATAATATAATAATATAATAATATAATAATATAATAATATAATAATATAATAATATAATAATATAATAATATAATAATATAATAATATAATAATATAATAATATAATAATATAATAATATAATAATATAATAATATAATAATATAATAATATAATAATATAATAATATAATAATATAATAATATAATAATATAATAATATAATAATATAATAATATAATAATATAATAATATAATAATATAATAATATAATAATATAATAATATAATAATATAATAATATAATAATATAATAATATAATAATATAATAATATAATAATATAATAATATAATAATATAATAATATAATAATATAATAATATAATAATATAATAATATAATAATATAATAATATAATAATATAATAATATAATAATATAATAATATAATAATATAATAATATAATAATATAATAATATAATAATATAATAATATAATAATATAATAATATAATAATATAATAATATAATAATATAATAATATAATAATATAATAATATAATAATATAATAATATAATAATATAATAATATAATAATATAATAATATAATAATATAATAATATAATAATATAATAATATAATAATATAATAATATAATAATATAATAATATAATAATATAATAATATAATAATATAATAATATAATAATATAATAATATAATAATATAATAATATAATAATATAATAATATAATAATATAATAATATAATAATATAATAATATAATAATATAATAATATAATAATATAATAATATAATAATATAATAATATAATAATATAATAATATAATAATATAATAATATAATAATATAATAATATAATAATATAATAATATAATAATATAATAATATAATAATATAATAATATAATAATATAATAATATAATAATATAATAATATAATAATATAATAATATAATAATATAATAATATAATAATATAATAATATAATAATATAATAATATAATAATATAATAATATAATAATATAATAATATAATAATATAATAATATAATAATATAATAATATAATAATATAATAATATAATAATATAATAATATAATAATATAATAATATAATAATATAATAATATAATAATATAATAATATAATAATATAATAATATAATAATATAATAATATAATAATATAATAATATAATAATATAATAATATAATAATATAATAATATAATAATATAATAATATAATAATATAATAATATAATAATATAATAATATAATAATATAATAATATAATAATATAATAATATAATAATATAATAATATAATAATATAATAATATAATAATATAATAATATAATAATATAATAATATAATAATATAATAATATAATAATATAATAATATAATAATATAATAATATAATAATATAATAATATAATAATATAATAATATAATAATATAATAATATAATAATATAATAATATAATAATATAATAATATAATAATATAATAATATAATAATATAATAATATAATAATATAATAATATAATAATATAATAATATAATAATATAATAATATAATAATATAATAATATAATAATATAATAATATAATAATATAATAATATAATAATATAATAATATAATAATATAATAATATAATAATATAATAATATAATAATATAATAATATAATAATATAATAATATAATAATATAATAATATAATAATATAATAATATAATAATATAATAATATAATAATATAATAATATAATAATATAATAATATAATAATATAATAATATAATAATATAATAATATAATAATATAATAATATAATAATATAATAATATAATAATATAATAATATAATAATATAATAATATAATAATATAATAATATAATAATATAATAATATAATAATATAATAATATAATAATATAATAATATAATAATATAATAATATAATAATATAATAATATAATAATATAATAATATAATAATATAATAATATAATAATATAATAATATAATAATATAATAATATAATAATATAATAATATAATAATATAATAATATAATAATATAATAATATAATAATATAATAATATAATAATATAATAATATAATAATATAATAATATAATAATATAATAATATAATAATATAATAATATAATAATATAATAATATAATAATATAATAATATAATAATATAATAATATAATAATATAATAATATAATAATATAATAATATAATAATATAATAATATAATAATATAATAATATAATAATATAATAATATAATAATATAATAATATAATAATATAATAATATAATAATATAATAATATAATAATATAATAATATAATAATATAATAATATAATAATATAATAATATAATAATATAATAATATAATAATATAATAATATAATAATATAATAATATAATAATATAATAATATAATAATATAATAATATAATAATATAATAATATAATAATATAATAATATAATAATATAATAATATAATAATATAATAATATAATAATATAATAATATTATTATTATTAATAATATAGTAGTGATAGCTCGGAACTCCTATCTATGAGCCAGTACATTTGTCTGTACTTGATGTTACGCTTTCACTTATTATTTTTGAAATGCGCTTTCCACTTAAGCTTAGCGTCAAGTGTCATGTCTAGATATTTGGCTGTATTTACATGTGGAACTTGCTGTGAGTTTATTTTCACTGGTATCCAGTTAACTTTTTTGATTCGCCATCTCTTTGTCCAGTTACTCCAGTTACTTCATATATAAGTGGCTCTGCTCTTTGCTTCTTCTACAATGTTACAAATTGATAAGATGCTTCATATTTTACCTTAAAATGTCGGTGAGCCAAGTAGGATTTTAAAATCTGATAAACCTGAAAGATTTGGAAGATCACGATGCAGTTTATATTTTAGTCTTCTGAGGCATACTTTATCAAAGGCTTGTGCTACATCCAAGAAGATCTTTTCGTTCAATGATTATTAATTTTGGTCTCTTAACCAAAATTTTTTCAATTAATTTAGAAATAGTTGAAAGTAAAAAACTGGGCTTATCCGAGTTTTTATCGTTAGGTGGTTTTCTTGGTTTTGGTATCATTGTCACTTCTGCCACTTTCCATTGGTGTGAAACATAGTTAAGTCTGAACACTGCATTAATTATTTGAAAATCTTTCGTAATCCTTTTTCGGGTAGTGCTTTAACTGTTTTCCCTGTAATTAGAACATAGCCAGGAGATTTTTTTGAGCTTAAGTTATTGCTGATTTCATCTTTTAACTCTTGTAAGGAGATACAGGTTTAATGCTTCTGCTTTCGGTTTTGTTAACTAGTGTTATATTTTAATCTTGGAGTGAGTCTGAATGAATCTCCAAGATATGATGCAAACAAATTAGCTTTTTATTATTTTTTGTTGCTTTCCAGAGGGAATAATCTGTATCTTTTTGACCAGTACGACCAGTAAGGTAACTATAAATCGATTCATTCTTATTTTCTTTGATTAAAAGTATTATTTTATTACTACGATAGTTTAATATCGTTTTACTTTGTGAAGCCCGATCTCTGCCATCTTTTTCGTGCTTTACGTTTTTCTCTAACAAATTCTCTAACTTCCAAAGAGAAGTTTATATGTGTTCGAGTTTCTTTTTGACTATTAGGCGTAATATCCCAAGCTGCTGGTTGTATAATATTGTTCAGTAGTTTCAATTAGTGCTCCAATTGTGCCGAATTCATAACTGGCATTGAAGATTGAAATTGTCACTGACTACAGTTTCTGGAACAGTTTCCAATTTCTTTTATTGTTTGTTAATTTGGGCACCAACCAAAGCCCAGTATGTTGGTTTACCTCCAAAGTAAAATACGCATTTTGTTGTTGACCTGTGGAAAGTAGCTCCTTTCCTTTGTGGGTTGTTAGTGTTGATCACCAAAACGTGTATTTGTATTATTTTCCATCATTTAGTTAAACATTGATAATGGCCACTTGCCAAATTTTTTCTTCAACTTTTATTCCTTCATCTTTTACAAATATCCCAGAACAAACGCACGACAAACAATCACATTTTTAGTGGCCACGTTACAGTCGTTGAACACTTTGAAATATTGACTAATCCTTCTATGACACCCTATATTTAGTATTATAGTATTTTTTAAAAATGTTGGAATAAGTCACGTTTTTACTATATGCAACCGAACAATTTCCATCTTGACTGAAAATTTCCATGAAAATTGTAAATATTGACGTTATGAATTTAAAATAAAAAAAAATTTAATATTTGAGACAAGAAGTATTTTGTATATTTCTTCACATCTTTAACCTTCCATACCAAAGTTTTTCTTTTGGGGAACACACCCACATCGACACTCACAAAATGTTTATAATATATGTATAGCAACAACTTAAACTGATTGACAAACAAGATGAGGATGATGATGGTATTATATATAGTATATAGATAGTAGTATGTGTAGTGGAAGATGTGGATTGATTGGTTGGTAAATATTTAGGGTTTTTGTGTAAATTTGATTGAAAATTCAAAGTTGATACTCAAGAGATATTGTTTGTGTTAATTAAGTCGTTATGGATGGTCATTGGCTTACTGTGATTTCCTATGTGTGTGTGTGACCTATTTTTAATGAATACTTTTATGTTTATTTTATTCACCCAGATTGACAATATTTTCCATTTTGTGTAAGAGAAATTAATTTTATACCTTTTTCAAAAATTTATTTTTCACAAATCGTTAAATGTGACACAATTGATTAGTACATTTAATTGTAATATTTTACATTCTGTGTGTAGACCTACATCATGTCGGTTTTAGTACAGCTTTATGGATTTTAATGTTTTTCTGTTAATGAACGAAATGCTGTCGAGTCTTCTACATTTACGGAATTTCAAATGAAAAGTGAACTACAAACCATTTTGGTAATTTTATGAAATAAAATTGTACTGGATTTTATAAGTTAAAAAAAGTTATCGAAATGGAATTTAAACGCAACAGTATAATGGGCTATGATATTTACATGTGAACAAAATATTTGTGTACCGGACCATTACACGTTACAATGAGACAGATAGCAACATAAAACGCCTTGGAGCAGGACATTCAAAAACAGAAATGGTACGAAAGATGAAGGCCAAAATTCAACGTAAGCCACGACAAAACGCAGTTCAATTGGCAAAAAATCTCAACGTGTCTGCTCGTAGCACAGTGCGCATATTAAAAAATTACTACGATTGAAGCCCTACAAAATACAAAAAGTTCAAGATTTAACACTTACACAAAAGGCAGTTTGCCTAGCTAGAGCAAAAGTGTTTAAATACTTGCACGTTGGTGGCGAGCTTGAGAATTTGGTATTTTCTAATGAAAATTTTTGTACAATTCAGCAATATGTAAATAAACAAAACAATCGTGTTTAGTTAGAGTGCAAATCAACAGACAATCGGTAAATCATTGAATGTTTCAATAAGACACGGCACCATCCCATAAATCCCGTGAAACCCAACGTTTTTTACAAGAAAAAATTCCAAGCTTAATTTTTTAACAACAATAACTATATTCCCGGACTTCTGCAAACAAAAAAAAAATATGTCACACTTCAATAAATAAACAGAGAGGCATCAGGTGCTTTGAAAGTGGCCATTAAGCAAAGAAAACGACGATGCTGGACGTCCATCTGTGATAAGGTCGAGAATGACCCTTGAGGCCGACCATACAGAATGGTAATGTCCAAGTTCGAACATGCCCTATCCTGATGGATAGCATAGTATCTACTTTGTTCCCGAGCCAACCGATGGCAGTCCACACGAGTCTTTTTAGACATGATACCGTACCGCCATTCATGGATGGATGAGCTAATGTCTACCTTTAAAATAATTTCAAGCAAAAAATCGGACCAGACTGTATACCTAATATTACCCTAAAAGCAGCAATACAAGGGAAGGACGAAGAGTTTTTGGAAGTATTCCACGCTTGTTTAAGAAAAGGCAAGTTCCCAGATATTTGAAAGAAACAAAGACTGATACTGATTCCGAAAGGCAAAGCACAACCAGAAAACCCATCATCGTTTTGTCAAATTTGTCTGTTAGATCGAGCAGGGAAACTTCTCAAAAGATTGCTGTGTGACCTGTTTGAGAAAGCGATTGAAAGATCTGGAGGTCTTGCAACTAATCAATATGATTTCTGCAAGGCACGAATAATCATTGATGTTATTCAGCTAGTCAACAGATTGGCTCAAGATGCATTAAGCGGTAGTAAATAAAAAGGAGGCCGTAACAAATATTGCGCAATTGTTACTCTGGATGTTAAAAATGAGTTTAATTCAGCGAAATGGGATCACATTATGAATGCTCTTAATATTTACAAGGAATGTGCCTTGCTACATTAAACAGCAGATTTTTTTAACAATTATATTTGATACCGCAGTATCACATGGATATAGGGTGCAATGTTTGAAACATTACGTATGACAATGTCTTTTCACTTCAAATTCCCGAGAATGCAACGATAGTTGGCTTTGCTGATGATATCGCTATATGATGATTGTTGCATTCTCTAAGTATAAGGATTAGTTAGGTAACATCTTCAGTGAAAAAGCAGCCAAAGCAAGTAAAGCTCTTTCCCGAATAATGCCGAATGTCGGTTGACCAAACAGGACGATGCAGGCTGCTAGTTGATGCGCTGAGAGTGGCTATTGCTTACAAAACAGTCCCAGATAAAGCAGCCTGCGTCACTGCGGGAAGGTGTCCAATTGACCTAATGGCAGTAAAACGACAGTATTTATATAAAAATGGCGATGGAGAAACTTTATATGCGCCAACGGTACGAGCGAACAATGTCACAACATGCAGCGAGGATATTCTGTTAAAACGGCAGCAGCGATGGAATCATTTAGAGAAGGGCCTGTGGATTAAGCGGTTTATCCCAGAAATAGTCCCTTGATGTGTAAATCGCAAGCATGGAGAGGTCGACTTCTACCTGAAATAACCTGATGCAGTTTTTAACATGCCATGGGTGCTTTCGATTTTACCTCTATCGCTTTGGACACGATTAGTTATCGAATTGTCCATCATGTAGAAGGGAACCGCTCAGAACTGGACATTTTAAAACTGGATATTTCAAAATAGGATTTGAAAAAACGAGATAAGGTACAAAACGAGATATGGTACAACACTGGATATTTCAAAACAGGATATTACGACATGTGATTTAAACTTAAAATGATTTTTTAGGAATGTTCTGGAATATGGCCAGGGAGGAACTCGGCGAGTTCTTAACCGATTTTGATGAAATTCGATATAAAGGATGAAAATGGGATTTAAAAATATTTTTTTGGAAAAGTTCTGGAATATGGCCAATAGGGAAGGAACTCGGTGATTTCTTAACCAATTTTGATGAAATTCGATATGTAGGATGAAAATAGAATTTTAAAATGGTTTTTTGGGAAAGTTCTGGAATTTGGCCAATTAGGAAGGAACTCGGTGAGTTCTTAACAGATTATGATGAAATTCGATATGTAGGATGAAAATGGGATTTAAAAATAATTTTTTGGAAAAGTTCTGGAATATGGCCAGTTAGAAAGAAACTCGGCGAGTCCTTAACTGATTATGATAAAATTCGATATGCTGGATGAAAATGGGATTTTAAAATGATTTGTTGGGAAAGTTCTGGAATAAGGCCAATAAGGTTCCACACTTGAATATTTCTAAGGAGAGAAATAGAATTTTCCTTCACTTAATGTTTTTTTTGTTTAATTGTATAATTAAAGGAAAGTTCTGGAATATGGCCAGTAAAGTTTTATATTTGAATAATTTTAAGCAGAGAGATAGAATTTTCCTTCACTTAATGGTTTTTTTTTTAATTGCTGCTTTTCTCATCTTATTAAAATAATCATTGACTTGATCGAGTTCACTATCAGTAAAATTTATCTTCATCTATTTTTTATTCTTCTACTTAATATAACTTCTCTTCACTTTAGAGAATCTATGTGAAAAAAATTAATGAACTTTCATCCTGAACCTATAAATTGACTTGTAAATTTTGTCAGTAAATAACATATACTCAAAATTTATCAGTAAATTATAAAGGTAAACTAATACATACACAACTTTTTTCAGTACCGATTACTGGAAAAAATGTTTTGTTTCCTTCACGCTAAGAGCAATTCTATATTTTTATCTCAATTTTGATTTACTTAAAAAATTTGAAGTACATGGAAAGAAGACTTTACTTTTATACAATGCCTTAGTCCGGTTTTCACAATAGTTCGTCACTCATATCTGTCAAATATGGGTACATATTTGATAGATATGAGTGCCGGTTGACGGAAATCTTACAGAATAAAATTTTATCTTGGATTTGTAACAGAAATCTTACCAATTTCGTTTAGCTCGTTAGTGGTTCTAAAACAAAACCGAATATTATATACACGGTTAAGACGCCACAAAATAGGCAATTCATTCATCATCCACGACGCCGATAATGATTGGCAAATACATTTTTTGAACTCACAAAGTTCAGAAGTTACGTGATGGTTAATTCACCAAAACTTTAAAATTTAAGCAACAAAATAAAAAAATTTAAAAACAGAAAATTCATAATATTTTGGATATCCAGAAAATTGTTAGCTGGTCGTTGATTGAAGTATGTGAAAAATAATACTCATATATTATTTTAGCTGGTGAGCACTTCATATCTTATTGCACTTTTATTTGGGTACCAACAAGTAAAGTTGCCACTTCCGAGCTCTATTCGAGCGCTCATGCAGAGATCTACATTGTGTATACACTATACTCTGTGCGAGAGTTTTCTATTTCTCTATAAGTACACAACTATATAGTGGATATTTATTTGGCTTAAGGATAAACAACTTTTCCAAAACTATTAGTTAAAATTGAGGCAAACGATTATTTTTTTTACTTTTATGTTTATGCTACAAAAATCTATTTTCATTTGGTTGCCCATACATTTAATTTAGAAGCCAATATGTGTTATGCTAAAATAATCGGAATGATTACGATTTGTTTTATTTATGCATAAATCAAAATTAAAAAAAACAACAACTAATCAAATACCGAAATTTATGCTGCAGGGAAAACTATTACTATATTATAAAAATCTATTTACTATTTGTATGCATGAACAATGGAATCAATTTGTTAATTAATACTAAAATAAAAAATTAAATTATAAATAAAAATAAAACTTTTTAAATTGTAAATTTAAATAAAATAAATAAGTTTTATATAAAATCGGTTTGTAGATTTAATTGGTATTAATTTGTACATTGTATTGCGATTATTCCGCATCGGTTATAGCGAAACACTGTGCAAGTTGATTAATGTGTAATTTTTATATGTTTAAAAATGTTCAATTTGGTGAGATTTGCAATTTATATAATCGATTTGTGGTTTTATGTACTTTAGGACCGATATTGGTAAGTAATTTTTATTGATACAATTCAACCATAACGTTAATTCGTGTACAATGATGTAAGAAATAAACACCAATATGTTCTTTTGTTGCCTTTCCAATATAAAAAGAAACAAAATATTTAAACCTGACATCAGTTTTTTATATACTAATATAATATATCAATATAAATACGAAAGTAACTTTGCATGTCTGTGTAGTTTTCACGGCCAGACCGTAGAACCGCTTTTCATTAAATTTTTACTATGGCTAGGTTTATACTTAAGGTAAATAGTAAAATTTGGTAAATCATAATTGTAGTATAAATTTACCTTTCATTCGTTCCAAACTTTTGGTAAATACTCAGGTTTGGAGGGTTAAAATCACTGGTTTGTAGGTAACAAAAGAAAAGTCAAAAAATTTTGTCAGGCATAAAACAAAATTCATGATTGTCGTTTCAAAAATTTTCCGAAACGTATTTTAGAATTTATAATAATTTTACTCTCGTGTCTGATTTTTGTTGAAAGAAATAATTTAAATGTGAAAAAAATAGCAACAGCAAATAGTTTTTTTCCTTACAATTTACCCAACTTTCTAGTACAGTTATTTGATTTACTAAAAAATTACTAGCCTAAAATTATAATTAATACCGAAAATGGAATTCGAATGTCATATTGCCCCAAAAAGGTGAAGAAACAGACTTAGTCGTTCAATGGTCTCACGCTTTCCTATTTTTAAATTATCCAATTTTATTACTATTAAAGTTCAATAAACATGACATGGTAAAAAACTACCGACATTTTGTAGTAACATTTTCCTCTTCTACTAGAAATGTCCTTTGATACAAAATATTGTACGTATAAAATCTAGTTGGCATTAAAATTTCCTTTTGTTTTTCGTAACGTCATCTCCAACTGTATTTGTTAAATACTTTTCTTCATTCTCGTTATAAAATAATAAATGTTTTTGATGTGGAAACATCTTTAGCGGCAGGAGTAAATAAAAAAAAGTATATAGACAAATGTAACGAAAATGACGACAAAATGTAACGGAAATGATGGAAAAAAATACGAACCGATTAGAAATTATATGAATGTAAGTGTGAATAAAAATAAATAAAATAAAAAAACAAAATTCAAAGGATCATCCCATATGAAATCGTACATAAAAATGGGATTTTGCTAGTCGATGTCTCAAAATTGTTTGAGCTAAAATTGTTTTGGGTACATGTATTACGTTTTTGATCATATTTTCGGACCGGTTTAGCCGATTTTGGATTTCTCAACGGTTTCTTAAAGCTAAGAGAATATAGAAAATCATGAAATTATTAGTTTTTAAGAATTTTTAATTTTAAAAGTTTAGTGATTCTTTGAATCTGTATTTCTTGTTACCTCGATAACAAAAAACGGGATTTTTCTAAATTACCGTTAAATCACTTGTAAATAATGACAATTCATTCTGTAAAAAATTTAGCTTGACAATAGAACAAACATTTTGAGGTACAGTCATTTAAACTCAAAATTTTATATCCTTCCGTACTGAAACTTATCGGTTTTCGGAATTTTCTAAATATGAAACTTTTGAGACCTATGAAAATAGTATCTTTTATTGATATTTTAATATTTGGTTAGATTATGCCAATTAAAATTTTACCTAAAATTAAAACTTGGTGATTTCGACACTGTAAAAATAAGATAAAAAAATAATAAAATTTAGAAATTCAGTCTTCTGGGCGGGGTTGTTCCGTGATTTATATATAAAGGGGACTATTAAGCCATATGTCAAACACTGTAGGCCCCATTAAAACGGGTCATTTTCCTCTATTTAATTTTCGTAATAAAATTAGGGACCATATACAGGTGACGCTATTAAAAATGTTCCGTTATCTAACATTCATTATAAGAATAAAGCACATTTTAAGAACTTGCAGATATAATTTAGATTTTAGTATAAAGAATGATGTAATTACTGTTAGTTCGTTAGTTGTAATTAATTTACTAGTGATATTTGAACAAATATTAACGTGTATTAAAGTTTTGTTAAATTTAGATTATATTTAATTATTTAATAAAGTGGTGGAATAGACTTGTGATTAATTTTGAAAATTCCTTACATAAATTTTAAAAAATGCCGTTTTAATTATGCTGTATCCCATATAATCTTACTCCGCATCCAAGTAAGAATCTAAAGATTCGTAAAGTAACTGAACGTGTTATGTCTGAAGCTATGAACATCAGAAACCCGCAACAACTGAACATAGAAAATTATATTTGTGGTGCATGTCGCTTGCGAATATTGAGAGGTTTAACCGAAGAAGTTTTAGATATAACTAGCAGTCACACTACACCAGAAGAAAGAGATAATCAGCTGACATGATCCAAATTGAAGGAAAATGAAACTATACTGCGAGCTAACCAAGTTATAGGAGCATGTGGATTTAGTCCATTGAATAAAAGAAAATTATGGAGCAAAACATATGGAGAGGAGCAAATTTAAATGGTATCTTCAATTTTGAGTAATGTAATTCAAATTCCAAATCAAAGCATTCCAAGTTCCTCTAGCATCAGTTTTATTAAAAACGAATTGGATTCCTGGATTTTCAATTCAAAAGAAGCATTGAAAAACGAACAAAACAAAATCAAATAATGTACTTGCTTACCACATTTTCAGCTAGTTGGAGTCAAAAGCGTATAGAAGAATAATTTGGAGTAAGCAGATACACAAGCAGGCAAGTGACACAGCTAGTTGTTACCAAAGGACATTATAGTTACCCAGATGCTATTAAGGGCAATCCATTATTAGACGATGTAAAAGGTAGAATTTTGGAATATTATTACGACAACGAAGTAAGCCGAATATTACCGGGCATGAAAGATATAGTGAGCGTGAAGGCGCAATAAAAGTTAAACAAACTAAGAGGTTGATGTTGCTGAACCTAAAGGAAGCATACCATAAATACAAACAATAAAATGAAAATGATCGTGTCAGATTTTCAAAGTTTGCAATGGAACGACCAAGAGAATGCGTTTTGCTAGGTGCTTCAGAGACACGTGCATGTGTTTGCATTACACATCAAAATTCAATTTTAATGTACTCAGCTGTCTCTAATTTAGTACAACCAGGCGATACCAAAGAAGTTTAAAAATATTTAATGTGCAATGTTGAAAATTATGATTGCTGCTCAAGTATATTCTATTTTCAAAACAAAGCTTGATGATTTAATAGCGGAGATCCAAAAAAAATTGGGCGAACAGGGTACAGAGGAAATAAGATGCCATATGTAGACACAGCAATATCGATGCAGCCTCGAAGAAATTATAAAGTCAACGGAAGATTTCTTGAAATTCTAAGAGGATTGATTGTTAGTTTAATTGAAGTTACACAGTTTTACTGCTAAGCGACAATCAGAGTAGCTTCGAGAAAGAAAGGAAAAAATTTGCAAGGGAGAATACGTTATTATTTGCGATTTTGCAAAATTATTGTTTGCAAAAATGGCACTAACAAAATTTAAGGACAATTTGAGTAGGGAGAAATATAAACTATTGATTTCAAAGGGCTGTATTTCAAAATTTTTGTTCTAGTACTAAGCTGAATTTTTCACAAAATACAGTGTCATTATTTGTGATTTAACAGTGATTTAGAGAATTTAGAAAAATTACTTTTTTGTTATCGAGGTAACAAGAAATACAGATTCAAAGGATCACTAAGCTTTTAAAATTAAAAATTATTAAAAACTAATAATTGCATGATTTTTTATATTCTTCTAGCTTTAAGGCCAAACCGTTCCGAGAATATGATCAAAAACGTAATACATGTACCCAAAACTGATTGAAAATGTGAAAACTTTAAGAGAGTGCAACTCGAGAGTGAGATAGAGGAAAAAAAATTCTTGTACAATATTTTTTTTTTAATTCAAATAAATATAGTTCGAACAATTTTTGAGACATCGAGTCCAACTCTTGTACGATTCCATATGGAATGATCCCTAAGTATGTTTGCACCAACAACAATGTATACATACAAACCGTGCGGAAAGTTTAATTGAAAAATGCACCAAAACAAAATGTACATTTCTAAATGTGTATTAGCAAAGCCTCCTACTTTCTACTCATTTGTGAAAATGTATGAACATTTTAAAACAGTATTAATGCTGGTGTCGAGAGCTTGCGATTAAGGTGTCAGTCATCCAAATCACTATTACGTGTGTTATTCATTTATTTTCGAAAATCTGTAAAGCCTTTCTTACCCCTTTCTGAATTAGTACGCTTGAAAATAATTTTTGGAAACGTATGAATATTTTATAGTAAAATTAATACTGATGTTGAGAACTGTTTAGAAGGGAGAATAGTTCTTACAAAATTTCTGCGAATTAAGCATGTGCTCATTGTCATTTTTTTTTTCAAGACTGAGATTTTAGTGGATTACTTTAATATTGGCAGTAGAAGTAATAAAATTGTGGCCTTCATAATTCATTTAATTCTTGCTTTCAAAACAAAACATAAATCGTAAATTGTCAAAGAAGTCGAATCGATAAAAAATTGTTGGATTTTTACAAAAATTGTTGGGTTCATGTCTTTTCTCGTAATACTATAGGTACATACAAACGAATCATGGAGCTTTTATTGAACTGATGTTACTGATGTCACCATTCCACTGATAAATTATTCAATAATTATCTGCTGGCAGATGAGAGCAGCAAAGCAACAAACATTATGGGCCTGAAATTTTGGTATTTAATATCCGACAAAATATTTAAATTCCAAACTGTCTATTAACTCAATTTTAGAGTCTAAATCACAGATAATTATACTAGATGAACGTCTTGTATGGCTCAAATTTACACAAGTAAATTCACACTATATACGAAAATTAATGCGACCGAAATCTAACGAAACGCATATTATCATTATTTTTTTTATGCACGACTACTTGATTGTATACACAAAAACTTTCATATTTTTCGAATATTTTAGTTTGGTTTTTTGTTTTATTTTTTTAAACAATCAAATAGTCATACGCAAACTAAAAAAGAAAAGGATGAAAATATATAAAAACGCATATTTACATCTAGTTTTCAGTTGGTTAGATTTAGTTTGCAATAATTTGCGTAGTATGAATTTACTGGTGTTAATTTGAGCCATACAAGATGTTCATTTTTTATAATTATCTGTGCTTATACCATAAAATATAAAAGAGCAAAGCAGCATGCTGATGAAAGTTTTGATGTCTTTTTACCCAATTAATCGAATGTTTAACATTCTACTGATTATGTTGAGTTCAAGAAAAACTTGTTAAGATCATCATCAACAAACAGGACTGGAAGATCCACATCATCGTCACCATACGCAAACCGATTATATTATTTTACATAGTAAATATGTAATACTAGAAATTCTAAAAAATAGTTCAAAAAGCCCAATTGTAAATTTGGTCAATTTAAAGTTCTTGGTCTAATATCAAGTAACATACTCAACTCATTCCATTAGCATAAGCATTCATAAAAAAGTATTTTTAAATAAAAAAAATATAACTGGCATAGTCTCAATTATGCAATTTTAATTTTAAAATATTCGCTTTAATTAAAATAATCGGTTCAAATGTTGACCTTTGTAAACGAATAATTTACTCTTCACAAACAATTAAACACAACAAATAAAATTAAATTAAACGTAAATTGGTAGAAGAAAATTTAATTTTCATTTATTTTATTATGATGATTATTTAAAAAAAAAAGAACAGATAAATTGTTGTTATCTATTTATAACAATAATAACACAGATAGATAGCACAATCGATTTTCATGGAAATCAACAACAATAATAATCATCCTTCTAATAATGAGGAGAAGGAAAGTAAATAAAATAGATTATCATACATCTATCCGGAGTTCAGCCCATTTTTGTACTGTGTGTATGTGTTTGTGTGTGTATAAACGAAACACCCCGAACAATGATAATTGAATTAATATGCAAATTTAGCTAAGAAAAAGAACGAAACGATCAGGAAAATTTTTCAATACATTGAGGAAACAACCATATTTCACCTTTTTTTTTTGTTTAAACAGCAACAAAACGTACAAGTAATTTACTTTAATTTGGGGGTTATAGGAAAATTGTTTTCCCGTCTTTAAGGTAAATAAATGTATACACGGGGTGAACTAATTTTTTTTTCTTGATCTGATTGACAGTATCCGGAAATTTTTTTCAATTTTTTTTTTATATTTTCGTTGTGTGTCTAATTGAATGGTATGATTGGCATTTTGCTTCATCCGAATTTTTTTTCCATTTCTAAAGAATTACCTAAGTAAATAAGAAACATGTTGATGTGATTTTGGAAATGTATTTTTGAACATTTTGTAGAAATGATTGTTAAATGAGAGAAATGTGGAAATTATTTCCGAACAATTTTAGAGATATAGCCAATGATTTCATGGTTATTCCGTACCGTGGAGCAATAAACCACCATCTAATAGCATTAACTGTTCATGGTGGAATGATTTTCATGGCCGAGTAACTTTTAAGCTCGCCTTCTTGAATTAAACTCGCCTTCTCTATATACCCTTTAAAAAATATTTCCTGTCCAGCGAACTAGTATTCAAACCAATAGCATTTTATTATAGGGCTTTTATAAAATGGTCGATAAACAGCCTGATTATAATAAAATCACTAATCATCGCTGGGAAAAAGGAAATTCGTTTCATCTACCTTCGCTCTAGGTTATTGATACTGCGTTTCCAATTTTTTTTTTGCTAACCAAAAATTGTCTTTACGTTAGCTACGGGGGTCCTTACACAAACTCAATATATAACAAAACCGAAACTAGCTCGGTTACAGACACTGCGGCAAAAGTACTATCGAATAATATCGAGAGCACCTTTAATAATCTTAATGTTTAAAGAAGGATTTGTCTAAGAAATTAAATAGCAAACATTTGAAGTCAGTTAGAAACCCAACGTTTCATTCAGTTTTCCATAAGTTTCCATTAAAAAACCGCAAAGGCAAATTAATAAGCTCCTAATTATTACAAAGTGAACCAGCAGGTTTGAACTGAGATTTAACCCATCCAAGACAGAGCAGTTAATTTTAACTAAAAAATACAAAATCCATTAATGCTAGTAGATTGGCCTGTACTGACAGAGCGAGGTTTCTGGGTATAATCTTAGGTTAAATCATAGAAAGAATATAGCAATATATAGCTCATATAGCGATGTACTCATGCAGGAACGCCATTGCTAATTGATGGGGTTTCATATTTAAGCTGGCTCTACGTCGCCATAGTACGTTAGACTTATTTTTATGTACGGAGTGAGCGGTAAGTGTACAGCACCGTACAAAGCATCTCACCAAAAGGAGATAGATAATGTGCAAAGAATTGCCCGCGTATGCTCAAAAACGGGATGTTAATGACATCATTTAGCCATACCTTAGAGGTTAAGCTGGTCACTTGATAATAATCAGTTCGCTAAAGAAGGTGAACTTCGATAACTTCGGGAAACTGAAACTATGCAGTTCTTCACGGATGGTTCCAAGCCAAACAGTAATGTCGGCAGCAGAATTAATTGAATACGAATATTTCTGTTCGTCTACCTGACTACAACAGCGAGTACCAAGCTGAAGATTGGAGAAGTCTTGACTTGGTTGAGGCATAAATAATACTGCAATATATATGGACAGTCAAGTGGCAATCACTTCGCTGAGGGCAGTTTATCTAGCATAAAACGTGGTGTTCGGATGCCGGTCAAATTACAATAAGATGAATTAACATTTCAGAACTCTAATATCTCTGCGCAGAAGTCAGTTAAGAACAGTCGTAGAGCTACTCAAAGAACACTGCCTTTTTAGTTAACATGCAAGGACGCAGAGAAGGAGGAAACATTGGTTCAATTACTAAACTCATGAACCGGTTTGCAACAAAGAAGATGTATATGGGTAAATATGTAATGGACAACTTATCAGAGCTTGCGAACATTAAGGTGGGAAACATTTTACGCTACTTCAAGAGCGCAGAATGGTTCCAATACGGGTTTTAGAGAAGTATTCTGTGGTATCAACTAAAACTATACATTTCTTGCTATTAGCTTATAATTTGTTTCAAGTCATTGGTGATGAGAAGATTGCGAATAAAAGAAACAACATATCAACTGTTTTTAAGTTCTCATCATGCATCTTTGTCTTATTAAGTCAAGGCACATTTTGACTTCACTTTGTGCAATTTATAGAAGCTAGAATATCTCTTAAACATAAACATCAGAAGCTAAAAGAAACAGAATGTAAGTGGCACTCTTCGTAAAAACTACTACAAGGAATATCGAAAGAAACTTTGTCGTTCAACTACCGTTTAAAGCATCTCCAGTTTTTGTTAACAAACTCTGTTAAATTATGAACACGTGTTCTGCATCTAGTATTTCCACAAAGTTCTTTTACAAATTCAAATAACTTTTAAACAACCAGCAAAAGTTTATTATTTACGTTTTGGTCGGTAAATTTTTATACAAAGTATTATCAACTTTAGCGGTAGCTAAACCAAATACGCACAAGTTAAAGCAGCAGTGTTTTTATTTTCTAGTCAAAAATAAAACAAAATTTCGAACCAGTATTATTTCTTTGCTTGTGAAATATTCATAAAATGATTGACGTTGACTAGCAGAAACGAAAATATGACACAATGACTAGAATTTGAATGAGATTTGTAACCCAAACAAATATAAGGAAAAACTAAAAACTTAATTTTTCATGCCAACGACATAACTGAGTCAAACGAACAAACAAACAAAAAAATAAACAAAAAAATTCACATCCTGATTATTTTGACAGGCTAATCATAACAACTTGTTTTTGCCAATTGTTGGATGTTAGATGAGAAAAGTTTATGTTCGTTTTTTATATTTGTACGTACTGAACTCACACACCCAAGCCGGGTATAAATTTAAATAAAAAGGCAAATGATTGAACTATATATAGAAGTATACACTGTTCACGATAAGATAAGACGCGCGAGGATAATGACTTTAAATTTTCTTGAAAACAGTGCCCTAATTCTTATCACATTTTCAGCTATATATATATATATATATATATATATATATATATATATATATATATATATATATATGTGTATATATATATATATATATATATATATATATATATATATATATATATATATATATATATATATATATATATTGATTAAAAATTATTCAAATACAAGGAGTTAAATTTTTTTTTGTTTTTGTAACTTACATACGACAAGAGACAAGAGAGAGTCCTCTATATATAATTTACAGTACTTTACGAAATTATTTAAGTATCCTAACTACACTAAAGCATTTTTCAAAATGGTTTAGTAAAATTACAGCTGTTTGTATTAAAAAATAAATTTTACAAAAATAAAAATTTTCCTTATTTTAAAAGCATAAATTGCAAAGTAAAATTCGAAAATTCCCTGGGCACAGTAGAAAAATTTCTTAAATTGACATACAATTTTATTAAAATAATTAAACGTTTAAATTGGATCGAATTCATCGTTTTATAGCAATTTCATCAATTGTTTAGTTAACTTGTATAACTAAAATAAAGGCCTATTCACATGTATAGCGATTTCACTCGTACGAGTATATTTTGACAGTTGATCTGGCGATTTTTTGCATTGCATATGACGCAAAATTTATCGGTGATTGATTAAAGTTCGAACACTCAAAAAGTAAATTTTGGTCAAAGTTTTGTTCATAGTAGAAATAATTAATATAAATTATTTTGATTAAAATAAATAATTAAAAACTCGATTGTCCCGAAAAAAAATATTATTTTATATGGCAATGAGAAATTGTGTAATGAACAGACGTCGCCAACACCGAAAATATGTATTGGGTTTAATCAAAAAGTCAGAGGAGAAGATCTCAAGAAAAACTCCCCCAAAAAAAAAACCGGTTTAAAACAATTTTTAGGGAATACAGTTTTATAGAATCCTTTTCGTAACAGTTTTCGAAGTAATGTTATATCAGCCAAAGAAAAGCTCGTATGTACTGTTATATAAGTTACGATTGATTTTATTTATTAATTTGTTGGGTTTGTGTAGGTTCTTAGCATACGAAAAAGCTATACTTATTTGATGTTTCGATTTCGGATTGGCATCTCTATGATTCTTCCAACCGTAAATTAAACCTTAACCGCTATCATTGAGGTATTCCGTGAGATAGCCATAACTTTCAAAATATCGGAAGAAGATTGGAAACAAATTTCAATGGAGTATTCCAAACAAATGATGGTCGCAGTGAATGCAGAATACATATTCTTAAAAGTCAACATTGGTGCTTATAGTTCCCATTCTGATTAAACCGAAATTATATCTTGCGAAATTGGGAAATCTTGTGGCAAATTGCCCTAAAACTCTGACCGTTACCATAAGTTGTTACTGTAGACGAAGGAGTTGAACGATGTTTTTTTGACCAAGTCATTTGGTGTCTTGGAAGAATCTAGATATTAACAAATGCCATGCGGCTCTAACGTTCAGAGGTAATTCCTTTATGTAGTAAACTCTAGAAGAATTTTCAAATTTAGGTTAAATTTTAGCGATGCACAAATAATTTTGCGAGGACCTGTGTATATATATATATATATATATATATATATATATATATATATATATATATATATATATATATATATATCGTGAAGTTAATATCTTGTGTGTCTGAATTTGTAATTTTTGTCACGTCGATAGATAATATTGTGATATCATAACAAATTTCTGTTACACACCAGAAAAAAAAATGCTAGAACTGCTGAGACACTCAACTTTAAAAAAAAAATAAAATAAAAATAAAAATTTTATCTCATAATAAATAAATTGAATTAATTTCAAATATTGTATGGATACATGCCGAGTAGATCTAAAAAATTGAAGAAAGCTTTTCGTAAGCTTGCAAAGCTTTTGTAATGCTGCTGTTGATACTGGCTTACTCTATATAAAAAATAAAAATAAAATCATCGTTAGTTATTGAAAAATGTACGATTAAATTATATTGGTGTCTGTATCAACGAACAATACAGCCGTAACACTTCACGAGGGTGTGAAATTTTTTTTTTATAATTTAATTAAATTTAATTATATAACACATACCCCATGTGTAATATAATATCATATATTAAAATCACAAGGTCTAGGCATGAAACGTTTTATTATAAATATTTACACATATAATGCCTTAATTAATTTCATTAATAAAATCCAAATACCACACAGTGTAAATTATATTAAATTTTATCTTATTATTAAAACATGTTAATTTAAATGTCTGGCTTATTTGATATTCAGTTTTTATTTTTATAGAGTTTTTTCTATTATTATGTCTGAACTTTGTAATATTTTTATCAACTAAGATGGCAACTAAGACTGTATCCGAAACACATAATAAATATTTGTGAATATAATTTTTGACATTTATTTGAAAAATATTCCCTTACATTCCCAAAATGTTTACTCGGCTATCCGAAAAGTATAATAATTGATTGAAATATTTCCCGCATGAAATGAATGAGGTATACAAATTATGAAGAAAAATTACATTTAATTGTGTGCACTGCTTATTGAAATTGTCATACCAACATAAATCTTCAAATTTTTCTTATATGGTTTTTGAATACTATGACAAAACCAAGAAGTGAAGCTCGATTCATAATGTTAGACGAAAATCCAAAATGTTTGCATCCAACTATTGCTCAAATAATATTGTATTATTTTATGTGTCATTTTTTTTTAACATTCATATTCGTTTGGCTTTTACAGTGAATGGAGTGTCATAGATTGTGTTGATTGTTTTTTGTGATTATTAAAATATTTTGTTAGTTTTATTGTTGTGTTGTTAAAATATCTTGTGTTTATATTAATACCGCGCTAATTTTCGATTTTAAATAACCACAAAATTCACCGTTTAACACAATTTATGTATTTGAACACATTTGTTTACGTTAAACCAAAAAAATATACAACAATAAAAAAATTAAAATGGCTGTTCTATATAAATAATTTAAAATTTATCACAATATATAACATTTTACAATATATAACAATTAAAAAACACAATTCATTTACGTTAAAGCAAATTTTGTCCAACAATAAAAAAAAATAAATGGCTGTCCTCTATATACTAGTAAAATCACATAATTTAAAAAACAAAACACAACACAATCGTTTTCGCGCACAAAGAAAAATGTTTGTCAACAATAAAAAATGAAATTGCCTGTCATATATAAGCAAGAAATAAAATATTTGGGCAATATTTTTGCTATAAATTTTAGTTTTTTTTTTTGTTAAGTTGGTCATTTGTTGGATGTTTTGCCCAAAGTTAAAATTATTTCAACTCAATGGGATTATTGTGGGCGTATATTTTCGTCCGTTTAAATTATTTTATTGGGTAATAAGTTGGATGCAAACATTTTGGATTTTCGTCTAACATTATGAATCGAGCTTGAAGCTCGATTCATAATGTTAGACGAAAATCCAAAATGTTTGCATCCAACTATTGCTCAAATAATATTGATCTATTTTATGTGTCATTTTTTTTTTTAACATTTCTTATTCGTTTGGCTTTTACAGCGAATGGAGTGTCATAGATTGTGTTGATTGTTTTTTGTGATTATTAAAATATTTTGTTAGTTTTATTGTTGTGTTGTTAAAATATCTTGTGTTTATATTAATACCACGCTAATTTTCGATTTTAAATAACCACAAAATTCACCGTTTAACACAATTTATGTATTTGAACACATTTGTTTACGTTAAACCAAAAAAAATATACAACAATAAAAAAATTAAAATGGCTGTTCTATATAAATAATTTAAAATTTATCACAATATATAACATTTTACAATATATAACAATTAAAAAACACAATTCATTTAAGTTAAAGACAAATTTTGTCCAACAATAAAAAAATTTAAATGGCTGTCCTCTATATACTAGTAAAATCACATAATTTAAAAAACAAAACACAACACAATCGTTTTCGTGCACAAAGAAAAATGGTTGTCAACAATAAAAAATGAAATTGCCTGTCATATATAAGCAACAAATAAAATATTTGGGCAATATTTTTGCTATAAATTTTAGTTTTTTTTTTTGTTAAGTTGGTCGTTTGTTGGATGTTTTGCCCAAAGTTAAAATTATTTCAACTCAATGGGATTATTGTGGGCGTATATTTTCGTCCGTTTAAATTATTTTATTGGGTAAAAAGTTGGATGCAAACATTTTGGATTTTCGTCTAACATTTGATATGTTTTATTGTATATATCCGAGTGTGCTACGCGATGAGTTTGGCTTTTATTTTAGAAAGTTTTGGTATTTGCCAAAAATTATCATAGCAACTGACCGTAACAATTTGGGTATCTTTGATTTTATCAAATATGTAAATGTCAAACATTTATATTCGCAAATATTTATAATTTGTTACGGGCACAGTCTAATACAAAAACTGGCATTATCGGATAACAGATAATGAAGCTAAAATGTTATACATCATAACATGAGGTAATCGTCCTAAATTTTAATTGGTAATAACATGTTAAAGAGAGCAGTCGATCAGTAAAAATATAGTTTCGTATTAGACTCAAATGAAACTGCGTTTAGACTGAATAATATGGAGTGACGATGTATTTTAGGGAAACGGGTTTGAAGATGTCTTTTAAAAGAAAAATTTGTTTATTTTGTTCGTTTCCTATTTCTTCTTTTATTTTTTTTTGCCAAATGTTCCCAATTAAATTTTTAAAACTTTTGATATTTTTTTTATAAAATAATGATCAACCTGAGGATTAATAATCTTTGAAGGCTTACTTTAATCAAATTCATACTATTCATTCAATTTATACATACCAGTATAGTGTACAAAAGAAAAATAGAGTGGCTCATGATTTCTACACAATAAAAGGGGGTCAAAGTGATATTCACCGACCTTGAATCGTGTGGAAAATCCCCTTTTTGCACTCTGCTTCTACAGAGGTAAACCGGTAACTCCACCATTGTTCGGTAGAAATTTGGTAATGTGTTCTTTTTCAAAGTGTTACGCTTTGTGCCTCCTTGCACTATAGGTTAAATGCGGTACACCATGGGAGTTTACTTTTTGTTGCGATGTATACTTTAAAATTAATTTATCATAAACTTATTAGAATATAAGTAATCGTGCACCACAACCAAAAAAACTAACCTTTTTGTTAACTTTTTAATAAACAATATATTTTGCAAAGATTTGTGTGATATTATTGTACAGCATTCTTGTACAGCGTAATGTGATGGCATTTAAAAATTTTACAGAGTGGCCGGGTCTAACCTCACTAGCAATGGAGTAGGAGCCATTTGAATTTCGAGCCCTTCTTTAAAATTAAAAAATCTGCTGTGGAGAACACTTCCAATGTAGAATTATCAATTTTGCTTCATGTTGAGTATTAAATAAGTGCCGTGTGGCTAGATGTACCAAGAAAAATTATATTTGGAAGTGAACATTTTTGTAATTTGTAGAGATAAAAAGTTCGAGTTTTTTTTACGAAACGTGAAAAAAAGTGAAAAGAAAAATTCGAATATAGGGAAACGCCGATATTTAATGGGGTTCGAGAACGAATTACTATCTGAGTTGATTGTGTTGCGGATAGCTTCTGATTCAACGGCGAGGAAGCTCGTTGAGGTATCGTAAAGTCCATATGGTTGCAGACTATAGTTACACAGAATGCGATTTTGGGCCTGTCTTCGGAAGTATTGGTGTAGGTGAAATAGTCGGCCATATTGTCAAAATTGTGGTCCACATGTCTATAAATTACATACTGTACATGAAAATACGCTACGTTAGAAAATTGACATATTGATTAGCGAAAAATAGGAAAATATTTTTACAGAGAAATAATTCACAGACCAAAATTATTTTTAAAAACGGTAAAGGGTAAAATTATAGATGTCCATCAAGGCAATAATGGAGCTGTGCAGTAGAAACACTCCACCAAGTTTCAATAAATTGAACACTTTAATGCGTTCTACATGAAGAAAATGTATCATCGTCGTTTCCATTTCATAGACGAATAACTTCCATCCTTTTTTAATTATTACGGAAAAATGAAAAAAAAAATTCAGTTAAATTGCAATAAAACTTATATAGCATAAATTATATTAGTCGTTCATAAAATCGACTAAAAATAAATGATATTCGGTTGCAGAATAATAGTTGTTCATAAAATCGAACCTTAATAAATTTTGCAGAAAAGAATTTGTTTCAACAATTATTGCAATGCACTTTGTTGAATACCAAATATTTTATTTTTTCAAATTGATTGCTTTATATTAATAAAATTAATATTGTTTTTGCGTCAGTAAATATTTTATTAATAATATTATGCATTTTAATTTTATATTTTTTGTTTTTATTAAATAGTTCAACTATAAACGATTCTTGTGAAAAGTTTTATTATATATGAAAGCACTCAAGTATAAATAAATATCAAAATTCATTTAAAAATATTATCAGTTGGATTAAACATTAATTTTCTATTGAAAATTTTATAAAATATTAATAAAATATTTGAAATTTTAGTATATGATCTGAAAATAGTAATTAATTTTTATATACATTCATTATAAAGTTAATATATTTTTATCCTCTGTAGTCAAAGGGTATTCAGATGACTATAGAAAAATACCAGTAATTCATAAATTATTTTGGCTTACCACGACCACGGGTCATGTTCAGACTACTAATAAATCAACGCTTTTTAAGGCTTTAATATTAACATAAAATTTGATTATTTGAACGTGGCGCTGTTTTACGTCAGATAACAAATTCACTTCCTGTCATCAAATTAAGGTTAAATTAGTAATATCTTATTAAAATTTAGGAAGGATGTCAGGGTCAAGGAGCCACTATTTACATTTTTTAAAAATACAGGGTGTCCGCCGGGAAAGTATACTACTTTGTTTGTTTATAATTTTTGATAAAATGAAAGAGAATGGATCTTATATTGATAAATGTTTTATTTAATGTCGGCAATTATGTATGGAATACAAAATCAGATAAATGTCCGCCTCTGTTAGCCTTACAAATGCGAGCCCTTTTGAGCAAATTTTTCATTACATTCTCACACATTTCACGCGGTATTCCATTAATTTAATCACGAATACTTTGTTTGAGTTGCTCAAGCGTTTCTGGTTTGTTTGCATAAGCCTTGCTTTTTAAGTCCGGAGCAGTCAAATCAGGTGACCGTGGAGGCCAATCAACATCACCATTTTTTGAAATAACTTGTTGTGGAAAGAGGTCTCGCAGTAATTCCATTGTAATCCTGGCTGTATGCGATATGGCACCGTCTTGTTGTTACCACATGTTAATCAAGCCCAAAGTATGCAGTTGTGGCTTAAAAAGTTTTCTATCATATCACGATATTGCTCCCCATTCACAGTTACCGTTACGCCGTTTTGATTTTCAAAGAAGTCATGTCCAATGATTCCTCCTGACCAAATTGCACACCAGATTGTCACTTTTAATGGATGTAAAGGTGACTGATGAATAATTTGAGGGTTTTCCATTGCCCAGAACCGACTATTCTGTTTATTCACATATCCATTTAAATGAAAATGTGCCTCGTCACTCATTATGTTTTTTTCATGTAAATCGGGGTTGTCATGGGCGAGCTGTAACATCATATTGGCATATGTATGGCAGCGTAAATGATCTTGTGGAAGAAGCTCTTGTGTCAACTGAATCTTAAATGGAAACAAATGCAAATCCTTGTGCAAAATTGTGGCCAAACTTGTTCTTTGAAGACCAAGCTCCTAAGCACGGCTTCGAATTGAGGTTGATGGATTGTTTTGAACACTTTCTTGAGCAGCAGTAATGTTTTCATTTGATCTTGCAGTACGTTGTGGTCCATGTTTGGGCCTTTCACTTACAGACCCTCTTTCTTTGAAATCATTCACTACACGATAAATAGTGCGTTTTGTTGGCACGTTGTTTCTCCCAAAAATTTCACGTAACTTTCTCATCATCACAGTAATCGATGATTGATTTTGATAAAATGTTTTAACGATTAAAACACGTTGGTTTATCGTTTATTTTTCCATAATAAATTTGCCACGTGTCTACTTCACGACTGCCAAATATGAACTGTCAATACTAACGTTTATAACGTCAACACGACAAACAACTATAACCGCGCCACCACCACAACCGACATCAACAACAACAATGACACACACAGATTTGGCCATTCAAGATCTTTCGACAAAATTCGACCAAATGTCAAAAATAATAGAGCGACAAGCTTCACAAATAGCGCAACTATACGAGATCCTTTCACAAATCTAAATTCACAAAAATATGTCTAATTCAACAACAACAAACCTTACGACCCGGCGTAATCAAAATCAATTCTCTTCGTCTAAATTCAAAATTATATCGTTAAACGTTAATTCGATTGTCAGCGTTCAACGAAGATTAAATCTTTTGGAATTTTTAAAAGCACAAAATCCAGACTGTCTCTTGGTCAACGAAACCAAATTAAATGAACGCCACAATTTAGAATTCATAAATTACCAAATTATACGGAGCGACCGCATAAATGCGAAACAAGGGGGTGGTACGGCCATACTTGTTAAAAATAATGTCAAGTTTAAACAAATTGATTCACAACTGGTAAGCAAATGTGAAGGAATCGAAATTGCAATAATTCGAATAAACTTTAAATTTTCGGCCAACAAAATTTACCTCATCTCAATTTATTGTACGGGCAACCATTCACACATCACGGACGACCAATTCATCAAGGAATGGAACAACATTTTTGTAAAACTAAATTTAGCGGATCCACAAAATTATTATATTATTGCGGGCGATCTAAATGCCAGACACACTAGCTGGGGTAACGCTGGAAATAATACTCGAGGCAACCGACTAAAAATCTGGATGGACGAATATGCAATGAATTACCGATCTAAATTAATACACAGCGACAAACCGACAATGATCCTTTCAGGAAATTACCTCGATTTGGCCATAGTGGACCTACGCATCAAAATTAAACAAAATTTGAAGCACGAAATACCCACTCTTCATTATGACAGTGACCACAGAGGGATCGAGATTGAGGTTCTTGATATGGGAGACCTCGAACGTGGCATCAATTTCATCGACGACGACGACAATCTAAATTCAACGACTAGATACAATTTTGTGGGCATGGATTGGAATGATTGGCAGCAAAATTTGGAAAAAGCTCACCGTTGGGCAGTACAACAACAACAACAACTTTCGCTTGAAATCGACACTCCTCTTCAAAATTTAATACCAGCGGACCGAAATCTGTCGGACGACGAATGCAACGCGTACATCGAACAACTCACTCAACTAATATTGGACAATATCAAGCAAAACATACCGAAGAAGCGCCGAATAAATAATATGGTTTGTTACACAAATCATATTATAGAAAAATTATATCGGCATAAATCTTTCCTCATCACCAAAATTAAAACGCTAAAACGCAATTTGGGCAACGTAAATCATCAAAATTCAAACTTTTCGGGCCTAACTCAAAGTCAAATCATCACGAATAACAATTCAAAAATTTTGGAATGGAAGGTCGAAATTAAAAGAACGGTGCAATTAATAAGACAAAACATCAAAATTCAAATTGAGAAATATTGGACTGCGGTGATGCAAGGCATTCGACCGGGAGTCAAAATGTGGGCCGAAATTAAAAAATTTACAAAAAATCAGAAAAACAAGCAAAATTCAATCAAAATTAAGTCTTTGGAAATCAAAACAGCCGATATCTATCGTTATAACAATTTGGACATTGATTGGAGCGAAATTCAAAAAAATTCAGCAAACGACTCGTATAAAATATTCGATACAACTACAAATCTTAACATTCTCGGACACCATATTCAGGCGAACACTATTCAAAATTCCAACCTTTACTCATCGACACAACATCAAGAACATGAGCGCGAAATTCAAAATTTAATCGTGCCCATCATTGAACAACACAAACGAGATAAAATTGGACACATTACCAAATCTCAATTTTCGGTCACAAATCCGGCATTCGCACCAACACCAAAACAACCGCTAAATGATCAAAATTACTATGTCACGGTTGACCAACTAACCAATATTCTAGCTCTGGCCAATAATAAAAAATCTTTCGGTCCTGATTTGCTTCCAAATTGCGTATTTAAACACCTGCCTCAAACAATTATCGTTGAAATCTGTATTTTATTCAATAACTTACTGAATAACAAAACGTTTCCTGTATCGTGGAAAACTGCTCGTGTGTTCCCCATACTGAAAAAAGAAAAAACTCCCTCGGATCCCGAAAATTATCGGCCCATCTCGCTGCTCTCCAACTTTGGTAAATTATTCGAAATTATCCTTTATGAAAAAATCAATGACTACGTAGCAGATCACAAATTAATGCCTGATAATCAATTTGGTTTCCGTCAAGGACACAACACTGTACACGCTATAACTAAAGTTGTATCGGATGTGGCACATAATCTAAAATTCAACAATCCTACTGGCGCCGTTCTTATCGACATCAAAAAAGCTTTTGAATCTATTTGGCTCGATGGTTTACTTTCAAAATTAATTAAAATGAAATTCCTTCCGATCTTATCAAAATGTTATTCGAACTCTTATACGACCGAAAATTCATTACAACAACTGGCGGCAATCAAAATTCTTCAACTACCTTCAAAATTTACAACGGTGTTCAGCAAGGATCGATTACTGCGCCCATTCTATTCAATCTATACACGGCAGATTTAATTGGGCACGAAAAACTAAATTCTAAAATTACGCAATCATGTGCATATGCAGATGACATGATTGTTTACAGTTCGGCGTACCGTGTTGGAGAAATTCAAAAAAACCTGCAAACATCTTTGGACTATATACAAAATTATTTTAATATTTGGCATATCGAAATAAATTCAACTAAGTGTGAGGCTATCCTTTTTCGGCGACCGCTAAAACATGCGACGAGAGATCTTAAAAGAAATTGGCGGAAACTTTCTCTTAAAATCTCACAACAACCAATTACCTTACGGGAACAAATTAAATACCTGGGCGTATACTTAGATAATTTGTACTATATGTCCCAACATACGAAATTGCAACTAGAGAAGGCGAGACGAGCATTTATGGGCGCGCGGCAACTTTTTTACAACAAACATGTAAAACTGTTGACAAACGTGTAAAACTGACCGCATACAAAGCTTTGATAAGACCCATACTGACATACGGTTGCCAGGTATGGTTCAACCAAGTACCGCGATACATAGAAAAATACAGAATTTTTGAACGGAAATGCTTAAGACATTGTACCGGACTGTACAGAAAAGCAGAGACAGACTTTACACACTATGTATCGAACCGAATACAATACGAAAAATACGACTCGGACCGTATTGACGTACACATTCTAAATTTGACGCGCAATCACATACGACGCGCATGTAACAATACTGAAAATTCGTTAATCTATGGACCGTACCATGTGGACGACCATCTTGCAAAATATTCGTTTTCCTCGACAGATTGGGCTACATTCAAGATAGAAATGGAGTACCTCTAATATATCATGTAGTTCGACGGCCAAACGAAAAATGGTTCGATCCATATAAATTCAACAACCCAACGGAACATATACGATTTGAAACCACGATCAAAATTAAGAATGACGAATATACAAAAAGATGCGAGGCGTATTGGTGGCTTTCCGATATGGCCGATAACACAAATGATGACAACAACGACAACAACAACAACGATGACCAGCAGCAGCAACCGCAGCAATAACATTTGTATTTTTATATGAGAATAATTTCCTTTATTTTTTAATTACGATTTTTGTATTGTATAATTTTTACAGTAGATTTTTACACAAGAAATTTTATAAAAATTGAGCCATTTTTGGGGAACATTTTTCATTGCCATATTTTTTAATGTTATAACATTTACGTTTTATTTTAAATTGTATGTATGTGTGTGTGTATGGTTTTGTATATAGGTATGTTTGTGTGTATGAATTTTCTTATTTATTTTTATTTTTAAGCTCAATTTTGAGTAGATATTGACATAGATTTTGTAACATTTTTTTATGTCATTAATTTTTTACCCATTTTCGGCGATTTTATAAATTAACATTTTTTTTTATAACTTTACATATGTAAATTCTATTTTTTATAATAATGTTAAAAATTTGTAAGAAGCAATGAACCTGAGATTCCATTTTTTATAGGAACAGGGGTTCAATTTTTTATTTTATTTAATTTTTGGATGTCATTTTAGTTTATTTCCAACATCCACTTATTTATTGTAAATCGAAGAAGCCAAATTTATGTATTTTTAAAAAATGTTACGAATAAAGGAAATTTTTGTTTGAAAAAAAAAAATACTAACGTTTACCAAAATGGAGGCAAAATAAAGTAGTATACCTTCCCGGCGGACACCCTTTAACTACTTTGTACCTATTTTTAATTTCAATACTAAAGCTAGTAAAGTTTTTAGGTTTGGCGTTGTTGATGGTGTCATTACTCATTATTGAGTAGCTATTTTATTTTAAGAGTTACTGTATGCAAGAAGGATCAGTTTTGAGGTTAATGATAAAATGTTTAAGTAAAAGGATCAATGTTCGAAAGATGCAGAGTTCTCTTTCGGATCACTCAGGTCACTGTCGGCAGTAATTTTTTTCTATGTGTGGGATTTACATTGCTTTTAGATCTAAAAGGGCCAGCAAAGGCTTATATATATATATATATATATATATATATATATATATATATATATTTACTATTTCAAATATATTAATATCGATATTTTTTTAATTAATTTATTTTTTTATATTTTTAACATTCAAATTATATCCTCAGGTCGCAGAATATTATAAATTGTATTTATTTATGAGCCAATAGATATTTTATTAAATTTTTTTTTTATGGATATGCTCGTATGTCGGATATAGTTTCAAATAAAATTTATTCGGTGCTTTTTCCAAACCTCAACTCATATTTTCAATAAATAAAAATTTAATTTAAGTTTCAAAATGATAGAATCTGATTTAATAAAATACTTTTTTAATAACCGTCTGTTTGTTACATACGATGATGATGACAGTCATGCAGATACATACATAGGGATGGTAAAGACAAACACACACTGCTGGTAGAAACACTAAATACAAAACGGTTTGGTACGTGATTTCCCGGATCATTTTTAATTACATAATTACACTTGTTGTGGCCGTAATACATTTATGACGTGATATAATACAACTGACGGTACAATAGACGGTGTAAAGTGCTTTCGCATAAAACATTTTATGTGGCTTAGGGCAATAAGCATGACCAACATTTTATTTTTAAAAGCTAATATTATTTTAATGTCTAAGGGTATAAGGATGTTTATTATTGAAGGTATAAATACTGAAAATTATATAATAAGGCTTCTCCTAGATATCAATCAAATGGTGTTTGCGCTTGGGTTTGGAAACATATATAGAAATGTCTAAAAATAATGTTCGCCGAAATATTTAACATTTCTTTAATAAGGATTCTTAAAAATATTGATTTTTATGTTCATTTTAAGTGTTTCCTGAAAATGTTAGACACTAAAAGCTTTTTATGGTGAATTTTCCTTGTACAGCTACCGTGACATTTCCGATATACTTGCAATACATTAGAAAATCGTCTGACAAAAACTTATAAAATATAACTTTTTTTTGTTAGTTCTTATCTAAGATATATTTACAAAAATATGATTTTCTATTCCAGGAATATTTAAATAAAAGAAAACGAAAATTGGGATGATGGTTTTTCCCCCAAGGACATTCTATGTATATATATAGTTGGCGATACAATCGAAAATTGAAACCATCATTTCAGCACATTTACAACTAGCATGAGTAAACACGGATGAGTAATTTTAGAAAGTAATGATAAAAATCTATGTACTCGTACCTATATAGCGCTGGTGTATATGTCGAGAGAAGCACAATGTGAAATTATTTTTCCACATTGATATTCATTACCCATATTACAGTCAAAATGCGCGTATATTCCTTTTATTGTACCACATAAAATGTTTATATGTATCTATGAACCACACCCCGATAACACTGGTAAGATAAGAAGAAAAAAAAAACACTTTATCAAGATAATTTTGTCGTTCATATGCAGGCTTATGTAATCTTTCTAGCAGGGGAATCAAATACGCAGAAATTTTTAAAGACGAAAATGAGTGTTAAATGTAAGGATTGATTGTTAGGGGAGTGATAAAAACGGTTTTGATATTTTGAACCGATTTCAATTAATTAAAAAAAAAATTTAAAAATACTTAATAACAATTTAGAGCCTTTTAACTGCAGATTTTAAAACTGATAAATTGTTAAAAATTACATTTGGATTGCTAAGTATTGAATTAGTTCAAATAGTGATGAAAGGCCTAAAGGTGTTTTCATGAGTTATTTCCTCATTTCTTCACCAACATAAATGTTTATACAAGCCGTGCTGTAAGTTTTGTTGACAGATACACTAATAAAAACGATCCGCTTCAAAATGTGTATAAGTACAGAAAAACGTATATAAAATGCACTCACACTTAAATTTGACAACACAAAACGAACATTTATATTGCGTATGTATTGTGTTTTGTAATTATAAATAAAGCCGTCTTTGATCCCTTATAGGAAGCCCAAATATACTCATACATAAGCTGTAAAAATTGAGAAAAATGTATCCTTTTGAATGTATTTGTGAGATTATGTCGTCGTTTATATACGATTGTGAATACAGTAGGTGCATTGTTTTATTCGCTATCCGGATCCGCCATATAAAAGTTGCTCTCTTTAGCGGCTCCATATAAAAAGATAGAGCCCAATATTTTTTTTATCAAGTTATCATTGAGCAATTAAATTAAAAATTATAGTTTGATGTTAAATAAATTGAGGTTAAAAATAAATAGCGCGTTAAATTTAAATTTAGGTATAGAAACTTAACTGCTCCGTATCGGGAGCGAACAAATAAAAACGCGGCTACTGCAGTAATAAAAAAACAAAGCAGCAAACTATAAAAGAAATAAAAAAAAATTAGCGAACTTGTAATTTTTTTTGTTTTATTTCAACTGTTTGGTTTTATATAGAGAATATAAAACAATACGCTCTCACTACGAGTATTATAATATTCTCAAATTTATATGACGTTATAGTAGTGTGGGTTATTTTAAACCATCAAAAACATAATTACATTTATTTTTTCATATACGGCTCATTACACATACGGTCAGTAATAATGTCATTACCAGTAATGTCATTACCAGCGTCAGTATTACATCAGTAATTTTTAACTTTACACGATCACTCCAAAACGTCATTAATTTATCATTACTGCAAAATTCACAATAAAAATATAATATTAATCAGTAAGAATAACATATAAAATTGATAATAAAAATAATTGTAATATTTAACAAATAAAATTGATTGGAAAATAATAATGGATTCGAAAGGAAAAGAGTGTATTGCTATAATTTTAGCGTTATCTGTTAAGAAGAAGTCTGTCAGGCCACGACGCTGGATGAAGGATTAGCTCCAAAAACGAAATACTCGTAAGTATTCTCATTTTATCCTCTTTAAAAAGATAAAGACGTCTGAAAAAGCAGCAATTTATCGAACCATTCATACGAAGGCAAGACACAAGCATAAGGAAAAGCATACCAGCGAACGAAAGGTTCGCATTAACGTTGTGATACTTGGCAACGAGGAGGAATTTTGAAGATATGAAAATGTCGGCTGTTATGTCACCTGCCATAACAAGCAATGCTATCATGGAGACTTGTGAAGTGCTCATACACGTATACTAAGTATCATACTAAGGCTCCTTAATATACTAAAATTTTGTCTCTTACTAAATACAATTCAAGATTATAGAAGGGGTAAGTGGTGCATGTTCCTGTTGGGAAGGTTCAGAAGAGCTGGAGTTTATTGTACTGTTCCAAATAATTTCAAATATAAAATTTAAAATTATTTTATTTTTGTTTATGAGTCGAAGGTTTGAATGTTTTGAAAACAAAAAAACAGAAATTGGTTGGCTTCTTTTTATAGCCACCTATTTCTGTTGATGCAATGGTGAAAGTTGCTGAGGTGTTATAATAGAGTTATAACTGACGGAAGACTGTCGTGATATTGACTGATGTGAAAATTCTAACCCGAATGGTGTTGAGGTTCTCTAAACGTTTTTCTAAACGTGCCTCAATCAAAACTTCCTTAATTCCTCGATCAGCACGGATTCTCTGCTGAGGATCTAAAGTGTTAGGTGTCTCACTCCAAGCAATGGCAATTGAATTGTTCAATAGCTCGAATTGTTTTGAGGTTTTATGTTGTACAGGGCGTTGTGTTAGTTTAGGTGGTGGTCGAGACATTATACTTGACCGCGAATTTCTTTGTTGAATATCGTCTTGGACCTCAGATTGAAAAAATCAATTAATTAATTAAACAAATCGTATTTAAAATATATATTTACTGACCTCTTCTAAATGCTGATTATATTTAATAATAAAATAAAATATTTAAAGTAAGAAAAACAAATAACAAAAAAAAATTAAATTTCAACAGTCTGAAAAGTAGGCAGCACACTTGGTTTTTATTGTTAGAGTAAGTAAGATAGCAACTATTATTGACAACACAATCGGTTTTCTCATTTTTTGTGCTAGTGTAAGTAAGACAGCAAATATTGTTGACATCACAATCGGATTTTTGAACTAGTGTGAGACAGCAAATATTTTTGTCTTTTTGATTCACATCAATAAGCGATAAGCATAATAATTCATCCACAAAGCGCATGCATTAAGTAGAGCTTATTTCATTTTATCACTGTTTTTATCACGAATTGTGATATAGCATCACAAAATGACCACCCAGGTTACATTTTTAATATTGTATCTGCGTACGACGAGAACCAGCAGGCTTCTTAAAAGAGATTGAAGACGGCTTTGTTATAAACCAAATAAAAACTTTTCTACTGTACTTCATTAGATCTTTTGACCAGAACCACCTTCATGTAAATATAGAGGGTTTTGCTTCTGACACTAATACACCTCTAGTGTACCTTTTGTAAACTAAACTAATTGTTGGTTTATTGGTTATAACATAAAATCATATATATTTTTATATATAAAAATTTGTGTTGACAGTTATCTTATATTGCACTAGTACATGTATAAATGATGGGTACTGGTCGAAACTGGATATTTTACAACTGGATTTGACGAAACAGGATATTTCAAAACTGGATATTTTAAAACGAGATAAGCCACAAAACTAGATATGTTACAAAACTGGATATTTCAAAACAGGATATTTCGACATGTGATTTAAACTTAAAATGATTTTTTAGAAAAGTACTGTAATATGGCTAATTAGGAAGGAACTCGGCGAGTTTTTACCGAATATGATGAAATTCTGTATGTAGAATGGGAATATAATTTTAAAATGATTTTTTGGAAAAGTTCTGGAATAAGGCCAGTAAAGTTCGATACTTGAATATTTCTAAGGAGAGAAATATAATTTTCTACCTAACTGTTATACCTAACAGTTTTAGAGCTTGTTTGAGCTTCAAAACTGAGAAAATTGTTAAAACTTAGTTTGTCAATACCGTCAGTAAGTCATACTTCTCTAAAGGTGATTTTCAGGGTATAAATTCATTTTTCAGTGGAATTGGTTGGATTGCGTTTTTTGATTACTTTGGTTTGAATTGTGCCAAGAATATAGGTTCTATGAAGTTGTTTCCGGTGCTATCGATTAATTTATTTCGGTAAAATTTTACCACCAGATCAAAATGAATCGTAATTTGACCAAGAGCTGCGCTCTGCTAAGAATAAGTGAATCTTCTAAAAAAAATCAAGCATTTTAAAAAAATTGCATCGATTAAAGTTTTGTCATTTCATCAATAGGACAGAATATTGAACCAAAACCGTTCCTAAAATGTTTTGATCTTTAACTAATTCCAAGAGAGTAACTTCTTACATCCCCGGATTTAAATTTGTTTTCGTCTAATTTCTTGTCTTCGACAAACTAGGCCAACTGTCATTAGATGTAGAATACCTTCTCTTAATGTATTGCTGCGTCCAATCTCGTTGAACTTGTACATTTTGCGATAAGCTTAATTGAGGCTGTGTTCACTCAAACTTGTTGTTGTTGAAGAAAGCCTACCTTGGCAGTGGAGACACAAAACATAATTATTCTGAATATAGGTGGCAGTGTAGTCATGAAGATTGAATGATTTTGTTGCATAGCACAATTGTAATAATATTAATTGTCACCTAAGTTATATTGTCACCTAAATAATTCTGACCGCTACAACTCATTAGGTCAATTACGATTTAAAATCTAAATTTTTGCTTGACGCAGATGATATGAAAATACTCGTTAGAATAGAGGATCTAAATGATTGTGAAAACCTTCAGACAGATTTAGATAGATTTTTTATATGGTGAGAATTAAACAAAAGAACAATCTAAATCTTAATTAAAATTTAACAAAGTAGCCTTTGTTCTTGATGAAAGAAAACATTGCACCTGGCTAGATGAAAAACACTAAAAGAAAACTAGAAATAAATTGCAGTGTACTACAAATCGATTTTTTATCAGTTCATAATTTATTTGAGCCGAGGTTAAAAAAAGTATTATTAAAATTACATTTCTATTGCAAACATAATTTCAGTGAAGGCGCTTTTATGGTTGCGTTCATTCCTTCGTTCATTCGAACTGTATTTTTTTTCAACCAATCACATTCATTCAAAATCACATTCAAAATGCCGTCATTTTCATTCTGTATTTTTTTCATCAAGATGACCAACTTTTGATTTTTAAAGAATGAACATGGAGAAAAAGAGACAAAACGAACGATTGAATGAACAAACAAACGAACACAACCATAAAAGCGCCTTGATAGAGAAAATCTCGTTATGAATATTTTATGTAAATGCAAAATTTTCTTCTATAAATTAAGTTGTATTTATCCAAAACCAACACAAATGTATTATAAGCCTGATCAAAACCAACACAAATGTATATACAAGCCATGAAGTCGCGATACTTATGGAAAAAAGTGACTACTATTTCTAAGTATAAGTGTTGTGACGTAGTATAATTTGTATATACGTTTATTGTATGCTTTGATGTAAATAAAAAATGAATACGAATGATGGGGCAACAGTATGTTGCTCTCTTTATGACAAAACAAAAATCAAATTTGACATCATAATCAACGCGAGAGAGAAGTATTGTTATTATTATATACTTCATTATATACTATTCTATATACTATGAATTTAGAGCAGAATAGACAGTGCAAAATATAATTTTTGTTTCATTTTTTTTTTGTAGAAATGTTATATACTTTGAATTTAGAGGAGTATGGACAGTGCGAAATATAATTTTTTTTTTCGATTTTTATTGTAGTCAAATTCACTTACACATAGCCAATTTGTAGTCATAATATGTTTTATTTAGCCAAGCTTCATGGCTTGTATTACAATAGTTGTATACAATAGTGTTGGTTTTGGCCTGATTGTTGCATCGAGTAGGCAGATATATTCTTAATTTGTCCATCTATACTTAAAAGTGTTTTTGAAAAAAAATAATAACTATACTTTCATTTCACTAATACCTTGAAGATAAAATATAAAATCAACCAATGAAATTCTTCAAAATATTGTACGGAACGTTTGTATAATTCTTTTATTTTCGCACTCTCTTTGAAATAAATCTTGTTAGTACATTTGCAAGTAGCACGTGCAACAACGATGCTACAAGTAACTGAACTATGTGGTATGTAAAGAAATTTTAAGAAATCAACAATTTGAATAGTGTACCGATTACCAATACTTTCAAGTATACATGGACAAGAAAATTAAATAATATTGGTGACAATCGGGCTTGCATACTCATGCTATACAAAAATATATACTTTGATTGTATTGTAAGTAAAACTCGTGTTGGGATATGACAAAACTCTCTTTACTACAAGCCGTCTTGTAACTTTCGTTGACACACATCATCATGTATTTTTGAAATGTATTAGTGAACATATATACTTTAGATGTATTAGTAACTATCAAAACTCCATATAAAATTAATAAAAAAAATTGTAAACGCATGCGCATTATTTGATTTTATTGTTTATTTCTTTTACACAATATTCGCTATCATATCCCGATACGATTTTCTACTTACAATACAATCAAAGTATATATTTTTGTATAGAATGAGTATGCAAACAATACGGCTTGTAGTAAAGAGGGTTTTGGGATATGATCGCGGTTATAGTATAAAAAAACAAGAAACATTCACATACCAATACAAAAGAGATTAAGAAAAGAGAGTAAAAATTATCAAAAAACAAAAACAAATTACATAACCTCAACTTTTATGTTATTTATTATGTAATTAAAAAAATAATTTTATTATGTGTAATTAGTAATATATACACAGTATATATTACTAATTACACCGCACGATAGTTTTTAATAGAAATAAATAATTACAATATATATTAATATAAAAATATATTATATATTATATAATAATAATTAATAAATTTAACTTGAAAATTTCACAATTCACATCATTCACTAAACAAATAAAATAAAATTTGACGTTTAATACCATAAGTAGAGAGAAAAATTCTCAATTATGTTAATGGTGTTCGTGAAAAATACTCAATTATGTAATAACGTTTGTAATAACATTGTACTAAATATAACTACTGAACTATATTTTATTAAACACATCAGCTGTCAATGGGTTTTAGTAGGCTTAGTCTTTTTCTTTCATGACGTGGTCCTACTGAAATAACGTAAGTCAGTTATTAAATATTGAAACGTAGTGATATCGTGTAAGCAAATAATATTTTCAAATTAATTAGTGTGCCGACCTTAACCAGGATCATTGGAATTCAGGTAGGGAATATGTGTTAAATCTTGATTGTTTTAAATAATGTATATTAGATTGTGTATGATAATGTGTAAATGATATTTAATATATGTAATTGAGATATTCAATCTAAGATTAAGGATCATGTATCTGTGTGAACGACCACGCAAAACTCTCGATATATTAGTAACAATACGCGTCTACGACTAAACTAATTCCTTAGTCTACGATGAAATATCTAAGGAATAAGCCTCAGTCTCCGATGATATAATACTGATGTACTTGCCCATAAATGTAAATGTGAGTTGAGCCCTGTACTGTACTATGTCCATTGCTTAGAGTGATCAATCATTGTTGATCAATTTCTATATTAAAGAATGGTTGAATTAGTTGTGCGAGCAAAACTTGGGAGCATCTGAGATTTTGGTTGTGTGTGTGTGTGTGATAACCCTACTTTAACCGTGGTTTTATTTTCAGATTTTAACTAACGAATACTACGTATATTTAGCATCATAAAGAAAGACATACGGCGAAGTCTGTAAGTACTTATTTAATTATTAAAAGTATAGTTGAGTTTTAAAATTATGTTAATGATGTGCGTTATTTAAAGAGAAAATTATATTTTTTTATATATGGATTTTGAAAGTTACTAACACATCTAAAGTTTATATTTCTACTAATACATTTTAAAAATATATGTGAATATGTGTCAACGAAAATTTCAATACGGCTTGTAGTAAAGAAGATTTTGGGCTTGTATAATAAAGACGGTTTTGATTTATCTCTAACACATACAAACTCGTTATCAAACAAAAAAAAAAAAAGAAAAACGTCAATTTAAAAGTAATTTTCAACAGATGGCACTATAGATAACCAAATAAAAATATAAATGGTTTGTTTCATCGATTAGTAAAATTATTTGGTGAGCTCCTCGTTTACAGTACGTAATTTTCTCACTACAATTGGGGCAATTATCACAGAATTTTGATCAAACCATATCTTATTACTGAAATAAGTCATCTGGATATAGTAATTTGTGGTATCAATCATCAAAATTAAACCTCTATTTTGGTTAAAAATGATTTGTGAAAATGTATGGATATTTTATAGCAGTTGTAAGTAACTGAACTTAAAAGTAGCGCTAATCAAAGCTGGATCCCAATACAGGTTAATTCCTAACTAAATATGTTGACTCAACTAAATATCTTACCATAACTCTAAATGCTTTAAATTAATAAATCTTGATGCTATAAGAAATAAAGTACGATGGCTAGAAGCCATTGAATTATATCTTGGTAAACTCGACCATAAGATAGCTAGACAAATTACTAGCTGATACGAGTTATATGTAAATTAAAATACAAAACAATGCAAAAAGCTTTAGAAATTTTAGTACCAAAACAAGCTTTATAAACTTTAGAAAAATGTCAATTTTCACTATAAAAACCCAATGAATGAAATAGTTTACTCTTCATTCCAAACGATTCGTATATACATTTCATTTATAACACTCGTAACAGTAATAATGATAAAAATAATAATAATCATAAAAAAGAAGAAAAGCCATTCCACGGAGCTTTTTTTTTATTCATTTAAACAAAAAAAAAATTCACTTCATCCCAAATAATATTCGTTCGTATATATGAACATAAAAAAAAAAATTCTATCGTTTTGGAGATGAATTTTTGTGTATAGCTGACAATTTGATTTATAATATTTCGAGCTTTTCTCTATTTTTATTTAGCATATACACATAAATGTGAGACAGTAAAGTTAATTTTTTCGTATTTCAATTTAATTTTTTTTTTGTGTACGAGTTCGTATGCGACAATATCGTATACATAATCGGACAGAAAAGCGTATGCATACACAAGACATAACTCTTAAAGTGATGTCAAAATAAAACGGTTACGTAATATGGTAAAGAGCTTTAAAATTGTATATAAAATTCCGATATTTTAACCAAACCTATACTCGAAAGCATCGTGCCCAAATAACTGTAATTTGTGCTGTTTTGATAAATTGCGCTGATTCGCTATATTGTCCGTAAAATTGGTCGATATGACAAAAATTCTGTTGAATTATATATAGTCAAAATATTATTTCAAAATAACTATTATGTTGTTGTATGGCGCGCATAACTATTAAATGTCATTTAATTTCATCCATTTAACACACAGACACATGCCCAAATAAAAATTCAGCTTATTTTCGGTTTTCTAGAGCTTTAGGGTTACAAGCATAATATATAATATTATATACACACACACACACACAGTAGAATATCCATAAAAAAGCTCTTCTCGTTTCTTTGGTCTTTTCTCGATTGAGTAGAATAATAAAGCAAATGAAATTAATTTAGTGGAAAGATATGTTATTTTCAAATGACTTTTCGTATAACTATTCCAATGGATAATGTTAACAAAATTGTATATAACGAACATGTACACAATACAAAAACGAAATATTAATTTGCATATTACATTCAGAGAGATAGAGACATTTATATTATATTATATATGTGGCTTAAACGATTGGTTGTGGTTTATTTCATTTATCTATTTATATACAGTCGAATACAAAGTTATTGAATTAAAATGGGGGCTCATCAATGACTTTTTATACTGTAAAGCACAAGACATGATAACAACAATAATAAAATGTAATTTACTATAGTCTCCTTGTATGCTTTATGAATGTTATATATATATATATATATATATATATATATATATATATATATATATATATATATATATATATATATATATATATATATATATATATATATATATATATATATATACAAACTTTCTACTAGACTAAACTAGAATAAAGTTTTATGAGTAAATTTTGTATATTGAACAACTTAATTTATGTGAAGTTAAATTTATGTACAATACCGACAGAAGGAGACATCACCTTTTGGGTTTTAGTATTTTATTATATTGCAGAGCTTTTATTTGATTTGGTCGTTGAGCCTATAAAATAAATAAAACTTTTTATTTAGCTTATTAAATTTTCCAATAAATCTATATATACGATCCCAAAACCATTTATTCGCCCAATTAATTCGAACAGGTTATTTGTGGGTTTTATTTAAATTCTTCTGTCTATTTAACTAATTAGATTCTATTTCAAACTATTCATTAGTGTTACCATAATAATAATTTAGACCAAAATTGTAACATTTATAAAATAAGCAACTCTAACATTTAACATTGAGCTGTACATTGGTCGTTGAAGCATTTTTTTTAATGCAAATCAATTAAAGTGAAATTTAAATATTTGATAAAATGCATGTACTGATTTGTTAAACGCAGTTTACCAAGAAAACGTCAAGAAATCGAGGCAATGCCTCTAGCTATGCTAACACTAGTGTGGAGTCACTCCACAAGTAAATATTGAGGTTCCGATTAACTAGTGCAACCTGCACACTATCCATTATATTGGATAAAAATATGCCGTACAGTATGTTAGCTCATTGACGGGCTAGATGTCGCTACTGGTATCGTTTTAAAATAATCAAATTTTTTTTTTTTTTTTTTATTTTTATTTTTTTTTTTTATAATCGCCTAAATGTCATATATTTATACTAAATTTACGCGATATTCTATCGACCTGACATCTGGAACATCAATGGGTAAACTATTTTTTTCTACTGATGGTAGTACTATGTGTATTTATATTATGGTTTCTGTATTGGTGCGACTCTGGTTTTCACTGACACAATTGTTACCTCTATTTGCTCGTTCTTGTTTGGACAAACGGCATAAACATCAGCAGCATAAGCATTATGTAATGCGTCTGCAGAACCATGTAAGCTTATTGGACCGAAACCAAATTTGAGCCACCTTGCTAATCGTTTCTATTAATTTTAGTTAGATTCGCAATTTGCACCAGTAATCTTCAATGTCTTGTGGTAACTGGTTGTCTCAATCTAAAGCATTGGCCTAGGTTCTTTGAAATATTATCTTGACATAGATAGTTAGCTAGCCAGCCTTGACGGTTGAACAGTCTTCATGATTCGGAAAGCTTGTTTTTTTTGGTAAGTGTTAGAGCTTTGTTTAGTAAAACGCTGTAAAAAATATATCAGAAACGGTATTCCAGTAAATGCTAAGTCCCTTCGAATAGGGCGTTTCTTTCTCGGTTTTAATTAGTTTGTTTGATTTACTTGAGAATTTTTCATCATGTAGACAGTTTGATAGCCACTTACGAAGACTAAATCTTAGCGTGATGAGCTAGCTCGTCCAATGTATCTGTACCTATCATCAAATCGTCGACGTAGAAGTCCATTTTGATAACAGTAACTGCTCTTGGAAAGGTGTGTCGGTTGCCTTCAGTAATCTATTTTCAACCAATCTGTTTGCAATCTGTGGTGCCATAAGTGACGATCCATGTGCTTTAATTTCTGGTACACTCGCATAAACTCAACATAATATTATGATTTCAGGTCTGGATCTCTAGCTAGTCTGCGTTCAATAGATTGCTGTCAATTGGTTGCTCGTGTTTTAGATTCTCCTAGAACACCAGCTTCATGATCAAATGGAAAAGATATCATGAATCGGCCATGGAGCGTTTTTCTGTAATTTGTCTATGAAATTGTTTTTACAATAAATTTTTTGCTTGGTATGTGGATCCTGTTATTATCAAGCTTAATACGGTTTCTTGGGCTGTCAGATTACTATTGGTGCTTTTAATGTGACCTGGTCACATTAAAATCTGTCATCAATGTGACCTGGTCACATTGATGACAGATAATGGTAACATCCAATTAATATATCGATATCGCCAGGCATGTTAAACTTTAGGTCTGCAAGTTTAAGTTGATTGAACTCTTCCCAATGGTGATAGGCATCTGCAGTTGTTGTGATGTGATCGACGGTATTATTAACCTTCTACGTTGAAGAAAGGTGGCTGAGTTTGCAAAAAAACACCTCCAGGTCTACTTTTCCCATTTTGGCTGACGATAGACTTTTTACTAACATTCGTTGATTGGTACGCCTGAGTCCCAATTTCTGTAAACACGCTTCTGAAATTAAAGATGCTAGACTTCCAGAATATAGCAGCGTCCTGCAAATATGTTATTCTTTATTCGGTCCACGAATGTTAACTAAAACCGTATTTAGTAACCCTGTTTTGAACGTTTTGGTTTGGTGTGATTGTACGGTAACCGTAACAGTTGATAAGCTTTGATTTAATTGTTCTCTGTGATGGCAGGGTGTCGTAGCGATACACTAGCCTCTCTTCTTAGTGTGCCTTTGAGGTACTGACATTTTTGCACTCTCGTTAAATTCGGATTGTTATGCACATTTACCATGAACATATCATGAAACGACCGCCATTCTCGATAGTTTTCGTCAAATGTTGGCAGCGTTAGTGCTGGTTACCTGATTTCACGTGGCGAATGGGTTAGACTACCAGAAGCACTATTACTATTATTCCCTAAGGAAATGTGCTAATTTAGCGATTACTGCGAGTAATATCTTTGGTTACATTCATGAGCCAGCGATTCAGTTTTTCCGTGCTTCGCAAACAATTCATTTTTCGTTTCCGCAAATGCTTTCATCAATCTTTGAAGCTTTTTAAGTCGTGCCTTTACAGTCATAGCGTCCTAAGTGTTCCTTAGTTCAGCTGCATAAGCTTCAATTATTTGTTATGTTTAAATGTCCTGAGAGAAATATAGTATTTGAAAACCTTTTATGTCGCAATGGCTTTAGCCAAAGTTGTAGTTCCAAATCGTCATATCTCATGTGCCATCAAAAGCATCATACAACGATTTATCAACCTCAAAACACAATACATCATGGTTCCAACGAAACATCATCAACCCATCGTATGCCTTGGGTCAATCAGTAATTAATCAGCAGTCACAATAGCATTACGAATCAAAATTAGTAAGTCAGGTCACAAATTTCATGATTTAAACACCGCAAATCATTATCAACCAGAGTACTCCGAAAACTGATGTTTTATATGCACTCTATTCCTCTGTAAACACAATATTATAAATGGCAAAGTTTAATTGGTAATCGAACATCAGTAATTTTAGACAACATTCCTCGAAACCAGTGGTAACATGTTGACTTAAAGCAAAATCCGGCCGATGACATATCAAGAAGAATCAAACTATAGGCATTAATTAACCTACAACTTAGGTGGCAGAGGCCTTGTTGGTTGAGTCAAGCTGAACATGATTGGCCATAATTACCAATAGGAATGGAAAAAGTTTCTGGGAAGAGCGATCTAAATATATTAAAGTGCTCGTCATAGTTGAAAGCACGAAATATATTGGACCACATATTGAGATTTGGAATAGCCCTACGTATAGAAGACAGTTAAAAGAAAGTAACAATTATTCAATCATTCCAACTGAACAAGATCACTCCCAACTGATACTTCTTCGCACCGTCCAGCAAAATGAGTACAAATCAGAATTCACATTTCTTTACAGTAATTTACCAACACCAGCAAAAAACATTTATCATCACTTGATCCGTTTAAAGGCACGAATTGCCAATTAAGTGTAAGTGGCCGCCTGAATAAATGGTCACTTCCTTATTTACCAAGGAATCCAGTGATTCTACCAAAAGATCACATAGTTTGTTAGGGACTTATTTGAGATGTTCACTTCAATCACTTGCACGTTGGAAATTGTACTAGTCATCGCTTTCACAAAATTGAACAAAAAATGTAAGACTTACCCACTGTTCGATGTTATACCAAAGTAGACCATTTGTAAACGCAGGATAGGATTATGCTGGGATACTTTACACGTTAAAGGAATCTACACTTTATCTTTGGAATCTGTACTGTATCTTTGGAATCTGCACTGTTTATAATTGTATCTTTGGACTTTACAGCTAGAAATTCTCCAAAGCGATCGACTTATCTCGAACTATATTATCCAGAACGACATGCCAACGAAAAATATAGCTATTTCGATCGCATAACTGGGTCAGTTTAACAACGAACAATAAAACAATAAGGTCATCCCATTGAGCAGTAACACTTTTCACAGTAGTTAATGATCTCAAATGGGACTTGAAAATATCAAACATTTCTTTAGTAAATTTCTTCGGTGACGGTTTATCGATTGCTTTGTTTTTAAATAATGATCGTATGTGGTCCTCGCATATATGTATATTTTTCCTTGTCATATCGTTCTATTAATAAGTTGATCGCTTTGGAGTAATTTTCTAATCTTAACTATAGCTGCTGCACAACGAAGAAATTTCCGACATTTCAAGGGTTGTTGAAAATCATTACGTCACATCGTCATAAACTCAACGTACTAGCTGAAATAGTTCTTAAGCTGCTCAAAAAATATTCTTGCATATTATGTACAATAAATCGGGACATTCGATTTTTCGCTGCAGTCAATTTTAACATATTTCGGATGGATGCAATCAGGTCAGAGAATATACAAATTGCTAAAATTATTTAACAATGGGACATAATATATCCTGATCCAACTTTATGTCGTTATTACGTGTCCTTATGTACTGGTTCAATATAGCATCATACCTTACTGTACCAATCAAATAAGTTCATCCATCCGCTTTAACCTCACCTACTACAATTACTTCAACATCACAACATATTCCAACTTCACTTTAATCGGCTACTCTTCAAGACCCTGTAAGCACAATTGAAAATATTTCATTAATTTCCACATCTAAAAATTACATATCTTTGTCAACTGCAAGATCTTACCAAGATTTTAAGAAGAAATGGAGAGCCTGTATCAACACGAGCAGTTCTAGATTTCGGGTCACAAATCAGCTACTTTTCTATCATGCATATCTCAATCGTTTGACTTAAAGAACAAAATCGAAGTATTAAAAACTGGGCCTTATGACTTCAATTTCTTCAGACAAGGTACCACTTCACAACTTTTTACCATCATTGTATCTTGAAGCCTGATAGTTCAATCAAAAAATGTATATGGTAAACTGGACCGAGTTATGGCGTCTGTCTGTCGGTTTATGGCGAATGCTAAGCTGAAGGGCACCCATGTCAATCTACGAAAATTTGGAATGTTGAACACATCCGACATACTGACAACCTTCGCATTGTACAGTATGAAAAATTTCATGATGAACTTCAACTACTACGAAATCACTTTCAGTATTTTTAGATCAAGATGAAATTTTGCGTGGAGTGGCCGGTTGCAGTAATCAACACTTCCATATACGACCAAACATCCTATTCTATACTCCCAAAGAATCATTGCTTTACTATAACCGTTTTGTTTTTGGGTTAAGATTGTGTTGAGTTTGGGTTGATTGATGAAAGGTTGAAGCTTTCATGCACTTGTGGATGATTTTGCTGCATCATATGAACGTTCCAGCCACTTTGAATCCTCGGATTCAACTGATAGCACTACTAAGTTATGAATTGGCTAGATTAAGATTCCGTTTTTTGTCTTTGGCCATTTCCTCGTAAGCTAAAATTGTTTGACCAACACTCATGGACATTACAAATTTCATGGACATTACGGCTACTTCAAACAGTCCGCCAAAATGTGGCGCACCGGAGGATTAAAACCATTGAATTTTATCGCTTAAAAGATAATAACAAGATAGTAACTCGGCACAGAGACCTCTTCTAGCTTCAAGTCGCTGCAAAGATCCCAAAAACGACTTGGACTGTTCACCAATTCAATATACTCAGCCTTTGTGCTGAAACAAACAAAAAATGCTATATATGCCTTATGATGAGTTTTGCCTCTCTGCAATGATGGTTTTACCATGACTGGCCCAGCAAAGTCTACACCAGTTCGAAAAAAGGGTCTTTGATACCGCACTCGTTCTTTTGGTGAATCGCTCATTAACTGCTTTGCAACTTGTTGATTGTGACGAACACAAATAACGCAACCGTGTATTACCTTACGTACTAAATCCTTGCATCGAACGATTCACAATTTTTGTCGCAATATATTAAACAATAGAGCCCTGCATGACACTGCTTATAATGTTCTTCTCTGGCCATTGCCTTTATGATTGGATGAGTGTACGGCAAAATAATTGGTTGCTTCGTCTCGTATAGGATGCGATAGAATTTTGAATTCTGCCGCCAATTCGTAAAACACCATCTTTGTCCAAGAATGGGCTCAGCGAAGCTATTTGGTTGATGAATTTCACTGCTTTCCCACAACTCAATGAAGACAAGCCTTGGGGAAGACCTTTCTTTGGATCCATTTGTAAATTTTAGTTGTCGCATGATCCATTTCTGTCACCGTCAGAATTTTCTTCAAATGGGTAATTTGTAGCTGGCCCCATTTTTTCAAACGACAGTTCTGAATGAACATTAGTATTCATGCCAATACTTTAGACATTCTGTAGAACGAAGAGAATCGTTTAAGGAGTTGATCGCCCTTACCGAAAATTACCCCTGCTGTGTGTGAAATGACAGATTTCGGTTTTCCTTCTTTTTCTATATCTTCTATCGGTTGATACTTCTAAATATTTCCCATTGCGATGTTTCTTGTGAAAACCAGGGCGGTCCATTCCACCATAATAACCATGCAATTAACTCTGATGGATTCAGTCCACGCGAGGCACAATTAAACCATTTAAACCATGACGTTAAATTGTGGATTTCGGCCATCCGATTCGCGACAAAGGTTTTCCATCATCTTGGATGAGATTCACTCCAATGTAACACTATGGTTGAGTCAGTCCACGTGTACATTTCACATTCCTTAGTTTTAAATTGTTTATGGTTGACGTTAATAACTTCGATAATGATAATGCTGCATTGAGTTCCAATTTCGGAATCGAGATTTGTTGCAGGGTTGCCACCTTGGTTTTTGCGGCTACAAGGTTGACTATGAACTTGACTATAGTTGAAACCTTTTCGATTTGGTTTGGAGCAAGCGCTTCATTGTTATGTTCTGAAGTAGTGGCCGTTGATTTGTGAACGTCGACCATTCGTCCAGGGTACTGCTTGGCAATTCATCATTCCAATTTTAAATTATCAGCCATAACCTTTGCAACAATATTTTAATCTTGATTATAGATGGTGAAAGCCATCTTAACGGATCGAAAATCCGAGATGACTTGGAGAGAATTTCCCGCTTAGTTACTGGGATACTGGAATCTAATTTTATTTTAAAGGAAAATGTATCATCCCGTTGATTCCATTGCAAGCTAAGAACCTTCATAGTATTTGATTCATCCACCGTGCAGCCATACGACAATCAACATACGACAAAGTATCCTATTCTACTCCCAAAAAATCATTGCTTTACTCTAACCGTTTTATTTTTACATCACTCCAGGTACCTCCATGCTGGCCATTGGCAGTCCTTGCGAAGTGAGCAACGCGTGAACAATTTTTTGCCAATCAATGGAAGGCATCTGGCCAGTTAATTATTTCCAAAAGGCATAGTGTGTTTCAAGGCCCAACCAAAGGTTCAACATGAGAATTTGTGTAATCTACCAGCAAGAAAAATTTATTCAATTACAATGTTTATCGGGAGTTAAATAGTTAAATACTGATACAAATTGGATTCCCAGAACTACAAAGTTAAAATATTTACTTAACACCCATTTGACACAGTTAAGAAGAACTCAAGACACATTTAAGTAGAACTCATTTCACAATAACTGAAGCAAATATTATTCGAAATACTGTAAATTTAAATGATCAGTGTCTAAATAAGACGGTATCAACAAACCTCGTTCCAACGTTGTTTAATATATGTACATAAAAAACATTGTGCTCTCATAGAACTCCAGTAAAGCCCCCAAGCATAATTGTAAACAATTAATATTCAGTGATTATACAAATAATTTACTTTCATGAATAAATTTATATATAACCTAACACAACATACGGCTTATTTTTAAATTTTCTTACACCGCTTGATATTTTAAATCAACCAAGTATAAATAATCACATAATCACCCCTCTAAACTGTTGGCTGAAGAATTTTGTTAGAAAAAATAAAATTTACAAAAAGCTTATATCATGTAAATATTTTAGTATGCATATACGGAAGACGATACACATATATGTGGTGTTTAGACATTATATACTCCCCCATCATATTTGTAAGTACAAGCTCAGGGTACATAGAGAGGAAAAATGTTAATCAAACATAATCGGATGAAGTTTAAAAAGTCATCAAGCATCATCATATGGTATGCCGTACTCAATGAGTATACTCAATCCTTAGTCGGAAATATAATCATAAATTTGTTAAGATAAGATATCATAACAAGTGACGTATTTTAATGTAATCGCATGAACAGTTATTAAACTGCATAACAATAATGAATTCAATCATATGCGACACTTTTCAATTTCGTATATATGACTTGGGAAAATGTTTTTTATCCTATAGCTGAATAAATCGCAAAAAAAAATTGGATTGAAAATCAATTATATTTGCGAAATATCACATGTCTTGTCGACAAGATAGCATGTATACCAAAAAAACAGTTATATTAAACTGCATATTCAATTGATAACGTTATCGTAAGGTACATTTTTTTTGACGTGATCTACTTTAAACCGTGTTTGACGTAATATCTTAAACGTTAATTAGACAGTTTTTTTTTATCTTAATGTGTTCACTTTATTCTGTATCCTGTTCAAAACTTTTTCCAAACATTCAAAAATTTCATTCATGCATACATCATATATATATATATGTGTGTTATATAAAGTGGATCAGAGCTTAATGTTGTATATATCGCGAAAACTTGTTAAAAAATTTTCTGAATCTGTATTTAATGAAAATGAAAAAGTTCGTTTGATACTAGATGTGAATCATGCGTGAAATTTGTATAAATGTATTTATAGAGAATTTCCATAAATTTATGAAATGGGAAAATTCATTTTTATACAAGTAAAATATTGGATTAGGGGTTGGAAATTTTATATTTTTTATTCATATAAAATAAAATATTTCTGGGAGTTTTTCGTGTAATTGTTGTTTGTTGGGATTTGAAAAGCTTTTAAAAGCATTTTTAATTTGCATGTCACGCGGAATCCATAGCATACTTTGTTAAGCTTGTATTTTGGAAAAAAGTTTTATTTAAAATGTTACGTAATTTTAAACATTTTTGAATCGTATAATTCGATTCAAATTATGATTTACGAAAGTTTGATGCAATTTAACATTGGTCATTTCCTTTTGAAATTTATTGATTGATCAGAAAGCCGTAAAAGCTGTGCTACATAAAATAAAACAAAAGAAAGGATTAAATAGGAATGTTAGTTATGACAGGCTCGATCGGTTTACTGACACCTAAACGATCGATGCTTTTTTTAGGGTGGAGGATTGTGTAGGCATGTCAGTAGTAACAGAATTGATCAGCTTTTTGGTAGCCAATACTCAAACTACTATTGTAATTATAAGCCCCTTCTAATTATAATACATGGCACCTGAATTGTGAGGTTTTGTAATTGTAAAATTCTTTCCGTCAATTGCCCCCAATGTATTATAAAAATGGTGCAAATTTGCAAAATCTTTCAAAATTGTAACCCATTTTTTGGATGTTTTAGGAAATTTATAAAAAAATTTGCAAATTAATATATATGAACAAAAATTAGAATCTCCAATCCACATTTTACAGTAAAAGTGGTTTACATTGGCTAAAGATCCTTCACATGGTATTGCAGCACATATCTTAACAATTTAAAATATATCTAATAGACTACAGGCAATGGGAGAGAAAATTGAGGATAAGGGAGTAATTACCAAAATTCTCCTAACTTTACCACCAAATTTTGACCATTTCACTAGTGCCTGGGAATCAACGGCCACCAATAGAACGTTAGCCAACCTAACCTCAAGATTAATAATTAAAGAGATGAGAGAAAGTCAAAGAGAAGTAGAAGTTAATGCACTTGCTTCTAATGTAAGAAGTAAGCAGTAAGAACCATTTTTCCAAAAATAATATTGGTAACAAAAAAAACTCAGTATATTAAGAATAAAAACGACGACCAAAAAAATACAAGAAAGAAAACTGGAAAATGTAATATTTGTAAAAAACCTGGATATTGGGCAGCAGAATGTTGGAATAATCCAGAAAATAAACAATATAAATTTAAAAATTCCAAAGTTTTTGGAGAAGAGAGAGGTGAAGGTCTTATAAGCGAAGCATTTGCCTCAGTACAAAAGACAGTGAAACCTACAGTCGAGGCCTGGTATATAGACACTGGAGCAAGCGATCACATGACTCATAAACTAGAGTGGTTCATAAACTACACACCAATTTGGCCAAAGATGGCATCAAAATAAAAATTGGAGACGGAGAAACCATTTCAGGCAAAGGTCGAGGTAGCATGAACATTTCAACATTTACTGAATGTCACTTTTCAAATGTACTCTACGTGTCTAAGCTGAAATACAATCTCTTTTCTGGCGGTGTGGCCTTGGATAAAAATTTCACTTTAGAAGCTGATAAAAAAATTTGTAAATTCGTTAAAGAAGGCAAAACCATAACTGTAGGTGAGAGACAAAAGAAATGAAACGAAAATTAAGGTAATGCCAATCGAAAATGGCAAAAAAAGTTCTGAAGAATATCAAGCTTGTATTGCTGAGGAAAGTTCCATTCAAGAATGGCATCAAAAATTAGCTCATCAAAACTATAAACTCAAATTAAAAAGATTTTTTAAAAATTATGCATTAATCCAAAAGAAGATGGCAAAATAGTTTGTGAGCCTTGCGCCTTGAGTAAAATCCATCGACTACCTTTTTCTTAGCAAAGCAGTACAAAAATTAGTCCCATTGGCCAAATAATCCACGCAGATGTGTGTGAACCACTACCAGAAAAGTCATTCACAGGTACAAAGTATTTCCTTCTGTTGAAGGATGGCGACTCAGATTACAGAACCGTATATTTCTTGGGTGCAAAATCAGACGTACTGGAATGTCTAAAAGACTATATAAAGAAAACAGAAAAACATTGCTCCAGAGGAATAGAAATGTTTAGATCTGACAATGGCCTGGAATTTGTCAATCAAGAAGTCACACAATTGATGAAAGAACATGGAATTTCTCATCTCAGTAGTTTATTGTCCTGAGCAAAATGGCAAAATAGGATGCGAAAACAGAACTGTTGTAGAAGCTACTCGTACAATGTTACATGCTGCAAAATTTGAACTTAAATTCTGGGCAGAAGCAGTAAACACTGCCGTCTATATTTTGAATTACACAGAAACCAGTAGCATTAAGAACCAACCACCATATAAAATTTGATTGAAAATTTGAATTATTTACAATAATTATAATCTGGAAATTGAGTATTTAATTAAATTAGAGCCAATGTACTTTTGGAAATTTGTTAATTTAAATAAAAAATTATCGCAACATAGGAGGTTTTGCACTAATGCACACACACACAACAAATTCAAAACGAAAAAAATAAAAAATATTTTTAAAAAATGAAGGGATCGAAAAAAAACAAGTCCGATCTCTTCAACGATCATCGATCGACTTCAACAGAGGTCAGATTTTGATGAATGAAACCGATTGACTCAATCTTTTTTTGTTGTGTTAGCAATTGCCAGGAGATGGTTTTTACGACCGAGTTTTGTCAGAATCCACCGAAAAAGTCGAAAAATTCGGAAAATCGAAAAATGATGTTTTTGTACGAGATTTTGCGCCTCTCCGATCCAGATGGTCTTTTAGAAGAGACAATTTGGAAAATCTGAGTGGAAAACTCGGAGGCTACCGGGAATATCCGGAAAAAATTTAATTTTTTTTTTCTAGGAAATATGGAATTTTGTGAATGTTTTGTTGATTTTGGACGCTGAACACAAAAATAAGAGATGGCGCTGAGATAAGATCAATAATGCCACAACCCATGAGACGTTGTCTTTTGCGTTATGCAATTTAACAGGTGTTCTTTTAGCATTGTCATGAATTTGAGTATTAATTCACTATTTTAGTGAGATATCCGAATTGTGTGCATTGCATCCATAAACGGTACCATTTTTACAATCATTTGAAGTTCGGTGTGATTTTAACGATTTCGATAATTTTTTCCAGATTTTTATTGGTGCGTGATAAGTGAGGTTATCAAATTAAATTGCGAGATAGAGATTGATTCGATCGGTAAGTTCATTTTTGTGGATTAATGACTTCAAAGTAAATTAGTCAAATGAATCATTATAATTTTTAGGAATTGATTTTTGATTAAAATGCCGGCTATCAGACGATCGCACCTAGGACGAAGAAACCGTAATTCACAAAGAATGCACGGTGTCCGTGAGAATAAAATTTAAGAGCAATGCGAAGAATTAAATGAACAGAGGCGTGCTCATATAGCGTTGCACAGGCACCAGGTCAGGTGGGAAAAAACGTAATTTGTGACGTGCGCGTTTACAAAAGAAAAACCAAAAACGTAATTTCAAATACAATTACACTTGTTTATTTTTATTTTTATATTTAAGCTAACAATTTTTGTTTTAACATTCACAAATACTAAATCACACCGACGGTCCCCTAGTATGTATGTACCCCTGGTTTAGTTTCCCCAACTTAGCAGGCACATTTTTAATATATCCTTACGGTTGGGCGCCAGCCTGGGCTGGGTGTAACACTTTTGGGGTCACTTTTGGGGTACGGAGGAGTTCTCTGTTACACGCGGATATAGGAAGGAAAAGTAAAATGGCACTCACCTGTTACGTTGTCCACCTTCTCGCTTCCTCTTCTATTTTCTGTTTCGCTGCACGTAGTAGTCTCGTTCTCCTCTTTACTTGCATGACTTCTACGCAAGGAATCCTGTCACTTTTTACAGGAAGAATCACAATCCAATCGTTTCTTCTCAGAACAAAAAAAAACAAAAAGACAAAAAAACAATAATACCACTCGAAAAATAAAACTCGACTTTCTTCCACCACGGTACCACACCAAAGAGACTTTTTTTCTAATTTCCGTCTCCTTTTATTAATTTTTCCACCGCATCGGGAAACCCATATCTTTGCTCGACCTGCCATCTGTGGATTATCCGTGTACTGCACTACCCGCGGTTCACCAACATTGCTGCCCTGCACTGTACACTTTCGTCAAGTAAGAAATGTCAATGCCGGTTTTGATTGATGTTTGTTTTGTACAGCACAAATAATTTATGTTTACAATTTCTTGTTTTTGTTTTCGTTTCATTTTGGTATTCATCTATGTGATTTGTGCGTGGGCTGTTTCGTTTCTTTGAGTTTTTGTCGGCCAAATCTGTGTGGTGTATTTCCATTTTTCTTGTGATGTGTTTCTTATGTTTTGTTTTGTTTCTTGGTAGATATATGTGCCATCTCCATCAACCATGGCCCTCTGGTCAGGTTAGTGCCTAGGAGATGAAAAGGACGGAAAACATGGACCGAGAAGTCACCAACCAACCGGACAACAGGTTAGTCTACCACTTTCTTACATATATATATATATATATATATATATATATATATATATATATATATATATATATATATATATATATTTATTTTTATTTTTTCTTTTTAGTTACCCGTTTCAAATTTAATGAAGAACTGCGGTGAACGTCTACTTTCAATTATAACTCTACAATCACTTATAAAGATTTTCGCTGTGTGCCGACATTGCCAAGCATTAAAATTCCAAACAGAAATACTAAGATTATGTTGTTCCGATGGCAAAGTTATAATGTCAGCTTTGACTTCGCCATCAGAGCCTTTGCGTACCTATCTCTATGGAGATACAACGTTATCCAGACATTTTCTCCCACACACGCAACAATACAATCAATGCTTTAACATGACGTCATTTGGAACCGATATTGTTGTTCATCAAACTAGCTAAAATCACACCTTTGAGGTAATGACGTCACCCTGTGTTCATCATTTCAATAATGTTAAACGATTGTACTCATGCTATTCAAAATTGCTCTCTGTTTTAAAGATTTAAGGGCCAATTTATTAGACTCTTGTTGACTTTATTAGTTATTTTTTGATATTAAGCATGTTAGCACCAATTTGTTCGATGCATGATGCATTTAATCGTAAATTGCAACGAGAGTTAGTGTACGATCGAGATTCAATGAGCTAAATAGTAAGAACAAATGTCACACTTTTGAAGGCACAGCAAAAGAACGTGTACCATGCATTGATGAAGGCAGTTGACGAAGGAAGTGGTGGAATATTCTTCCTTGATGCGCTCGATGGAATAGACAAAACCTTTCTTATTTTATTGTTTTTGGCCACAATTCCCTCGAGATCTCAAAAAACGTAAGCTGTTACATCTTCGAAATGATTACATCCACATTGCTGTCGGCGACCGGGCGGCTCATTCTGCATTGAAGTTGCCTATAAATATCCACACAAATGACCACAAAATTGAGTGTGCTCAATTGCCAAGAACTCGACGATTGCCAAGGTATTGGAAGAATGTAAAATCATCATCTGGGACGAGTGCACAATGGCACATAAACGATCATTGGAAGCGTTCAATCGAAAGATGAAGGATTTACGAAGTAACTAAAGACGTTTTGGTGGAGCGATGATTCTGCTGGCCGGCGATTTTCGTCAAACATTACCTGTCATTCCGACATCGACAGCTGCAGATGATCTCAACGCATATCTGAAATCGTCAAGCTTTTGGCGCTATGTGAATAAGTTGTAGTTAACCACGAACATGAGAGTCACGTTACAGAATGACACATCAGCTGCAGATTTTTACAAACAACTGATGGCGCTTGGCAACGGTCAAATTCCTGTTGCTGTTTCGACCGGATTGATTTCGTTTCCTTCAAACTTTTGCATGTTCACGACGACAAAGAAAGCGCTTATCACGAAAGTGTTTTCGGACATGTGCCATGGAATTATATGAAACGCGATTGGCTCAGTGAACAAGCGATTTTTGCAGTGAAGAACAAGGATTTAGACAGTCTGAATTATTTGATTCAAAACCAACCGTGTGACGGAGCGCGATTGGCTGTGAAGATAGATTAACGTGATTCAAGCGACGATCATCAAAGGACGATCATCAATTTCTAGAATTCCTCTAATCTCAACTTGCATTCCGTTCGATTTCAAGAGCATTCATTTCTCCGTTTAGGGCTAAATTCGATGAAAAAAGGGAATGGAATGTCCACTCAACTTAATCATCTATTGAGAATTGAGTTGAGTTGTTCGATTTTTTCTCATCAAAATCAATTTTATTGAAGGAAAAAAGTATTTGCTCGGAATGAAGTAATTTGGAGAGGAACGAGGTCCGCCGCGTCAGCTAGTACTGTTATAAAATAATTGTACATTTGCATAAATCATTATCGAAATTAAAAATCTGGAAAGGCACCCCTTGCTGATTTTTGATAAATTATTAATTCTATCACTATATCGATATTTATATTAAGGAAATATTATTCTTACTTCCTACAACAAAAATGTCTATACCAAATAACAAAAAAAAACTTGGCAGTTGTACCTATAACAGATCTACAATTTAATATACTAGCAGTAGTAGATTTACTGATTAGCGAATACTTTGGGAAAATAAGCCAAAAATGCCACTGTTAAACACTCGTCATCTAATTGCAAGATCAAGATTTCTAGCTGTAATAATGAAAATCTAATCGAATTATCGAGAAAGCATTTGCTATGCACATACACAACCAGACGAGAATTATCCGAAATGCACTGCCATTTCAACGATCAAAATCAAGATCGGCCGATGGTAGATTAATAGTTCGACTACAATTCGTTCAACTAAAACTAGAACTTGGTGAGTCCATAAAAGTTTTCGTAATTACTACAGAAATTTTTTTGAGAAATATATTCAACTATAGAAGAAATAGTACCTATATCATCATCAAACTTATTGCAAGATATACAAATATTAAAACGCTGAGTATTATGTAGGACCAGCTGCACGACATGTTTATATTTCAGCTAAACTGAAAGCTCTAAGTTGTTAATAATTTTGTTAATAATAATTTTTAAAACAATTTAGAAAAATTTTGCACAAAACAAGTTTGATCTCTTAGAAAAAACGTGCAACGAGTTCCAATACATTTAAAATACTAAAATTTTATTTAACACTAAAACCAAATGAAACAATCGTTAAACTGACAAAAGGTTATTGTCATTACAATAGTATGTAATTGATATAAATTTCCATGGCTATCATCTGGTATAATTTGTTTTAATCGGAAATCGGTCAATTGTAGTTGGCTGAATTTATTATATTATCACCTTGCTGTGAGAAACAAGTGAAATATATTATAAACAAAAACAAAATACTAAAGCGTAAAAACATTTTTTTTTCTCAAAAATTGAAATCTATTTGGAAGCATTGTTCTGCTTGTATCCTTGGTCACCTAAATTAAATTTATTATAGGGGCCTTGGCGTAGATTGCAAGTATCTTAACAATCTCTTTGTGGTCGGTGCCAGGCTTAGTGAAACATAACAAAACTTGATAACAAAACTAAATCATTTCAACACTTTAAAGAGAAGAGAATCCTAAAGAGCTATGATTCAAAATCAATACATTTTCTTTTATCTAAATTAATGATCCATTTTAAAAGTTCGTTGGGAATTTGCTCAACAAATAATATATAAAATTTTCAACCCATGAAAAAGCTATAAAAAATCAACGATAAAGTGTGTTAACATGAAATTAATCAAACTATAATTTCCTCTAACTGTTGTCCTCTTTTTATTGTTACATATTGCAGCAGCACAATAGGAACTGAACAAAGCACATAGAGAATAAGACGATTAGTCTTTTGTTGATTTATCAATTTCTTGGGAATAATTTTAATTTTAGCGTATACACAATAAAAATAACATTAATTCATCACATCCTTGGTGTGGTATAAATGATCTTCTATGTATCCCTATCCATTTACTCAGAACTATATATCGTTATACGTGGTATCAACACAATACTATAAATATATATATATATATATATATATATATATATATATATATATATATATATATATATATATATATATATAAAGAATTTTGTGTTGTGTAAACATATGGTTAAAAAAATTTACACACAACAGCTATAAATCTTCTCCAAAATACAGAGCAAAAAAAGCTTTTATTTTCCTTTCGTTAGATAGTTTTTCCTATTTTGCTGCGTAAAGTAATACTTATATAGAAATATTCTTAGTGTTACCGCATACATAAAATGACACAATCTTAACAGAAAAATTCTTCTAACACCTTTGGTGCGGTTATCTTTTATATACTCGTACATACACACAAATTGAAAAATTTAGGGAGCAAATAAAAATGGATATATAATATTTTGATGAGCTTTTCGTGATTTTAATTAAAAACAGAAGACTTTTATTCATTATCATTTTCGTTGAAATGATAAACTAAGATTTATTTATCTGTTGAATGTCTACATATAGAAAACATATTATTGTTGTATAGTCCTTAAGATTTTTTTTGCCTTCGTTTTTTTTTTAGTGGGTAATAAATTAAAAGTTTAAGTGGATAGAAAATGAAAATATTTATACGGGAGTTTTTTTACGAACACATTAAATGGAATGTTTGTCATTTAAAGACAAATTATCGCTGAAATTTAAATAATCGGGAGGGGGAAATAAAATTAAGCGTTTGATGAATTTACTTAGCTAAATTGATGCCTTTGAAGTTTATGTTTTATTTGAATTAAAATAGAATAAAACCAAAATACATGTTCCTCGCATTTTGACATTTAAATGGGTTCGGTGTACCATAAATTTTTTTTTTGCAATACATATAGTACAATAAAAATATAACAATGATATCGGACGGGATCGATCGCCCAAATGTGTTTTTATAATACGCAAACAATATAAATTGGCTCAGTTTTTTTTATCATAAATTTATATATTTTTAACTAAAAAATAGTTTCGAAAAAATAACAGAGATAACACAGAACCGACCATAAAGTTTGTAACCCACATAAAGTTAAAAGCCAAACAATATGGTAATATCGAAAAACTTAGCTGACCAAATTTTCCTTTTTTTTTTTGTTATTATTTTGGTTCCTATACCTAAATTTTTATTTTTTGCTATTTTTTCTAATGTTTTACTAAACAAACTGTCTTAGCCAAGGTAAGTTATCAACTTGATAATAATAAAATCATTATTTATATTTTTTTGGAAAGTATATCCTTTTTTTTGTTTGTGCTGCTGTTTCCTCTATTAATTCTTGTTTTACTGTTTAATCATAGAAAAGATAACTAACAGCAAGTAATAATAAAATAATTTTGTAACATTTTTCTTTTATTTCGCTTTATCAACAGAAGCAAAAAGAAACTAACTCACTCATAATACAAAAACAGGCTCTATAAACTAAAGCACAAAAATAATATTGAAAATATTCTATGTTGGTCCTTAGAGCTTTCATTTGTGTACTCGTGTGTTTTTATTTCAGACATACTTAGTTACTGGTTTACGGGTCTTTTTAATTATATATATATATATATATATATATATATATATATATATATATATATATATATATAAATATATAAAAAACGTATAGAGAAAAATTTCGCCAATATGTTCATGATAGAGAGGCCACGATAAAAAGTGATCCCAAAAATTTTTGATCCTTCATCAATACAAAAAGAAGTACTTTTGGTAATCCCTGCAGCATAAAACTGGATAACACTGAGTCTGAGTGCGTACACGATATTTGCGGAATGTTCTCATCACAACTTTCATCTAATTTTATAACCTCATCGCCATCATTTAAATTAAATCAATCCTCTAATTCTAGTCTTGGTGTTGGCGATTTGGGATCGGTTATTTTCGAAACCAATGCTATACACAACTTTATGTTAAAATTAAAACCAAATCATTTTGGGTCCTGATCTTGTCCCTGCAACTATTTTACGCAGATGTGCAGAGTCTCTGGCTTTGACGTTAGGTCTGCTGTTTAACAGATCGCTAGAAATTGGTTATTTTCCCGATAATTGGAAGTGTCGCATATTATTCCGGTTTTCAAAGATAAATAGATTTTTAGTGGCTAATTTTAGACCGATTTCCATTCTGTCGGCTATTCCTAAAATCTTTGAATGCATGGTTCGAGATATTATGTTCATTGAATTTGGTAAGTTCATTATTCCACAGCAACATGAATTTTTCCCAGGTGGCTCAACTGCTACTAATCTCGTTGAATTTATCCAATTTGAGATAAACTCGATTGAAATAATAAATGCAAAGTGATTAGTTTTCATAGAAAAAAAAATCTCGTCGATTATGACCATAAATTTAAAAATATTAATATCAGTCGCATGAAAGAAGTAGTTGACCTTGGTATTGTTCTTGATGTAAACCTAACATTTGCTGGTCATACCGAAAAAAAAAATAGGAAAGCTAATGCTATGATGAGATTATGTTTCGAGTTGGTAAAGATTTTAAAGATTTGGATACCTTCAAGACCATCTATTGTACGTTGGTAAGATCACAAGTAGAATACCTTTCTATCGTGTGACATCCTCTGTATGATATTCGTATTAATCGAAATGAGGAAATTCAACGCAAATTCACTAGACGTGTATGTCATTATTAGAACGCCAGATTATGTTCCGTATAATGATCGTTGTAAAATGGTTCAGTTGCTTCCGTTAAATATTTTATTAACTCGCGTTTTATTAACTCGGCTTGCTTTATATTTAACTTATTAAACAATAAATTAAATTCTTCCGACCTTTTAGCTAGCTTGTACCAAAAAACTAATATATATATATATATATATATATATATATATATATATATGTATATATATATATATATATATATATATATATATATATATATATATATATATATATATATATATATAACGTATAATAACGATAAGTCCTAGTTATTATCTTATTACATGATGACATTTTTGAAGATGTTGCGATATAGGGACTTGGAATGCGTAAAACGGATTTTTCTACCAGTATTCTAGCTCTTGTTATTTTACTTTAAAAAGTGGTTTTGGATCACTGAGAAATGTTTTTATTTAAAACCATTAGATTATTAGATTTTTTTACTTTAAACAGGTGTAACTCTGTACATTTCGAAAACACATTCGTAAAGTGTTAAGAATCACAATGCAGTAAACCAATTTACCGTTCAATAATATAGACAGTTTTAAAACTTATGTTTCCCATAAAAAATATAAGACAACATGAAATTATAAAAACTAGCCTTACTGGATTTATTATGTAACAGAAAATTTTATAAAATTGCTTAACTTAACAACCTTGCATTTGTCCATTAAATTAATTCATTTCCTCTTGGCTTTTCTTCAGTTATCCACCTTCAATTGTGCTTCTGATAAAACTTCTCTATAAATAAATAAACACAATTACTGTACAAATACTTACATAGATCTACATTTTTTATTACTCCCAACTTGATTTTACATCAAAAAACTAGCCAGTGAACAATTTTTCTAGCTTAAGTCCCTTTATTATTACAAAACGTATAAGTAATATTAAATATATTAAAATAAATATGACTGTTTTAAAGCATAACTTACATCGAATTGAATAATGACTTTTGTCAAAAATTTTGTCCATTTTTTATTTTATTACAATACTAGCTAGTAGCAGATCACACAAAATAATGAAAAGTCATCGAAAAGTAACCTCGAATATGTACTTTTCAGTTTCCTCTATGAAGCAATAGCAGAACCTTAAAAGATTATTTATTTTAGTATAAGTAACTTTCGCAAAATTACAAGATCAAAATTGTTGGCATCTGCGTGTTGCAATTATTCACCATTATGGTCCCATCTGCTGATTTTAACTTTCACCTTGACTGTATACACTCCGGTATAGATCAAAATTTTCACTTTTGAATATTTTTTTTATGTTTTAACGGATTTTAATTTTTCGTTTTTACAAAACGAGCTAAGGTTTTCAATAAAAATATAATTATACTTCACTAGTAATTTATTAGTACAACAGTAAATTGAACAAATTATTCCACATGATTAGTCTTCGCATTTACCTTAAACAAGGCTGTGCGTCTGACAAACTGGCTTTTACATAAACGTAATATTTTTGTGTAAAACCTTTTCGTTTTTCTTCTTTATAGCAAAGTTGTTATAGCATTCCCATCATCGACCAGTTTTGACGATTTAAGGCAACGATTCATGTACAAAATTTATCTGATAGACACAAATTATAATGGCTTTGATTCAAATATTTTGACAATATTTTTTGTGTTATACGATAAAAACGAAATTTACAGTATTAGACTTACATATAGTATTAGTATTAGTATTATATAGTATAAGGATTAGTGATACATGTATAGACTTTTATCGTAAGGATATTTTTATGTCATTTTAATTAATTATTGGTTTTAGAATTTTTTTTTTTGTATATTTTGCTCTCATATAGCTGGCCAAGTTTTAAACGATATTTTAAGGAACATTTATGGTTGCGTTCATTCGTTCGTTCATTTGTTCACTCGTTCTGTAAAATTATTTTGATAATTTTATGGTTAGTGAAAAGATCTCCAAACGAATTAAATTAATTGACATTTGTTTTAATATGTTGTCTCGTTATTTTATATTGCTTTGTCCCTTTTACTCCATGTTCGTTCGGTCAAAAAGATAGAGTTGAAGCAACTCTTAAGAAAAATACGTCATTTTCGGGTTCACTAGTTTTCTGCTAAACGTTGATTGGACAACACTGTTTCGCAATCTGAATATCTCGGATGCCGTGTCTGAATTTTATAAAATTTTGATTTATTTGTACCAAAAAACTCGTTAATTCCGTTTATACTGAACCATGGTTTAATTTCCGTTTAAAAATATTGCTAATCGCAAGTCTAAAGCATTTAAGGCTTATAAACGAACTAATGACATTAATACCAAGCAAAAGTATAGCGATTTATGTAAAGAGTTTAAATTTTTAAATGATTTTTTATATAGAATGTATATCTTACAGATTGATAATGAAATTTGTTCCAATCCTAAACGGTTTTTTCATTCATTAACACGAAAAGGAAATCTCAGGGCTATCCGCGTGTAATGAACTATTTTAATTCACCTATTACTGGCTCTCAAGTAATTTGTGACACTTTTGCTAATTTTTCTCATAGCTCTTTCGATGACGACGGCACGAATATAAATTTAAGCTCGGTAGATTTGCAGTCTTCCACCTTGATCCAATTCACGTTTCATGAAGTACTTAATAGCTTAAAAAGTCTAAAAACTGACAAGGGTGCAGGTCCCGATGGCATTACTCTACTGCTTCCTTTCCTCAGATTTGGAAATTTTCATTTGTTATACCAATATTTAAATCAGGTAGAAGAAGCGACATTACCTGTTATAGGGGGATTTCAATTCTATCCGTGATTCCGAAGCTTTTCGAGTCTTTAGTTAAATCAAGAATTGAGTTTCATTTGAAAAACAAAATTAGTGTGTATCAACATGGTTTTTTGGCGGGTAGATCTACAATTACTAATCTTATGAGTTTTTCTGGCCATTTATTTAATGCTGTGGGAAGCCGTGAGCAGGTTGACGTCATTTACACCGATTTTTCGAAAGCGTTCGACAAGCTAAATCATAATATTCTCTTACATAAGTTGATGGTCTTCGGTTCCGATTTTATTCCGGTGACTTGGATTGCTTCTTATCTAAGTTTACGAAAGCAATACGTAAGAATTTTGGGCGATGTTTCATTTGTATATAACGTACCGTCGGGTGTCCCACAAGGGAGTTACTTAGGTCCAATGCTTTTCATAATATTAATTAATGACGTAATTCAGTGTTTTAATTTTTGTAGATGTCTTTTATATGCGGATGATTTGAAAATTTATGCCAATATTAATTCTTTTATTGACACTGAGCGATTGCAGCGAGAACTTGATATATTTTGTAATTGGTGTGTGGTGAATAAGCTCTCTCTGAATCCTAATAAATGTAAAGTTGTATCTTTCTCAAGAACTCGGACATCTTGTATTGTGTCACCATATGTCTTGATGGATGTACAAATAAGTCGAGTGTATGATATTTTAGATCTTGGAATAATTTTTTCATGTAATCTTACATTTAATAAACACATTGATTACATAATAAGTAGGGCGTTTTCAATGTTGGGATTAATTAAGAGACACAGCCGAAAGTTTCATGACCCCTACACGTTAAAATCTCTTTATGTTACCTATGTCAGGCCAATTTTGGAGTATGCTTCGGTCATATGGCATCCTTTCTATCGGATTCATGCTGTCAGAATTGAAAGCATTCAAAAACAATTCCTGATTTATGTATTACGACGTTTACCGTCCCTGAATCGACATATATATGTTCGTGAACCGTACATAAACCGCCTTTCATTAATAAATTTACAAAGTCTAGATCGTAGACGTGAAATAGCCTGTGCCGTGTTTGGCCGGGATGTTCTGTGTTCAAGGATTGATCGCCCGGAATTGCTTGGGAAGTTTAGCATTTATGTTCCACAGAGAAATTTAAGATTGCGGCCGAGTTCTCTCCGTATTCCGTTTTGTTCAAATAATTTTCACAGTACAGAACCATCGTTAAAAGTTCTAATCGAGTTTAACAAGAGTTTTAATTTCTTTGATTTTCATATTTCGAGAGAGTTGTTCAAAAAACGTTTATTATAATTCGATTGTTTTTATTTTTGTATATAATTTACATAAATTTATATTTAATGTTCCTTATTATTATTTTTACCATAGTAGTGTGTGAGTAGTCAAACTATTGTATTTTTACATGATTGATGAAATAAATAAATAAATAAAATAAAATAAAATAATATGATTGGTTGAAAAAAATTTCAGGACGAACGAAAGAAGGAATGAACCATAAATGCGCCTTTATGCAAAATGAGCAATGTTCAATTTTCAATTTTTGTCATACGATAAAATAATATGGCGGAATAAAAATGGTTATAATCTATGTCTATCAGATGAATTTTGTGTCTATCAGATAAATTTTGTGCATGAATCACCGCCTTAAGGTGTTTGATAGATTGTTTATCGTAAATATAATGTCACAAGCCCTATGGTATCAATTATATTTAAAAAATTTGCCAGTAGCGAGCAGTTTTCTTTTTTGATGTATACTAACAAACCCAGCATGTCCATCGAATCGACTACTACTTGGTTTTATTATGAAAGTGTATTATGTCAGGATTGCATTTTCATCCGAAGGTCTAATTTTCATTGTTTTAGAAATTAAAACTACAACTATGTTGTTCTTAGTTACCTTTGACAAAGCGCTATTTTTTCTTCAATACTAAAATTTGTTGATAAAGGTGTAATTGCTAAAAAACGGTGGATTCGATCGAATTCAATTGTTTAATTATTTTATTAAAATTCGATTTGTAGTGTTTTTGGTTTTAAAGTAAATATAAAGTGGATTTTGATGCTTTGTGTAATTGCTATTATGTATTTATATATTTATGCATTTATATATTTTAATATTTATGTATTTAGGTATTTATATATTTATATTACATTAATATATTATTAGTATGAGATAAATTAATATATTTGTATTTTCAGGGAAAACTAATCCAGTTTATTACAATCTACGGCTTGCAGAAATTATATTATGATATTATTAGTTTATTATATTACAAATTAATTAATTTATCATTTCAGATGAAAACTAATTCAATTTATTACAGCCTAGGCTAAGAGCGGTTATTTCATTAATAGATTTTGCTTTTAGGAAACATTTGCTGATACACCCGAATGGGGGCACACTGCAGTTGATGATAAAAAATGAAATAATGCAGAGCAGCTCGTCAAAATTGTGATTGTCTTGTGCTAACATTAGTTGAAAATTGGCTTCCGGAAAACCGGGGCAAATCTGTCATTACTAACATGCCCTTCCTTTCCTTACACCACAAAAAAAAACACTAACTATCGATCGCTTAGGTGTCTGCAACCGGGTCGAGTCTGTCACAACTAACATTCCTTCCATTCCTTCGGTTTTGTTATATGTAACACGGGTATACGGTGGTGCCTGGCATTCCGGGAGTTCCTGGTTCGTCCTTGGCCGAACACTCTAATCAATCAATCAATCAATACCAAAATTTGTTGATAAATCCTCCCGTGGTTTTTAAGTCTTTGAAATCAGCAGAGATGCATTGTTTGTTTTTTCACGGAACGGACCATTGAAAGGTTTCAAACAAAATGCTCTTGCGCTAGAGAAATGAAGATGAAAAAATTTTCCTTTGTTACATTTCTGGATGTATTTTTGTGTGCTGAGATTCGGTTTTTCTCAACTCGCTCACCTTGGTTGATATCCCTTTTTAATGGATTCACAGTATCTGAAATGTTTGCCCACCATATTTAATGCCATATTTGCTGGTGTTTGGTCGACAATTAAATTTCAGGATTCAAATTTTTTGTTATAGTATTTAAAACATTTCAGTGATAAGTGTCGCTTTGTCAATATCCATTTTAATCGCTCTAGTCGCATTGAAACCAAACCGAAGAAGTCTCATTATATTGTAAAGGAGTTGTAACATCCGATAAAAAATTAGCAGTCCTATATAAGTCAGAAATTCTTCCACATGTAGTGGTTTCCAGGCCATATGGTTTTTATCTAAATTTAATTTGTTCCATTATTCACTTGTTTTGTTAGCCTTTCTATTGGTGTGTCGACAAATTAAATTTCGCATCGATGTATCGAACAAAACGCAAAATATATCTACATAATTTAACTGTATTATGCTTGGTTTAGGACTCACAAAAACTAATTCCCGAAGAATATTATGGTCTTGTGGTTATTGCATATTTTTTAAGAAACTTAAAAATATCGATATTATATATTTATTTAAGATTTTTTTTGCCCATGGTTAAGCTGTCACGCTTAAACTTACTGATAATCAACAGAAAAACCAAAAAACAAGTTATTTTATGACTTTTTCAAAGTCATGGTGCACGAGAATACAGGTCTATCTTGGTTACAAACATTTTGCTATTTAAAGAGACAATTACGACGACACCTAAGGTATTGTTGTGTCAGCTCCGAGTTGCCAGCTTTATTGGTCACATATTGACAGTATGATGAAGTAGTATACTGTCTAAAGGCCCTTGACCACATGATGAATCCAGGCATTGCCGGTTAATTTATTTTTCCGAAAGAAAATTAGAAGATGTGTAATTTTAAAGCTGTGGCATTACCAATCTTCCGATCATGATTATACCGAACGTTTTAAAATTTCTTAGGGTTCCTAAGTGAACGGACGAACTCGTACGAAATACCAGTCAAGCGCCAACGGCTAAACACCACCGTTTATGGGATTATTCTTAGTGTATTAGATAAGCTTAGAGTTGCATGGAAATTAAATAAACACCAACTCAAAATGATATAACTGCTAGCAAAAGGTCACAGTGTACATAGTAGATTCCGTGGGCGATACCACCTTGCTCCAGGATTAAAAAAGACCTACATAGTGATGAAGATACTAACATTTTACAATTTCGTCAAAATACTAATGCTGATGCACTACTACCGATTGCCCTAGTTCAAATATTAGAATGTAGAACTGTCTGTAGCACAGAATACAAAACTAAAATGAATCGTTAGAGAAATGCATAAAACATAGGGTAAATCATCCTAAAACATTATTTTTGGATATAGGCCAATCTCTAAATAAATTTTGGGAGATACAGGAATTACCAAACGTCGAGAAATATACAGAAGAAGAAATACTGTGTTTCCACCACTTCGACAAACATTTAAAGATTGACCTATATGGAAAATATACAGTTTACTCTTTAAGCCGAATATACCAAATTTACGCCGAATCCTTACCAGCAGGCACTATGGCGGTTCCATTTTCTAGAGCAGAGGCTACTCAATAATTTAGATGTTTAGGTCATTGTGCATTTTATTTATTTATTTTCATTTTCATTTTGTATTTTAATTTGACACCTTCGTCCTGAAAACGTGTGCGAAACACTGTTTAAGTACCAAAACCATGTACTGCATTGTTTTATAAATTCTTAACAAGTTTGGTCTTAGAATTCAGCTTAATATTTTACCTTTGACGAAATACCGATATGTACATGTTCTTATCACGATTAAAGTTATATTTCTTCTATTCGTATAAAGATTATAGATAGCACAAAAGCTCAACAATAATAAAACATAAATTGAACAAAGTTATTTTTTAAAATTAAATCAGTAAATAGAAAATTCTTTCGTATTGGAAGCTCGAGTTGGGAATTCCATATATATATATATTGCAACTTATCTATCTATACATCTCCTGTACGTTTTGATTGAGCTGGGTACAAAAAGAAATCTTTTCTCGTTTTGTGTGTATATAATGTATGATGCAATGTAATATTTGTGGTTTAGCTGGTTGCAGAAAAAACAAAAAAAAAAAAAAAAAAAAAAAAAAAAAACAGAAAACCCATAACCACAAATCATTAAATTTATGTTATGATTTTATTTAGTTAGTTGGTTGGAAATTTTTATAAGGTTTCGCTGCAAGGTACATGGTACAGCACAGGAGTATATAATGTATATAGATAAAGATACAAAAAAAAGATAATTTAAAAATTTTTGTAGGGTTGCCAAAATTATTTGTTCTATCTATATAAAAACTAACTTTTGTGCAGAAAATAAAAAAGAAGAAAGGCTTAGAATTCAATTTAGATGGTCTAGTTGTTTTGTATAAAAATCTATGTATTCTCTAGCTCTAAACTATTTAATGAAATTACAAGAAACGTAAAAAATTTTAGAACTGAAAAATCATAACCGAAACAATGTAGCCAAGTAGAAACTCTATAAAATCGTTGAATAAATAGAGTATTGTCAATTTTTTGTTTTCTAATCTAGAAATTGGATTTTCAGTAATTTGAAGTAATTCATTAAAAATGTTGTCCGTAATGGAGGACGATGAAAGAAATTTTAAATCGGATTTTAAGAGATGTTCTTTGTTCTGTCACTAGAAATTAAAACTTAAGACAAATATGTTATGAAATAAGATAAAATAAAATTCACGATGGCGGGCGTTGTGTTATTACACCAACTCTCGCTGATTCTTCACTTTTTGTAAAATACTAATACTGTGATCCTTGATGAAGCGAACGCATTTAGGAATAGCGTTTTGATCGAAACTGTCAAAGATCACAAATTTTTATATATATATATATATATATATATATATATATATATATATATATATATATATATATATATATATATATATATATATATATAACTATATATTTAACAGGTGTCTGTCAAAGGTCCTATAATTATAGCCTTAAAACTTTTAAAATTGGCGTTGGCGCAATTCACCCAAGGTATGACCCGAGTTGTTTTGGTGATGTTTAAAAATCTTCCGATCATATATATAGTTAACGATTTTTTTAAGTTCGTCGGATTTACTGCTAAAACAGCTCCTGCCGCAGTCTTTGTTGGGTTTGGTTCTTTCAATATTTCAGGAATTTGGATAGGTTCACGTCATAGCCAATCACCGGTCCCGATGACCACAATAAATCCTTGACAAGGTCGTCTGGGGAAGTCCTATGCGAAGCATAATTTGCTGGCTTCTGCTTAGAAGGAACGTTGGCCCAATGCTGAACTTTTGTTGCAGTATGTAGTATTTCGATGACTCGATAAAATACAAATATATTACCTTTTCTAGGTGGTATTGCCAACCAAGCTAAAAAAGTAGGGAACTCAGACCATAAAGAGACCTTTGGAGATGTTGGTAACTCCAGAGACTTTATGACTAATTTGTGTTCGCTGATAAAATGTTCACCAATAATTATCCATCAAAATCTTTGCAGTGGGGCGTATATTACTACGACGTATGTGTTGTTTGAATCATCGGCAAATCCACACAGGTGTATGGTTTACGCCAAGTGTCGATTTTAACCCCCTTAGTATTTTGATTTTATCTACTAAGTTTATTCGGTTTCTGATGGTACTCTATTGGTTTTCGGCATCTGTCGTCCCAATCTAACTTAAGGAGCAATAATTTTTAAAATTTGATTTTTCTTAGGATCACAAGCTACGTCCCCTATTGGATCGAATATTCGAAATGCTTCATAAAGCATATTACTTTTGGTTAATTTAGATGGATCTGGCCATCTAAATTAACATATACCAGAAGAAGGCCGGAAAATTTCTAATTTAGAAATTTTCCGGCCTTCTTCTGGTATGTTTTCTAGAAGTTTAACCCTTAACCACTTCTATACTTTTTGTCACACAAACACTAAGTTGGCGCCACATCGGTGCTACGGTGAATATCAGAAAACTTAAAGCATAATTTATTTGTAATGATCTTCAAATACACGAAAAATGAAAAAATGCTCGAAGTTAGTGTAACTTTTTGGATAAACTAGTTATTGTTTCAACCCTTACTAAATTTTAAAATATTTTTTTAGATTTAACTTGAATAATCACGGTAGGATTTCCGAATCTTCTGCTTAGAATTCCTGTCATTTGATTGTAATTATGATACATGTTCACTAAATTATGAAAAGTAAATGTAGCTTTTCACAATTATTAGCCGAAGAAACTATGACTATAATACATATAAATGCGTACAATAAAAATCTGGATTTAATCACGGTGGCTTTTTTGATATTTTTAAGTATTAATCTAAATAATTGCAAAAATGGTAATTAAATCAATTAAATAATTGTTTGATACATGTGTTATGATAATATTAAGCCAAGATTTTCTTAAATCTTTTATTATTTAGTTCTTACAACCAATTAATAGATGGCAGTTTAAATTATAAACCATAAACATTCTAAATATGCACATATTCGTATTTATTCGTTAAAGATTATATTATTTTACTTGTTTTGTTCATTCTGTTTATAAATGTATTGTTGTAGATAGATAATTGGATATTTAAAATATTTTTCGAGACTTTGGATCTATGAAAAATAATTTGTTTTGAAAGAAAACGATTAGAGTGGACAATAAAAAAATACGTGTGAAGCAATTTTTTTTCAATTGAAAATTTTGTTGTGTAGGGACTATTAGGTATCAGGTTCGGTGTTTTATTGTATTATATTATCTGTATTTTATATATTTTTAATAATAATAATAATAAACGGCTTTTACAGGTCATTACCGAATCAAACATCCGATTCGTATCCGAGCTTGCTCTTCTTATTGTTCTAGACAACCCGAAGGGGCCAAGTCGTTATCTACCTTAAAGTGCTATTGCCACCGACAGCGAATTATGCGATTCTGGCTCGCCTTTGACGCGTTTGGGGCTATAAATCGTGCGCTTGGACTCATTGATCAAAATCAATCAGAGCAACGGAAGATGAGAATTTTACAAGGGGCTCCAAAGCTTCTCTGACACCATTTCCATTCAATCCAATTGCATATAGATATTATTTAAATATGCCAGAATCCGGTTGGACTGACGGTACCCAAGGTTATCCTGATGGTTCACATACACGAAAGATAAGTTCTATTATAAGAATAAATAGTATCGGGGACAGAGCACCTCTTTAATTTAGGTAATTGTGAAACTCGCTGACGGCTTGTTCTCAACTCTGACACACCATTGTTATTTCATTACTGTCATTTTACATAAACACACATATTTGTCAGGTATTTTCAGACATCACTATGCAAACCATAAGCTAGCTTGATGAATTGAGTCAAATGCTTGTGGGAAATTAAATGACACCTGATGTACGTCACGAGATTTTTTGTAATATTTTGAAAGATTCATCGCCAGTGAAAAAGTTGTTCAGAGACTGACGGATGTGGGTGCGATACTCTTTCAAGGCTGATACAGTACCACCAAATGCGCCTGGTTTTCTTAGCATCTGCACGCGCCATGTACCGATCCTAAACTGCGTGTCCGTTAACATATGCGGGAAACTGGTTAAATTTTGGCGGTAACCATATTTTCTTTTGTTCATCTTTTAAAAATGAAGTTTGTTAAGGATGCGGGTATAGTTAGCCCAACGATCCAACCTTTGTTTAGACGCCTCATACGACAAGGTCAAAAAAAAATTTGTAGCTCATGCTTTCTCATGTTCATTGAGCACAATTCTAGCAAAAATAATTAATTTGTAATTATTTTTAAGACGATAGATTATTTTTTTTAACATTTTATGATTTTGTCAGAAATCGTTTATCACATACATTTTTTTTACATTAAAATGATAAATACATTTTAATTTTTTAAAATTATCTTGTTCAATATTATAGATCTCAATTTCATATTTTGCAATTATGTCGGACCTACATTTAATTGTAGCAGCTTCCATAAATTTCTTACAAATAAACTCATATCTACTGAAAAATAAAATATTTTTTGTGTTGCTTGACGTTTTAATTTCTCAAAGACATTGGCCTTTGAAAATTTTGAATTTTGAAAATTTCGTATAAAATTATATCGAACCTCAGTTACATAATTACGATACCTTATAGCCTAGATCTATAACCAAACGACCAATTTAAAAATTAAATGCATAATTTATTTACAGGATAGTAAATTATATCCTTAATATACTTGGTTACATTTATTATTAGAGCTGAAATATTTCAAAAAAACAATCATATTTTAAACTAATTGTTTAGTGTATGAAACAAAGTGTCTCCTCTCTATCATTCAACAATAACATACGAGTAAAATATGTACTCGTACATGGTAATTGTCATCATATAAATTAAATTAAATTATTTTTCATGTACCAGCCAGATGATACAGTTTAAATATATCACAAACAACCATAAATTTTAGTTTTTTTTTTTGTTCGGTACATAAATTCAATTTTCTAGTGGTATACGTATGTCGGTGTAAGGATAAAACTTGCTTTTAACTCGTGCAAATGAAAATTAAAAAAAAAAAACAAAAAAAATTACAAAAGCTCAGTTATACATAATAAATAAAATAATCTCTAATTAAATACGAGTTGTATATAAAACTTAATTGATTTTTATTAAAATTATTTATACTATGAGTATTGATGAGTGTGTAGTCATCGTATGCATGCATGTCTGATAAATAATTTATCTATATATATAACTGTTAGGTATAAGGGTAGTGTGTGCTGACAGAATTATTAATTATTTACTGACACCATCACCACATGAAAATAACTAAATTTGAGGTTATGCCAATTAATTTGTAATATTTTAACAACAACATTTTGTTCATTTGCAGGTATGGGCTGATGCGCCACAACATTCTAACGTAACCTTTTCTACATATTCATCAATATAACTAGCAAGGACTATTTTAAGAAGCCTTAAAATATGTTTATGCATAGCTGTACCATTGAATGGTTGATCCAGTTTTTCTATTACAGTAAATAATAATGAAAATGCGACTAATGCAACAAAATCAGTTCAACCAAAAAAGGACAAAACCAAAAGGTGACATACCGAAAAAGTAATATTACGAGATGTTTAACAACAAATACACTTCACTGTCTTCCGATTTGAGATAATCTAATTTGCAATACATTTCCACAATTACCAATGCTAATGATTTTGCTGCACACAAATCCATGGGTTCTTCGATGATTTTACAAACTTTTTGGTGTTAAATCCGTTAGCCACGTTTTGCCGCCCTTTTTTACTAAAAAAGTTATAAAAAATTTTTGCTTATAAATGTTGTACAAAAAATCCATTATTTGCTTAGTAAATTAGTGACCTCAGTTTAATCTTATTTACGCTTACATGAAAGAATTAATGTATAAATCATGTCAATGCCAAACTATTTCAATTAAACATGTCACGCACCACTAAAATATTTCATTCCAAATTATGCCAGCACACCTTTTGCTAGTCATATTATAGCTATATGTAAGCTTCTGTGTGTCAGGGGACATTCGTATATTACTTACAATTGAATAAAAATGGGTATGAACGAAATAAATTCAAAAACAAAAAAGGATACTGTATAGTTAAAGGAATTAAAAGCATTTGCCAAATTTTCGATTAGCACAATTTTGGTTTATCACACGAAGGTCAGATGCTTTTGATTGCCTTATAGAGTCATAAAAGATTTTATTTAGAGCACGTTATTCTTAAAAAAGTTCACATGACCAAAAGTTATATTTAATGGAAGGTTCTACTTAAACACCGAGAGCCAATTGCATCAGATGGTTTAGTTTCTGTCAAATTTTGTAATTCACCGTGGAGGTATGATAAGTAATGTAAAATTGGTTGTTATAAAGTACGAGAAATGAAGGGTCTAATTAAGGTTACTAATTTGTAATTAAGGTTGCTTTTAAAGTGCCTAATTTGTTCATTGGAATACATGCCTGGACAATTAAACGATATCGTTATCATGGGTCTTAAACAATTTTGCAGATGATTTGGACCAAATTCTGTCAGCCAGGCTAAAATTTTAAGTCAGCAAAATCTAAGATATGAAAGACAAGTAGCACATTAGATGGAATAATTTCAAGTTTAAAAATTTAAATGGTTTATGCGACAAAATCATCATCAATATCCGTATGTTGTTTCCAAAAGTCAGATGATTAAAATACTAAGGAAGTGTCATGAAAGAATAAATAAAAGCCAAACAGGAAGCACCAAGATACTTGTGTCCAATTGGAGCACTACAGAGACTTTCAAGAAATGACTATGGTAGCACATTTTCAAACTTCTGAAAGTGAATATAAATGAGCGGTGCTAGTTATGTCCTATTTTCTGAATGCATCACATAGCGAATTGGGTATGTACTGGAAAGTAATGGATTTCGAGTATCGAAAAGTGATCATGTATACAAAAGTTTTGTGTCTTTTAAGAAATTTACCCAAAGCTCGATGTAAATAAAACACAAACGATATTTTAGCATTCTCAGTGAAATTAAATTTTGGGAAGGTAAATCTTACGTTGAAATATTATTCGGGAAATATCGATTACTGGGATATATCGAAGTTTCTGACAGCTTGTTGATCGGTGGTCACAAAACCGATAAATCCATTTTTGGAGAGGATTTCCGGTTATTGGAACATTTGAAATTTGAAACAGCTTTACGTGACTAGTATTATCTGAGCCAAATGAACCAGAATCCGAAAATTTTTAAATCCCAGAAAATACGCCATGGCTAGCCCACCAAAATTGGGAAATTTATGTCACAGATCAAACAAATTTCCTGACCCTAGAAAATACTTGATAGTTAGCCCATTAATTTAAGAAATTTATGCCACAAATTCAAAATTTCCAAATCCCAGTAAATACGTGATTGTTAGTTAGCCGGTCAAAATTGAGAAATTTATGCCACAATCAGAAAATTTTCAATAATATTCGAAAATAGGTGATAGTTAACCCATAAAATCAGAGAAATTTATGCAATAGATTGAAAATATCCAAATCTCAGAAGATAACTGATGGTTAGCCCATCAAAAGTGAGAATGTATGCCACAATCATACATTTCCAAAATCTAGAAGTTCCGTGATGGTTAGCCCTTCAAAACTAAGAAATGTATGCGTCAATCTGAAAATTTCCAAAACCCAGAAAATATGTGATGATTACTCATTCAAAATTGAGAAATTTATGGCACAATCAGAAGGTTTCGAATAAAGAATCATGCGCTTGATGTATGGACCTAAATACGACGAAGACGATTTAATACAAATTTTTAATCTCACTTATGAAATAAAAGGACATCGAGTCCGTTGACTTGGTCACGTACTGCGAGCCGAATCTAAATGGATGGTTCAGCGATTTCTGAGAAGAGAGACTCCATTTGGCAAGCCAGAGGTCATTGGCGGTGACGATGCTTCCTTGGGGTAGAGAATGACTTGTCTTTTTCGGGGTACATTACGAAAAATAAGCTCGGGAATAAATCTTTTTAATACAGTATATAACCTCAAAATTGTTAAAATTTTGACATTTGACACATTAGATTTTTTTATTTCAAATCAATTTCAAAATAGTTCTGAATTTCTAAAAAATTTTAAAATTATTTTTCGGCTTTCCAAATTTTTATTTGTGTACTTGTAAATGAAGTTAATCCAAAGATACAGACGAAACACTCGGATTAAAAGGAAGATATTTCGTGTGTGTGAGGATCCCTTTGATTTTGGGACATTATACCATTAGTAAAAATGTTTGGTGAATTTTAGTCGGTTTTAATTTTGAAAACAAAAAAATAAATTTTCCAAGAAAGGAAGTGGTAGTAGCCAAAATAAAACGGAGACGTTACAATACATACGGCTTATCAAATATAATTGCTGCAATTAGGTCAGACATTGAAAAACCAGATGTTCTCATAGTTTAGTTTCGAAGCTAGTGATACGACCACTAGTGTCAAAACGATCACTCAGCTGCTTTACAAAAGAAAGTGAGTATACATTTGAAAAGATCAAGTACTTCTGTAATTGTTTTAAATTTCATTAAAATCGAGTAAATCCATTAAATGAGGATTTGTTATTTATCTTCGTTAAGAGGCCAGCAATGGCCTGAAAACTCGTTTTATTATTATTAGTAATTTAGATTTCAAAATAATATTTGAATAGAATTATTTATAATTAAAAAAATTAAAAAAAATAAAAACTAGAACCGAAACCCTTACTTTTATATATTTTTTTTTGTTCGTTCAATCGAAATTACCAATCAATATTTAATTATAAAGTATAAGAAAAAAAAATTAATTAGATTTTTTGTTTTCATTATAATTATATTTATTAATCGAAAATGTATAAAAAAAAAATTAAAAATTATTATATTAAATTCGATTTAACTATAACGATGAAATCGAATTTTTATTTACAGCACCAACTGTGTCTACTGAACCAATTATTATAGTACATTTTTTTTTGATTATACATATACGGATTTATACAAAGGTAAAATCCTTATGCAATTATTTTTATAACAAGTACTTAGTTTATGTAAACAGCAAAAACAACGGTACGTCTGCACAACATGAGATAAAAATCGATTTTTCGATATTAAACCATATATGTAGGTACAGCTTCCCTATAACTATCGATATGCATGCATGCATGTAGTGTTACTACTATTATTACAACTTTCTAATAATCTAATAAACTATTGTTATATACAAATAATTTGGTTTTTATTTTATTTTTATAAATATATTATATAGTTTATGTGCCAACAAATTTTTATCATTAATATTCAATACTTGTGTTGAATAAACGACAAATTTTTATTATTTTTATTTATTTTTTTTTTTATTTTGCAATCAATGACCATTTTACCATATATAATATAATAATAGTTTTAACATAAATAATAAAGTAATTTTATGTATATCCATATATTTATGTTTTTAGAATGATAAAATTCTAATTATAAAAAAAAAACTAAAAATAATTTTGATAAACAGCTACAACAACAATTATTTTTAATTTTATTAGTTTTTAAAATTTTAAATAATATATTTTCACACAATGAACGAATGATTGAATTTATTAGTAATTTTATTGTTTTTGTATGGTAAATATTTTGCAAAATTAATATTAGCACTATTATGTTTTATTGAAATGCAAGTTATTAAGTCAAACTATCAATTGATGTTATACCATTTAAATTTAATCCATTTATTTTGCGTAGATTTATGGTAACCAGTATTAGGTTTACTATATAGGATTTAGGAAATAACTAGGCAGATTTAAAATTTTAACTCTCAAAAAACCATGGTAATAAGAATTTTAAAATATTCAGGAAAATTTAAAATATTCCAAAAATTTAAAAACGCATGAACGGTAGGTAGCCTACCAAAATTGAGAAAATCCTTAAAAATGTTTGATCGTTAACATATAAAAATTGAAAAAAAAGTACCCACAATTCCTAAAATAAGCCTGTCAACATTGTTTAATATTTTGGCAAATTAACAAGAAAATTCATACAAACGAATGATCGTTAGTCTATTAAAATTGCGAAATGTTCACGAAAATTGAAAAAGTTCCAAAATTTAATAATCGCCTGTCAAAACTGAAAAGTAGTTAGGATAATAAAAACGATCGAAAAGTTCTTAAAAACGAATGATCGTTAACCTAAAAAAACTGAAATATTGAGGTAAATTGAAAATTTCCGAAAAAACTTAAAACAACATGATAGCATGTTAGCCTATCAAAGTTGTGAAACATTTAGATATATTAAAAAGTTCCCAAAACGCACGATCATTAGCCAATCAAAATTTTAAATTATTTTAAATTTTTCGAAAAATTTAAAATTTTCTTAAATTCCTAAAAAGAATTATTGTTAATTAAAATTGTAAAATATTTAGAAAGATTAAAAAATTCTCAAAATTTTTAAAAACGTTAGAAACTTCAAAATATTTAGAAAAATTAAACGGATCGGAAAATCTTCAAAAACAAATGTTCGTTAGCCAATCAAAATTGTTAAATATTTAGGAAAAAATTAAAATAAATTTCGCAATATTTAGGAAACATAAAAACATCGAAAAGTCTTTAAAAACTAATGATCGTTGGCCTATCAAAAGAAATATATAGGAGAAACTTTAAATTACCAAAATTCTTAAAAACAAGTGATCGTTAACCTTTTAAAATTGCAAAATATCAAGGAAAATTTATAAGATCGATAAATTCTTAAAAAACGAGTAATCGGTAGGTTTTCATAAGATTCTGAAATATTTAGGAAATTCAAAAATGCTCAAATTTATTTTAAATCGAATGATCCTTACACTATCTAAATTGTGAACTATTTAGAATATTTGAGAAAATGGAAAAATTCCCAAAATGTTTAAAAACTCATGAGTATTGGCTTATTAAATTGTGAAATATTTAGGAAAATTCTCACAATATTAAAAAAATGAACGATCGTTAGCTTATCAAACTTGTAATATATTAAGGAAAACTGAAAAGGTCGGAAAATCCGGAAAAACAAGTGATAGTTAGCCTATCAAAATTGTGAAATATTTGGCAAATTAAAACGATCCAAAATTTAATAAAAACGGATGATCGTTAGTCTATCAAAATTGTGAAACATTTAGGAAAATGGAAAAGCTCCCAAAATGTAAAACTCCTGATCGTAGGCCTATTAAAATGTTAATTTATTTATCAAATTAAAAAAGCCGATAAGTCCTTAAAGACGCAAGATTGTTAGCCTATCAAAGTTCTAAAACATTTAGGAAAATTAAAAACATCGGAAAATCCTTCAAAATCGAATGATCGTTGGTATATTAAGTTGTGAATTATTTAAAAAATTCAAATCGTTCCCAAAACTTTTAAAAAAATTTTAAGTTTAGCCTAAATTGTTTAGGTAAATTGTGAAATATTTAGAGAAAATTAAAAACGAATGATCGTTAGCCTGTCAAAACTGTAAAATATTTAGGGACATTAAAAAGAACAGAAAATTCTTAAAAACGAAATACATATATCCAAATTTTTAAATATTTAGGAAAATATACAAGTTCCTAAAATACTTAATATCACATGATCTTAAGCCTATCAAAATTGTGAAATATTGATTGATTGATCCCAAAATTCTTAAAAAACGAATGATCGTAAGCCTATCAAGTTTGTGAAATATTTAGAGAAAATAAAAAAGATCACAAAATCCTTAAAAAGAATGATCGTTTTTAGACTACTAAAATTGTGAAATATGTAAGAACATTTAGCCTATCAAAATTGTGAAATATTTAAAGAAAATTAAAAAAATTGGAAAATTTTTAAAAACGAATGATCGGAAGCCTATCAAAATGATCGTTAGCCAGTCAGTACTGTAAAATATTTAGGAATATTAAAAAGATTAGAAAATTCTTAAAAACGAGCGATCATTAAATTCTTAAAAACGAGCCTATCAAAACTGTGAGATATTAAGGAAAATTGAAAAGGTCCCACACCTTATAAAAAATTATGAAAAGGAATTTTGAAAATTAATAAGATCGGAAAATTCATAAAAACGAATTATCGTTAGCTTACCAAAATTGTGAAATACTAAATATTTGAAAAATTCCCAACATTCTTAAAAATGAATAATCATTAACCTAACAAATTTTTGAAAAATTTAGGATAGTTAAAAATATCAGGAATTCTTTAAATTCGAATGACCGTTAGCCTATCAAAATTGTAAAGCATTTAAGAAAATTAAAAAGATTGGGAAATCCTTAAAAGCAAATGATCATTAGCTTATCAAAATTGTGAAATATTTAAAAAAATTTTAACGTTCGGAAAATTTTTAAAAACAAATGATCAATGTTTTCTCAAAATTGTTAAATATTAAGGAAAATTACAAATTTTTCCAGAATTCTTAAAAAAGAATGATCGTTTTCGCCTATCAAAATTATGAATTATTAAGAGAAAATTAAAAAAAAAATTGGAAAATCCCTAAAAATGAATAATCGTAAGCCTATCATAAATTTGAAATCCTTAAAAATGATTGATCGTTGGGATATTAAGTTGTGAAATATTCAAGAAAATTAAAAAGTTCTCAAAACTTAAAAAATCTTTAAGGTTAGCCTAGCAAAATTATGAAACATTCAGACAAAATAAAAAAGATAGGAAAATCCTTAAATACGAATGACCGTTAGCCTATCAAAATTGTGAAGCATTTAGGAAAATTAAAAATTTTGGAAAATTAATAAAAACGAATGATCGTTAGCCTACCGAAGTTGTAACGCATATAGGAAAATTAAAAAGATCGGATATCCTTAAAGACGAATGATCGTTAGCCAAACAAAATGATGAAATATATAGGAAAATTGTAAGTTCGCAAAATTCTTTAAAACGGAGGGTCGTGCGCCTATCAAAATTATCAAATATTAGGAAAATTAAAAAGTTTCCACAATTTTGAAAAACGCATGATCCTATATAGCCTATATTATAATTGTGAAAAATAAAGAAACATTAAAAAATTCGGAAAATTCTACTAAACAAATGATAGTTAGCCTACCAAAATTGTGAAAAATTTAATAAAATTGAAAAGATTCCTAAATTCGTAAGAGGGAATGATGGGTAGCTTATCAAAGTTGCGAAATATCTAGGAGTACGGCCCTCTACTTGCTCAAAAAAGTGCTCGAAACTTCTAGATTGCGCTTTATTCGAGCCAGCTACAGGGCATTTTACCCGTAATCTTACTAAACACTACTAAATCTTACCACAAATGCGAAATGATTTTAAAACACTTTGACTTATTTAAATTTTATCTCGTAAAGTTCTTAATGGTTTAGAAATAAAATGGGTTTTACAAGATAACATTTAGTATATGGGCTAGTAATATTGACTGTAAAACGATAAATCCTATTATTATACCATCGACATTTTAATAATCACATGATGTCTTTCCAATCACACTCATAAAATATTTGTTGGCCAACATAAACCAATTACTTGACAATATACATATATAATTTGAAAATAAAACAAACAAGACTTCAATTCAGCTTATCAATTCTGAACGACAATGGAGGATAAAATCAAAACACAGCGTTTATCATAAAAAATTAAGCTTAACTTTTTATATTGACAAGCAACAGCTTTGACACAAATAACACACAATGTCAACACAACAACGATGAAGGAAGACGAACATCACATAGAAGAAACAAACATACACAAAAAAAAAAATTAGAACAAAAACCTAATGACAATAATTTCAATTTATGTTTTATTTAATTTTTTTTTTGTCAATTCAATTGAATGACATAAATTGTACATATGTATATAAATATATATATATATATATATATATATATATATATATATATATATATATATATATATATATATATATATATATATATATTTATATATATATATATATATATATATATATATATATATATATATATATATATATTTATATATATAAATATATATATATATATATATATATATATATATATATATATATATATATATATATATATATATATATATATATATATATACATTTTCTTCTATCAATTTTCATTTGCATAATTTTTTTGTAGTTGTATTTATTCAAACAAAAATGATAAAATACATATCACCAAATTGGCGCCTTTACAAATTTTTTTATTTGCTATGCGACAGAATTTTCCAAATACACTTATACATACATACAAATTTTCGATTAAGCATTAAATTTTCTTTAACTTACATACGAGTATGTAATTTAATATTAGGTGAATCATTTAAATTGATACAATAATTAAACCACTATAAATATTAATTACAATAATTTTACTCTCTGTTATCAACACTTTAAACTGTACATTTTAAAAACTGTATTTACTTTTAGCATCTATATTCACCACTTTTTTTTACCACTCGTCGACACTGGAAAGCGCTTATATGTCATTAATGTCTTTGAGTTTAATCTAATATAAAAAATAGTGTGACTGCCAGTTTTAGATAAAATTTGGATTAACCAAATCAGCCAAAAAATCAAATTGTTTCTAACGTCAAGGTCAAATCAAATGTTACCTTACCTTTTCGGATACGAGATTTAAGATCGGAATTTGATACGCAACTATTAAAGCCAGACCGTTTTAGTTTCTCGCCAAATGTAAGAAAGAACCGTTAGCATTTCACTATTTCCGTACGAACATCGAAAGGCAAATCCAATTATTCGCTCATGTATATAAGAAGGATTATATTAATGGTTAATATAGGTTAAAAAAGTAAAAAATGTTCATTTAGTTTGGAAACCATTTTAAATATCTTCCTCTACTTTTAGAATTAAGAAGAAACCATTAATGGTGGAGTTTTGACGCTGATTGTGAACGAATAGTATCAGTAGTTAGCTCTTTATAGAAAAAGTTGTTAAATGTCAGTTTATTATATAGCCAACCAAATCATCATGGAAGCTGGTTAGCAGTTTAACCAAGTAAGAAGCTATTAATCTCTTGGTAGTTTCTCAAAAATTTAGTTTTCAGTGTGTTCCAAATGAGGAAATGATGAAAATGATGAATTATGTGAAAATCCAATATAAATAAGTGGTATGGTTAGAAGTTTTGTTTTGTTATCCTGCATTAAAATAAAGACAATGTACATAGATACTTAAAACCACATGATTTATCAATTTGTAAAAGGTCATTCTAAGGCTTATTTCAGGTCAAACTATTCATTAATTTACGGAAATTAAAACTTAATTTTCAAAATTTATGGACCTCCTTTTCTGTTCTTCGTTAAATTATGGGTAGATAAAAGGATAGTTCTTAATTCTTTAAATTTTTACTTATGGAATGGGAAACCAATCAGCAGTCCGTAGATGCAAATATCTTAAATGGCACAACATAGAAAACTGATGATTGCTTTTAAGCGCCCAAAAGTTTGGAAATGTAATACAGTTTCCCTCCCCTGGCTTTCGCAAAAGTAATTGAATTAAATAGTATGATAATATTATATTAGCGAATTTAACTTTTACAACACATAGAATAATATAAATGTTTCTATTAAACTCCTTAGAGAATAGGAGAGGGGGTGAAAATTAGTTTTGTGTTATTTTGTTTAATTTAATTTGTTTCTTACATTTTCCTATACTCGTACCATTTGATAAAATCGTCCCAGTATTTTGAGAAAATAACGTTTAGCAAATGCCTAGTAACATTATACATTCATGGCTTGTAATTTTTTATTAAAACTAATACATATCTGAGCACTTTTAAAAAAAGAATATTTCTAGAACAAAAGCAATAGATATAGGTATTTAGCAAAGAATACAAGTTAATAACAAGGAATAAGAACTGCTAAAGACATGATAAAAGAATACGGTATAAAATACAATTAAAAATTGCATTATCATCTTAATAAACTAGTAGGGAGATTTATAAGCTTTTTGGGGGTTTTGCCGACACAATTGTGTAAGTGACATATAACTACACAAGTTACATCAAATCTGATTTTACATAAATATAAACTTCATAGATATGGGTAACCAAATCACCCATATCCGAACATTTTAATATGAATATTTTAATTCCGACTTAAATGTATTATATTTTTGACAAGTTTTTAAATTTTTTTCCTTTTTCTCTAATTTAGTAGCATAATGCGTTTACTAGACTGGACGATCTATACACCCTGTAGTATACTATTGGTATAATTTTCGTGATTTCCCGTGTTGTTTTACTTCTGTGAGCATCGTTATTTTAAATGTCACAGGTGGGCGTCCAACTTGCCTCTTCCTTTGCGGATTCCACTCCAGATCTTTTATGTAACTTCGTTCGATACTTCTTTAGCGTGTGGCCAAACCATCTTCATTTGCATTTTCTAATATCAGTCTCAATGGCTGTTTGATTTGTTTATCTTAGGAGTTCAACAGTTGTAATTTTGGTGGGCCAGACGCAGCTCAGTAATCTTCTAAGACATTAACACCTGTAGCGTATTGTACGGTGTTCTAGCTTTGTTGACCCGTTTCTTGATGTCTTGATCTGTTCCACCTGTTTTTGCTAGTATGAAACCAAGGTATATACGATTTCATTAATTTTTTTATTTTCTCTTGGTTGATATATATCGGTATTGATATTGGAGTGTTTAGGCTCACTGTATTGGTTTTCTGGATATATATTTTGAGGCAAAACCTCTTTTGCTAGATCTGATAGCTTCTGCACTTTTTAATGCACGTCGGCGTATTTGTGCATGAGCAGGCATAATATGTCTTTGAAATCCAGATCATTTAGTTTCTTGGCAGACGCGCTGTCTAATTTTCTCATGACACTATCTGATACTATACTATACCGGGTGATTTTTTTAAGCTGAAACTTACAAATATCTTGGAAAATAAGCACTCATCATTTTGCGGGAAAATACATTAATTAGTGCTAAAATTAGTACCTCCCCTTATCTCCCTGTAGCTGGGTTAACTTTGAAATTATAATAGAAACCCCTATTTTTTATTGCAAATTCTGTAAAAAAAGTACGTAGGTTGGATAATTTTGGCGGAAATCGGCTAACTGGAAGTGGCTGCTTTCATATAGAGAATTTTTGGAGTTTTGAAAATATTTCAAAAAGTACAGCAATCATGAGAAAACTTTTTGTGCAAAATTGTTGTATTAAAAAAATAAACAAAAATTAAAAAAAAATTTAAAAATTTTCAGTTAGCCGATTTCCGCCAAAGTTAACTAACTTCTTTGGGATGCCCATTTTACAAAGTGCCTTCAAGATTACATTCCTGTGTTAAATGCACGGTTGAACTCCACGAAGATACAGTGGTGAATTCCATAAGAAGAGATTTAATTGTCGGTGAAATTCTGTCCATAATCTGGAAACTTGTGTATACTTGTTTATAAATACATCCCGCCAATTTTCTGTATTCTCTCATATCACCTTTTTTGCCGGAATTCCATGCTTCTTTTATTATTGGTGTTAAAGCATTTGCAGTTGTGGATGTGTCCCCTTTAAATATTTCTCCTGGTCCAATCCAGAGGCATTTTTATTCTTCATTTTAGCAATGACACCGCTACCTTCCCGCTCCGTTGTAGGATAGGTGTTACTATAGTTTCGTTAAGTTATATAGCTTATGATGCTTCTGTTAGGGTTCTGACGTTCCAGTTTTCGATTTTCCATGTTCGCTAGCCAATATTTGTGTTTGCTGGTTTGTATTCTTTTTTCTAGTGTTCGTTTCTGTAATAATTTTAGAATTCGGATTAGTATGAATGATCCCACTGAATCCTAAGCCAGCTGTCAGTGCTGCTGAGTAAGGCAAGGGGGAAAGGTCTGTTCAATTCCAATTTTGCAATTTCTTCTATAATGTTCTGAAGGGGTCATCTAAATTTGTACTAACCCAACCTATGGTTGCTTGACGTTGGTGATGATGTTATTGTCGTTTTATCTATATCCGCCCTTCGTCCCGAGTTTTTAAATTTACTGGTAAGTTAATAAATATTTTTGATGCGAAAATTAAAAATTAGTATTGAAAATTTATTGATTGATTGATTGATTGATTGATTTTGAATGTACTGCCAAGCATTAAGCAGGATATCCCGGAAAGCGCCGGGCCCACAGTACACCCGTTTTTACATATACTTGGAAGGATATGGAAGGATACTAATTAAATTATTGAGATCGACCCGGTTACAGACACCTTGGCGGCCAATAGTTAGTAAATTTTTGTGGGTTAGGGAAAGGAAAAGTATGTTAGTTATGACAAAATTGGTCCGATTGCCCGGTAGCCAATATTCAAACTACTGTTAGTGTAAGACAATCACATTTTTGTTGTACTGCTCCGCACTCTGCCATCTCTTATCAGCAACTCCAGTATGCCGCCATTCATCTATAATCTGCAATGGTACCCTGAAAACAATATCTATTAATTAATTAATTGCTCTTAGCCGTGAGCTGTAATAAATTGAATTAATTTTTAATCTGAAATTACAAATCCATTAATTCCCAATACAATAACATAATTATATAATAATATAACTCCTACAAGTCATTTCCTGTAATAAATTGAATTAGTTTTTGCCTGAAATTTACAATTAATTAAATTTTAACATTTATAGAAATATGAAATTATAAAAATTATAAATAATATAAATTAGATTTTTCAAATTTGATTAAATATTACAAATCAATTGAATTAACCGCTTTACGACAAATAGGTCATATACTCGCCGAAAATCTAATTTATACACCTTATAAATATAAATTTACCTTCTAATATAATAATAAAATAATATAATAATATAGTTATAATAATACAGGTATAAACAGCCTTAAAAATTTGGTGATGTACCAAATTTGGAAATTCAAAATCCTAAAGTGCCTAAAGGAAGGGGGCGTAAAAGAAATACAATAACTAAGGAAGACTACGCTTGTGTAAAGAGACCCTTTGAGTACGGGAAAATCTGTTCTAAGTGAGATAAACAGTATGTAAGAGAAATAAAAATTAGTGTCAAACTGTACTCAGGTGACTTTGTGAAGCGAATGTAAAAATAAAAATAAAAAAAAAAAAAAAAAAAAAAAGGCAGAAGAATAACAAAAACCGGCTAAACTTTGCTCGTACCTATTTAGTGAAACCTGCCGAGTTTTGGTGGATAATATTATGAAACAACGAATCAATCTTTTCTTTAGATGGAAGCTACGGAGAGAAATATTTTTTGAGCATCTCAGACATAGGCGGAAATAAGGCATACGTTTGTAAGAACTCACACTTGTCTTACGACAGCAAACAACCCATAATTCTAAGTAAACATAACATAATCACACAAAAGATCATCGAGGAAGCTCATAGCAAGACATTGCATGGCGACACTCAAGTAACGCTGGCACTCCTGAGGAACAAGTACTGGATACTCGATGATAGACGCGCTATGAGCCAAGTAATAAAAAATGTATAACATGTTTTCGCCACAAACAAACCAACATGGAACAGTTGATGAGCGAGCTACCACCATCAAGAGTGAGGCCATTCATATCGAAATAGTAAGCAACTTAACAACAGAAGGGTTTATTGCTGCGTATAAGCGGTTTATAGCTAGGCGAGGATTATGCACAGATATATACTCCGATAATGGGACATATTTTGTTGGAGCTAACGCCAAAATAAAGTAATGCTACTACATGGCCATGGCGTCATTACCAAGTGATATATCAACCATACTCGCCAGTGAAGGAACAACCTAGCATTTTATACCACCGCATACCCCTCACTTCGGAGGCTTATGAGAAGCTGGAATAAAATCGGTGAATTTTCACCTTAAAAAAGTGATAGGAGAAACAACACTCACATTTGAAGAATTATACACCGTCATAAATGAAAAATGGTACAAGATTTCTGGAAACGATGGTCATCAGAATATCTACACCAACTACATCAACGGAATAAGTGGACAAGTATTCAACCTGATTTAATTACCAATGACCTAGTTCTATTAAAAGATGACCAACTACCTGCCACACGATGGAAGTTAGGACGGATTCTCCATACTCACGCCGGAACTGATGGTTTAGTGTGAACAGTCACAGTTAAATGTAAGGACGCAATCTACAAGCGGCCAATAGCGGAACTATGCAAGCTACCAATCAGCGATCGAACCGATAAAACAGAGCCAATACAACTAAGTCATCTGGCGACAGATGTAACACCCAAGAATAGCATACCGAGAACCAGTCGAACCCATAGCACTACGTCTAGACAACAACCATGCCGACGTGCCAAAAACATAGAAAAAAAAAAACAGAAAAAATGAATCCTTTGCAATAACAATGTTATCAGTTTGTTGTCGCGATGGAGTGGACTTTAGTAATTCAGTAAAACATGAGCACTTACTAAAACGAAATCGAGAACATCGAATTAGCTGACAAGGAACTACAGGCACTTTGCAAGGAACTGCCTAGATTGAATTGCAATATTCTAAACCAACTGAAATGGCAATTAAGAAATTTAATGGCAGATAATGAACTTCTGCTAGCTAGTAACAAGGGACGATCACGCGTAAGGCGAGGTCTAGGAGTCACAATGGATGTCATATTAGGGGACATGTTCGGAGTACTCACACAACGAGAGGCCAGCGAATATGAAGATCGGTTCAAGAGAATTAACAACAATGAGCACCTTTACTAGCACTAGTGAAAAATCAAACATCCCTGATCGATAATACCGTCAAGCTGGTAAAACATAACACAAATCTCACCCTAACGTCAATAAACAGCTTGATAATGGAGCAAAACCATTTACGGCGGGAAATGTCGGAACTCCAGGAATACCAAAGTTATGAGGACAGAGTTCATTCGATAATGCTAAGCATACTCGGATTTGAGTCTAATCCTGAGAAACCTGGCGGAGACACAACAGGCTCTGCTCGACGTGGCTTACGATGTTCATCGGCGAATTATACACCCAGCTATCCTAACACCAACTCAGTTAAGCAGGGTGCTACAGTTAATTCAGCAGCACGTGCCAGTATCATTTACCATCTCGGGACACAACCTCAGCGATCTTACACATGTGCATCAAAGCATGAAAACACGAAGCAGGGTAACACCACAGTGTATAATTATTAAACTCACACTACCGCTTTCCTTCAAGTGGGACTACACACTACTAGCAGTGGTTCCCGCTCCAGACATCAACCAAGGGACTACCCAGTCGCACATCATCAGAACAACCGAATACCTAGCCGTAGATAAACGATGAGAGCATTTCGCAACATTAACAAAATAAGACGTAGGCCGGTGTCAAGTTTTCTAACCAACACAATTTCTATGCAAACTATCGCCAATTGTTACTGCAATTGCCGACCAAGGAAAATGCAAAATAGCCCTATTACAGCGAAGGAAGGAAATCAATACCGTGTGCAGCAGCAGAGCAATAAATGGAACCAACCACTGGATCAAGTTGCATAGTTGCACACCCCGAACCAATGGATATACGTCATACCCAACGAAGCTACGGTCGATGTTATCTGTGAATCCACTCCAATCTTGCAGCCATGCAAGTTCCAAGGATTCGGGCTAGTAGAAATAGGCCCAGGGTGCATTCTAAGGGATGCCGAGACACTAATCATAGCCACGACGACAGTTCACAGCAACATCAGTATAGCATTCAATAATTCGGCGGTCTGCTACACGGGGGAAATCATCTAAGGGAATTCAATGCGCAAATCATAAACAAAACTATAGGACATCAGCAGCTCCAGTTGATGACGGCACCAACAACAAGGGAATTAGAAAAACAAATCACAACTCTAGAGCAGAATGAGGTGCTTGCGCCGAATCAAAGCATTCACCACGTTCACCATTATACCATGATTCACATAATATTTTGGAGCGACATACTGATCGCAGTAACCTGGAGCGCACGACGCCTATATAGAAGAAATCATCCGCTAGTCACAGGTCCCCCTCTCCACTGCCAACCATAGAAGGAAGCGTTGCCTAGAGATCCTGTAATTTAACCCCTATAGACACTCCTCTTTGGAGCCACGTGAAAGATAAGGTCTATGCGAATACTCCACCTTCAATTGAAGACCTTACAAATGAAATTCGTGAAGACACCGAGGACACCGCCGCAAATGCACGAATTTGTCATGGAAAATTTCATAAAAAGGATATGGTGCTGCACGCGTAGGTGTGCCGGCCATTTGGCTGACATCGCTTTCAACTTCAATGGCATACCTCTTTACAATGAAATAAACATTCATTGATTTCTCCAAAAAACACTCGTTTTCCAATATCAAAATGAAACCTCTTATTGGGAAACCCTTATAATGATATATGTAAATAGTATTTCAGACTATACACCTTTATCAAAACCTTATATACCTTATATACCAATACTCACTTACATAAGCCAAAACACAACAAAATACAAATTATAAAATATATACAACAAAACTTGTACAACAAAACGTAATTAACAAACGGGAAATTTATAAATATTATAAGTGAGTATTGGTTTTCATTATATACCTGTTACTTGTACCCATTTATGTTCCCTCCATACTTATAGTATATTAACAATTTAAATTCTACGAAACTAAAGTATATCTATCCCGTGTATATAAAAAATAAAAAAATAAATCCGTGTTGATTTTTTTCCCCTTTTTCTTCTCTTTCTGAACGACCACACTACATTATTTACTACACAATATTATTTCCTATAATTTACAACACAAACAAAACTATATACTCAAAATTACACACATGCATAATGATTTATAATTAATAAAAAATGCCCATTATAATGATTCATTGAATCATTGATACCTTGTCTCTGGGAAATCGACAGAGACTCCGATTCACTTCAGTTCTTAACCTAAATTTAAAACACATAATAATGTGATTAAGGTTAAAACATATAACTTTAATCACAAAACACTAAATTCATTTTATTAAATTCAAACAAACACACACAATCACATTTTCGTCTATGTAATATGTACCACAGAGAGAACTATAGTAAAGTTTCTGTGATAATATATTATATGTATACGAAATTATTTACACAACACAATGAGAAAGATAAAAAAATAAAATAAAATTAATTTTAATTTTAAAATGAAAACTGAAGAGATCGGTAAAAACACGTCCGATCTCTTCAACGATCAACGATCGACCAAAAAAAAAAAATTAGTATTGAAAATTTATTGTAATAAAATTCTGAATCCGCCTTTTTGGGTTATTTCTCAAATTGTAGTTGCGTTCCTTTAACAGAACCTCTTTAATACATTTGTTTCATAGCCTTGAACACGGAAAAGAGTTTAAAGTTAATATTTCCAAGTAAACAAGGAGAGTTTACGTGGGAGTAAATATATTTGTACTGAGCATAATGCTTATAACAAGTTTTTGCGCGATAACATAATAACCACTGAATTATAATCAATTTAAATAAATCGGAAAACCTATAGGTCCCAACCCTGATCTTTGCTGTTGAACTCTGTTGCTTTTCCAACAAAATACTGTGATCAACCATATCAAATGCTATGGTTAAATCATAAAAACAGATGCAATCGATTGCCTTTTGTCAAGACCTTCATACAAAAAATTTATGACCTCATAAGTAAAGTTACTTTGGAGCTAAATTTTCTAATTCTAAACTGCATATTGTGCAAGAAGATTGATCAATGAAAAACCTAACTATGGCGAACCACTTAGGCCTATAATAAGGAAGCGATGTTAACGCTTCTGTCAATTTACTTAAACACAGGTATAACGGGGATATTTTTTAATTTGGATGGTAAAATACTAGAGACAAAACTAAAATTTACAATATAGGAGAAAATAAAAGAACTAAATATAGAGCTTTATAGTTTTCAAGTGATTATAAAATGTGATTAAAGCTTTGTTTTACTCAGTTTTTTAAAATAGTTTAGAAATAACTAGACCGTTTTATCTTTCGTTTTATAACATATAACATCGATATAGTTCTAGAATACTCGGTATTGCTAAAAAGATCACACACAAATACCGGCATTGGAAATTTCGTCTGGTATTGCTAACCTTAAAACTAGCTAATATTGCACAGGCAAATGAGTGTTAAAAATTTGTCAGAAATACTAACTTAAGCGTGAATTTGAGCCAGATTTTGTGTCAAGTTAAATACTTCACCCGACCTATTACATACTCGTAGATCATAGTATTATGTGTGTGCAATGTACAAATTTACGAAATCAAGTGGAAAAATTAGAAAATTATATATATATATATATATATATATATATATATATATATATATATATATATATATATATATATATATATATATATATATATATATATATATATATATATATTAATATATTTTATAATGATGATATGACAAACGAGGAAAGCTTAAATTTTTTATTTTTAGTTCGTTTCTGAAACTTTCCGTGTGAATGATTTATAGTAATTCGTTAGATAACTGTCAATATATGACATAAAAATGACATAAATTTTGGTTATTAATTTTATTTTAATTAATTTTATCGCAAGAAAACTTAAATTTCTTTTTTTTTATTAAATATATACTTGTTCACATGATTTATGATTACGTCATTTATTTAGTACTTTATGATACGCACACAAATATACAAACCTAAGCACACACATATACTTTACAAAATACTATACTTGACCAAAGTTTTATATTCTAATTATTGTCATTGTGACTATGTATATATTGAGATTAAGGGCCAATTAATTTTTTTTTGGAATAGGGTCTGAGAAGAAGTCGAACTAATCGGAGTTATGCCAACACTAAGATATAATTAAATTTATGTAAGTCAATTGCCAATTAAAATAAATTTTTGGAAGATTATTAATATTAAAATATTTTAAATGATGATTTTTAGTTGTATAATCTTATCGAAATATACTTTGAGTATTCATTACACAAAATCTTGAAATTTTAATCATATCGATTTTTATGTTCCGGTGTCCTGTTCATAGTTTATGCCTGTGTCGGCGATAATATTTTTCTCAATTATTTTTTGGATTGTCGAAAGAGCATTTTTGTAGAATAATAATTTTCGGGCTTTTATTAGATAAAATCAATATTATATTTAATTCAATCTTAATAAAATTTCGAAAAATTTCGGTTAATCTACTTCAACACCCAACAATATTCACAAAATAACTTGTTAAGTTATTTATTTAAAATAAGCTTTTGAGTTATTTAGATTATAACAAAGCAAGAGAATAACGAAATTTTTGTTTTTGCAAATTAAATTATAATAAGATGTTCTTTTGTCTTTTGTTTATCCGTCTTAAAATTATATGGAAAAAAAGGAAATGGTAGTAGGCTAAATATTATTAACAACAAGTAACGCACTACATACAAATAGAAGTTTGTACCAGTACAAATCAATAATATTATGTACAACTAAACGAATGAGACGTCGCCTTAATTTGACAGTTTTAAAGGCTGATCATCAAGTATTTTGAGAAATTCGAAAATTTCTGATTTGTGGCATAAATTTCACAGTTTTGACAGACAGACATTTACTGGCTTTTATAAATTTTAGATGTGTGAACATTTTGTTTTTCGCAACGGTGCTACTCGAGATATAGAGCATACAGAATAGTGACATCAAAGGTCTCGTTGTTGTTAATACTGCGAGTGTAATACAACCTCTGCTTATGCAGACTCACTATAGCATTATCAAACCCATAAAACTCTATCTCGACTGATGTTCCTTTTGAGAATAGGTGACAATAAAATTAAAAATATAAGTTTCATTTTAGAATGTTGAACATGAAGTATGTAGAGCTTTTGAAAGAGGGCGTTATCACAATCCTGCTTGAATTGTTGAAGCCTTTGCATCACCACCTTGTAATAATTGGAGTTTTTCCAGCAATATCGGATATTATTGTTCTTTTAATCTGTTCTAAAAATGAAACATGCCTCCATCTGGCTGTCAATACATTTCAAATGGTTTATCAAAACTATAGTATTATCGAGTCGAAGAAATTGTTCTCGATCACTATCTAAAACCCTTTGCAAAACAATTGGGCCATTTGAACATTAATTTCTAAGTGGAGAACCTGCCGTGCCTAGTGGAAAACCTGCCATGCATATTTATAACCTCAGATCACAACTGAAGAAATTTGTCTTTGCAATGGATCTACCACTTAGTATAGATCGATGCTATAGCCTTGCAAGCAAGTGGGCATTTTTGTGACTCAACTCTTGTTGATTGTTTTAAATATGGCGCGCTACATAGGTCAGAGTTTTGAGTTTGTAAGAATAAAGGAGTTCGTTAGAATTATTTCGCCATAGCACAAATTGGTAGTTGCACTTTACTATCTTTTTGTGCCTACACAATTTAGATACATTTTTGATACGTCTGATAGTGAAATTTGAACAATCGAGCTTACCAGCAATATATCGCTGCGAATAACATGCCTGGTTTTCACCGATGTTTTAAGGAAAAGGTTTTAAGGAAATGGTCTTCATGTTTTTGCTCTGATGTCGTATATGTATTGATTTATTGAAGCTTCCAATATTTCTGTATAATCGTCTCGAGGATATGGTATTTTTTCTTTAACCAAATTAGATGATTTTGAACTGCAAAATCATCTTTCAATCTAATCTAGCCAACCGTTAACATGTAATCCCAAAAAGAATCCAGCTCGTATAAGGAATGTGAAATTGAGGATCCGTTTATTGAAGATTTTTGGGTATTTTTGATATGGAACACAGTCTATTTTGATTGATAGTTGTATATCTGTCATAAAAGGCAAAATGGGCACCGTAATTATACTAAAGTAGCCTTTGATTCTAGATTGAAGTGTTACAAAGCAAAATATATCAACTAGTGATGTAATTGGTGCCTATTCTACCATTAGATGCATGTGCCTTATTCCATTTCTCACCCAGAGCAAATTTTTCAGTTAAGAAATGTAACTGTGAACCGGAGAAACTGTGTAACTATGTAACTGAGAAATCGGACATGCCTTGATTTGATGGTTTGTTCTTAAACAATTAGTACAAAGCCTTAGTCGACTTAGTTCTCTTTACCACTCTCCTGGTGAAAGAAACAAAAACCGTATGCACCGAAAAATGAAATGATCTGTGTTCGCAAAAAAAGGATCAGCCTTCAGCCCTTATTTCATTTCTCGAAATCAATACCATTTTGACACCATCAATCGTCCCCACCTATGTTGAATATTATATTTCTGCACTTTATGATATTTTTTGCAGGACTTTCAATTTTAAACAGTATTCTGACATTATCAACTGGTTTTTGGTATTTTTATCATCAAAAATTTTGGTGATTTCATGCAGTTGAGGTCGTCGTTGACGGTTTCCATCAATTTGTGCAAAGCAATGCGACTCATCGTTTTTTCATTGGGTTCCAACTACTCTGTCGTAACACGATCATCCATGTCAATTCTAATGCAGGTACTTTGAATCATTTTTTTTTCTGCTCTTGCTGCCATACACAATACTATTTCGATTTATCTTGTGATTGGTAATGAGAAGAGAATTTTATCAACTTTATGTATATTTTCTCCCAGGATTTGTGGTAGCAATTCCCCTATTGCAGATTTGTCTTTTCTGCGGTATTCAAAATGAAAAAAATCATTCACTTGTTAATATGCCAAAATAGGTTTATTTTTCAGTTGTGCGAATTCGATATTGTCACAAACCGGCTTCTATTAAGAAAACAGTATTTCAGTTGCTTCAATATGGTCAAGTAGTTCTCTTCGTTCTTTAATCTTTGCGATAGTCCACAAAACTATACTTAAACAATAGTTCTGTTGAATAAGAACTACTGTTGAACTCAATAAATTAGGCTTATATATTATTCCGTCGAATTTAATTATCAGTTTTTTTGCCTTTGGTGACTTGGCTAAAGCATTTGACTTATAGCAAAATTATCGTTTCACTCAATTTTACTAGGTTTTTAAAACTTTATAATTACTGTTTTTACTTCTAACATTGTAGATCGCTCGTGAACAATTAAGAACTTAACTCATTTGAATTGGTTTGACAGAAGCAACAGTTAATCCACTTATCACAAATAAAAATACTAACAACTAAAAGTAGTGAATCCGTGAAGTAAAAATAAAAGTGAACGAGCTATCTCTTCATATTATTCTATAGACATCTAGAAAAAGGCAAGTTGTTCTCTTCTCCGGGAGTCATTGTCACCGACGGTGAAAACTGCGCCTGTTATATAATAGAGATTGCTCCGTCATTCGTTTAAGCATCTGTGCTCCCAGCGCACTAAGTGTGGTTTTACTACTTGACTGACTCCAGAAATTTTCATTTAATCTCAGATCTCTTGGTTGAAGAAAACTCAGTAAGACTAGTCAGTGTACAACTTCAACTGGCCGGCGTTTGCAAGAATTTTGAATTAAGCAATGCACAAAGCATGGTTACCACCGGCAAGTTGTGTTTTTATATCTCCTCTCATATACAATTAATATGAGGGACAAGGGATTCAAAGTATCGAACGTCCATCACTCTATTAAAAGTGTAGTCGCCGTACTATTAAAATCAATTGCGTACTGTTCTCTAAAACCTGTGATCATATTTTTTTATTTTGGGCTCATTGGTGTTGATGCCAATGAGAGCCGAAAATCGTTTTAGTGAATCTCGTACAAATAGGGAAGCTATACTCATCGAGCACAACATCGCTTTGTCACATACTAATTAAATAAAATTTATCGAAGTGTCCTCTCCGATTATGAAGAGCTCGAAATTAATGCAACCAACTCCAGGAGAATGAAATAAGTGTAAATTCGTTGTAAGATGGGGCATTATTAATATATTCGCATTCTGTATTTCACCACAACATTTGACACAATATATTGGACATTAAGTGAATCGGAAAATTGTCCAGTACCGCATCGTCGTTAACAAGGCGGTTTCAATCCTGAATCCAAATAGCAAGACCTAACTGAAAGTAAGGTGCTGTTCGGTAATTCTTTTGAAGAAGTTACGTAATCTGCGCACATTGCTAAGTTGTTGAATTCTTAAAACTTTAACCTTTCACTATTTACGTTTCTTCCGCGTCTAAAAACTTTGTTGGCGGTTTTCCTTGTAAGAATTTCTTTGTTGTTGCGTGCGTTTATAATACATATTTGCGCTTTTTTATAGGTTATATTCAGTTGCTCGACATCAAAACGACACTCCTCAGCAAACTAATTATTTTTACTTTTCGACTTTTCTAGAGCCACCACCTGGGTGACATTGATAAATAAAATTGTTAATACTTCCTAAAGTGTGTTCACATCATCAGAATGGTGATTGGTTTCCACCAAGGTGTGTCTCACATCTTCGTTTATTAGACTTTCTTAGCTGGAACGAAAGATTAGTTATTTTGAGGTCGCTGACTTGTACGTTAATAATGTCACCGTAGCTTTGCAGAGTGAAGGTTTCTCAATGAATCAAAAATATAAACAAAATGTTTTGTGAATATCGCGTGCGAATAATTCTAGTTTTACATAAATACACTATAAACAAGGGACATCATTCCTGTTGGAATCTCGAACTACAACAAATTGACTTTTTCCTTGTTTAAAACAAGGAAAAAATCATGGCCGACTACGTTTTAACGAACAATATAAAAAAAATCTTCTGGCATTGATTGGTACTATATGCTGCCACTTTTGGAAAACAGCATATACTACATACTTTGATTGTGCTGCCTCTTTCGGAAAATATTAATCAATTAACAGTTAAATTAAAAATAATTTAAATTTTATTTGCTTAATTAAACATACTAAATTATACGAACGTGTATTCGGGTGGAAATTGTACTTATCCGCACAGAGGAATGAGTTTGCATTTTTTTTACCATTCAAATTTCTATTGAAGAAACCTGAAATGCAAATAAATAGTTATAACAATCCATGAATAGTATTGTGGTTGAAAGCGACGGTAAGGGTGGTGCAATGGAAAATACATTAATTTCAAATGGAAAACTATTTATACAAAAACATCAAAAATAATTTTATAAACATATCCAGAGCGCACAAAATTTCAAAAAAGCCTTATCATTGCGGTTGATCAAATTATAAAAACGTACAAGTTTAGACGCGCACACACTCACACTCACACACACATATACATAAACACAATAGTAGCCCTAGCCAGTTTGTTACATAATTTTATCATTTATTACAATATGGTATTATATGGAAAAATTGGGGATGACAAAAGCTCCAAAAATAGAATCGTCTCATTTCGTTCGTCTCTAGAAAATAATTTTATGTAAATATAAAATTTCGTCCTCTTTGCTGTAACATAATTTTCTTGGTAATTTTATTTTCAAAATTAACAACATTTCGGTTAATTTTGTTTGTGGCCCGGGACAATGACATTATAAATAGACAACATATTTCCGGCTTTCAATAGTACAGCTGTATACTTTTTTTTTTAATTATGAGATGCAATATTTAGATTGGTTTAAAGTTGGATCCGCTCTACGCTTCAATAAGAAAGCTATAAAGATACCGAAGCCGTATTGTGTCATTTTTATTTTAGATACACGAGTGTAGGAAAGCAATAAATTCCAGATAAAATTTATATCGATGCTGCATTCCCATTAGCATTTTTTTTGTCGGTTACGTGACTTAAAGTTTAAATCAAAAATCTTTTACGTGTTTGTGTGTATAGATGTGTGGTATAGACTGGTTATATAAGAGAATAGAATTTCGATTTGACCCAGTTTAAAATGTTAGGTCAAGAATAATTTAAACCACGAAGCTAAATAATTTTAATATAATTAACGATATTGGTACTTTAAGTTTTTTTTTTGTTTATTTTTTTTTAAATCACACTGTGTGTACCATCATATTTATTGTGTGTTTGGAGAATTGTTTGTGAAAGTATAAAAAAAAAAAAATTCAAACCGATTTGTTTGGAGAAACGATAAAAAATTTAAAATTTTCAACACTTTTTTTATGATATTTTTGGTTAGTGTTATTGTTGTGATCTGTTTGGCATAATTTGTATTTTTGTGCGCTTGGTTATGTTGTTTGTGCGGTTAACGTAATTTAAATATAAATTAACGTAATTATGATTATTAAAATAATTAATATATTTTCATTTTTGTAATTTTGAAACCAAACATTTTTTTTTATTTATAAATTAAAATGTAATTATATAATTGAAAAAATAAAAATAGAAAACGAGCAAAATATTTTAATTTTATGAAAATTGTATGTAAGGATAATTTATGTTGGTGTTTGTGTTCAACAATATTTATGTGTCTAATAGTCTTATTCATTAGAAACTTTCATAAACGAAATTTCCAAGCCAAAGCTTTTGAAAATATGAAATTTCAACGCCTCCAGTTAGCAAGGTTAAGCTTAATGGTATTGTTTGGTCGTTCTTGACAACGAATGTTAAAACGATTTGTATATATCAGCTGGAAAACGTTGATTCTGAATGATACTTTTACATGTCAGCCAATTTATTCATTTGCGATTCTGAAAATATATTTATCATCTGACTCATCAGTTATATATCTTGAATTTGTGTACGTGACAATATAATTTTTCGATTATTTGTCGGAATAATATTTTCTTTTTTTTTCAGAGCGACTTTATTTTTCAACTATGTACCTCTATTATATTAGTAAAGCGTTTTTGTCGGAATTCGTATTGGTGTTTTAACTAATGCTATGCCTATGAATGAGTTCAAAAATGCACTCTAGGTGTTCATCATTTTTTGGAGCATCCTTTTAAAATATTTTTTAAATTAAATTGATCAAATTAGTTTGAACTTAATTTTGCTATAAGCTTTAAAGCTTTTAGAAAAATCTGATTGATTTCTTGTAAATTTTGAAAGTTTTGTAGTTATGCCACATGTAACAATGTTTCGCTTTGCTATGTTTATTAGCAATGAGGATGACACTATTTTTGATGAATGTAATCCACTAGCCATAGCCTTAAGTGGCTAATGTAGTTTTATATCCATAACTAAAACCAATATTATCCATCAAAATGTAGCTCCGTAATTAACCTTCTGTACATATCAATTGTTAGGGTAACATTTTTTACTCATTTCTTGAACAACTATCATCAACGCCTGAATTTCCGAATAATTTAGGAAGCTGACGGCACTAAAGTATAATTGGTTCATCTCTGTATTGTTTTCACTTTTTGGTGTTATATTTCCAGTTCACCCTTGTCTAGATAAAAGTTATATGATCTTCCTATAAACTTGTTAATTTATGTTAGTCTCGCTGTGTTTTGATTCTTTCATAGAAGTTTAAAAGTGTAAACTCATTTCTCATTTGAACATGTTGGCTTAAAAGCTTTCGCACTTCTGGAAATTTTAGCAATTTATCCATATAAACAAATTAGTTCAGCACTTTACAGTCTGAAAATGAAGGTGAAATTAGTTAAAACTTTACCTTTAACTTCAGGCGACGAAATTCGTTATCCATGCAGTTTATTATTGATTTTTAGGAACGAAAAGAAGGCATTATGTGCCTAATCGGAATTGTAAGGTGGATGATCCATTATTCCATTAATTCAATCGTTTAAGAGCTCAAATAGTCAGTAAAGTTACGGGCATCGTGCACATTTTTTTTTTGGTTCTCGGAAAGACCATATAATATTTCATGATCAAACAATTTTTTTTGTACCGATTTACATGAACGTTTTTAATCCTCAATAAATTCTATAGACTTTTTTTAAAAACAAGTTTCAAAAATAAAATATCTATATGTGGCATCACAATTTAAAGTGGTCGTCTACATTTTATCTCATTTAACAATCTAACTCAATTAAAATTGTTGTTAGACCCACTCAAATTATAAGTCATCGCACGAACAATTTCGCTATCGAAGTTAACGGCTTGCAACCCTCGATGAACTTCGGTTAAGTTTTTGAATTGTGAATTGGGATCTTTAAATGGCTGGTAGATGTATATATTGAGTTGTAAAATGAACTCAAATTGCCCTTTTCATGATTGAATACAGCCTAAAAATGATTTAAGCATCACTGTGGTTATTAAAATTATTCAAGCAGTTTAACGTTCCGCATACACACAAATTTCAAACCGAAGAATCTGGGAGGCGGGCCAATCAAATTTTTAATCTTTATTCAACTAATTCTTAATAGAAAATGTATGCACCAATACTAAGTTTATAAGTAAGCAAAATCATTTTGTTAAAATGTCAAATAACATTCACTGCTAATATTGATTATATGAATAATGAAAGTGTCGCCAATTTAACCCTCCTGTAATAGTTTTGCAAGGGTGTTTTGTGGTATGAATAAAGATTCTCATTAGGTAATACGGTAGATTTATTCCAATCATTCTCTTGATTCTATTTTAATATTACTATTTTAAAGTTTGGATATCCAAGAAACGCTTTAACTTCTTTTATATTGTAAATTCGCTAGAAATTCTTATGAGTTTCACCCTAATGTGATGACTTTTTCCCGTTTTTAAATATGAAATGTTCAAGATATTCTATCTCAGTCCTTAAAACCTAACACTACTTGAGATTGCATATTTAAACAATTCCATCTAACTGCTTGAATAGTAGCTTTAAAGTATTAAAGAATTCTTTTGAAATCTCCTCAAACTCCGCGATAGCTTCATTTGGTTATTCACTATAGCTAATGTATTACAAACTGAACGTACGTACGCCTCAGCCAAATCAATTTTGGAAAATATTACTCTAAAATTATTTTTAGATATGTTACTACAGAATTGAAACATACCTGATTGATATCATGAGAGCTGTTGTTTGGCCACATTTGTCATAGTGTCTTCTATATTCAACTCTCTACAACGAATTTTTCCGATTGTAATAATTTTACTCGCAATTCTAATGCATCAACTTTCGTTCCAACTACATATATGTGTTAAATCTTTCGCCTGATCATCAATGGTGGCTCCCGAATTTATTCTTGTAATTTTACAACTATACAGCTTACAGCTATCTCGATTATTATCTTTATCGAAAATAATCTAATCTAATTTTTTTAAATAGTTTTAAGTTTATGATTTCAACACTGACAAGACAGTTCACGCAAAACTGTAATAAAAATATTTAGTTTTTCATTTTATTAAACGAAACAGTTGATAATCAACGCCTACTATTTGACTAAAAAAAAGGTATGACGTGTCTTTTCTTGAGAAAACTGAGTTTTATTAAAACAACAATTGTATTCTGTTTACTTTGTTTAAAGCAGTTTTCCTCTCGAACAGATGGAGATAGTTTGGAAGAAAAAGTTTAATATTTTTACCTTGTGTAAATATTTTTTTCTGAACCTAAATTTCCTACATCCTTGAAGGTTACAAACAATTAATGCATTTGTTTCTCAGATTGAATCGAAAAAACACCCGTTAACGGCTTAGCACCATAAAGCCGGACTCCCTTTATATAAGTTGTTAAAAAAATATACAAATATGGTTAATTTTAATTTTTTTTAAATTTTATGATAATTTAAGTATTACTTATAATACGTATTTACTACACTTAATTTTTTTTACTGAAGGTAATAAATAATAAATATGTAAGCTTTTATCAAACTATGTATATATGTACAGTATGTTTACGCCCCGGAGGGGGCCAATATACCATACTAAACATTTTATATTCTTATAACGATTGATTTACCATAAATCTTAAATATTGTGTTTCATTTTCCGCACAACAAAAGATTTTTCCAGAAAAAAATAAAAATAAAAATTTATATTAATAATAATAATAATCTGGTGCGTGTGTGTTCGTATATATATATTGACTTCTTTTATCATGATATAGGAGTATAATAATATATACAGCAACGTTTTTTTTTTTACTTAGTCACAATAGTTAGAACGAACATTTTTCACTCAATTTTCCATAGAGTCATACAGTTATATCTCTTGTCGTGAATTTGTATGTCTAGGGATGATTTCCAATATCTTCGTCGTTTATCAATATATGATGATGAATTGTTCGTATATTTCTGATCGATTATGATTTGTATTAAAATCTATGTGTGAGTTACTTTAACTTATTACATTTTTTTTCTGTTTGTTATCTAATGCATATCTAGTACATAACAAATAGGGTTACGTTTCGATAATATTATATTTGAGTTTCCACTAATGTATATGATTCATTCAAATGAATGAGAACAACTATTAATTTATTTTCTATGGCTTATTGATGTCCACTATGTAGTGGATATAGTTTATATATAGTTTTGTGTATCATCATGATTGATAAAATGAAAATAAATGGATGGATATGCTTTATGAAATACTAATCATAACAATAGTTCTATAACAATATACAGATCATAATAGATTGGAATATAATTTTATTTAACAATAATATAATTTGTAAAATCAAAAACTTCTGGGCGCCTAAGTATGTATAGAAGCAAAAAAAGTGTTCATAATTTAGACTTTTTAGTAGGAAGCTTAATAATGTTTAAGAACCCAACATTAACTTACATGAAATAACATAATAAATCAAATTTTCTATTAACTCTTACTCTTTCGGCAAAGAGCAAAGCAACGAAGTCATAAACTACATTCGACCAGCAACAACATTACCATGACACTACACTAAACATACGTAATATTTTAAACAATGTTTGAATGATGCAAAATAGTTTTGTATAGCTTGAATCCATGTTAAAATATGGAAAGTGTAGAAAAGTGTTTAGTTCGTGTAAAATATAAGAAAGTATGCTTTTTTAATATTGAGTTGAACACTTTATTTTACACACTTTTTGGTAAATTCTTATTTATGGTTCTGGTTTTGAAAGTAAGGGTTTACCAACATATTATAATTACTACTAATTTAAACAAAACAAAGGTGGTTTAAATAAATACATTTAGGGCGCCTAAAACCACTCTCATTTTACCAAAACACAAATCAACCAATATTTTGGTATCTTCATAACAAACAAAACAATAAAGTAAAAATAAATAAATAAATAAATAAATAATAAAACATAACAATTTCGTTTCGTAAATAAATTAAAATTTAATTTGAAAAATTCTTTCGAAAAGATTTTCTTTACATTTTTCATTTCATTTAATTTTGGGGAAAACGAAAAAAAAAATGTTTGGTTTGTACAGTTTATTGGCAATTAAATGTTTTAAAATAAAATAAATTAATTAAATTAAAAAATAAAAAACAATTCGAAAAAAAATATGAGAATTTTCTTTTTAAAATTCGTGTACAACATGAAGTAAGTAATCAAATAAAACAAATAAAACAAAAACAAATGTTGAAAACTTTTTTTTTTAAATTTCCCAATTTTAATGTTGTTTTTTTATATATATATTGGTAATTACTTAAATTTACCGTGACGATGGTGATGGATGATTAAATTGTATTACATTTTCGAATTAATGTATACACGTGGTATATTTTTGAAATGTCCTTCTTCGTAAAGTGGATACTCTAGTTTATTTAAGATTTAAAAACAATTCCGCATTTTTAATTTTCACAACTAATTAATCTTTATTATATCCTCATTAAAATCGACCAAAAGACATACTTGAAGAGAAAAGAAAAACCTACCAAAAAATAAAATACAAAAACAAAATCCTTAATTTTCTATGTAGTAAACACCGCTTATTAGAAATCTATTACAAACGACTAAGGAACATGGGACAAAAGTGACAAGCAAAAGATATTATATTTGCGAATTACCTGAAAGAAACCTTTCAATCATTATGTAGACAAATATCTGATGAAAATATAATAATTTAAGCCAAATTGATGACCAAAACATACGACCTGTAACAATACAGAACTTAAAATATGGGATCAAGTGTAAGTTAAAAGGGTTCTGATAATATTGGTTCAAATAATGCAAGTAGCCTTTCGTAATGTTCCCCAAATCAGAGAATGATAAAAACTTGTATTGGCTATAGGAAAAATTTCGAAAAATAAGCACTTGAGATATGCTTCAGTATCTTTTTAGATGTAGCACAAACTTTTGGTAAAAATTTTGCATCAAGGGATTATATTTAAATTGCATCGAGATTTACCTAAGCAGTTCCAACCAATGTTTAACTCTTTTACCGCAGATCGACATTTCCATGTAAAATAAATCGAAGTATACTCTGAATTAAAGAGCCTGCATAATTTGTGTATTTGTGGCTGGACCTTGTTGCTCTGCTTGTTGGTTATTGTTAATGGTTATTGGTCCATCAAATTATCAATGTAATGTTAAATGATGCTTTGTGTGGCATTATTGTAACCTTATTTATGATCTACAACTCTGTGATGTTCTGTGTGAACCCAAAAGTTTTGAAAGTTCTTTGAAAGTTGCTTTCAAATTAGGTGCCTTGGTTAGTTGTGATTTCGAGTGGTATACGAAATCTAAAAATTAACTCGTTTATGAATGCTCTCAATACTACAGTTGCTCTCATTTCGGTTAGAGGTACAACTTCTGGCCATCAAGTAAATTAATCTATTATTATGAGATTATAATGGTTCTCATAAGGTGGAAGTAATGGCCTAACTAGGTCTAAATGTGTATGTTCAAACCTACCTGAAAGGATATCAAAATCCAAATGCCGGTTTATATTGATTTTTATCCAGGAACGTAACTTTTGGACTAATAACCCGTATCAACGTTTATGCTAGAGCTTGCGTGTGGCTTTTACACCTGGGTGAGATCCGTGAAGTGTCTCGAAAATGTTTTGTCTCCTCTCCGTAAGAATGTAAGAATGCTAAGTGTTTATTGATGTATCACACCAAAACACCGGAAATTCTTGATAGAAGAGTAAATAGCCAGAAGTTCTCTGTCAAAATAAAAATATTTTTGTCCAGGAGAGGAAAGTTTCTTGGGTAAGAAAGGCAAAAGGCAACAGTGCTCATGCTTATACATGAATATCCAGCAGACGCTAGAACGTGAGCTCATATAAACCAAAAAGAACGATAATGACGGTTTCCTTTACGTTTTTTGGGGCGACGAGTATCTGCTGACGAGTATCTCCAGCCTCAAAAATTCTCCGCAGGGTCACCATTCGTTGCTTTCACTATGTGGCACTAAATGCATACGCGAAGCAGCGCCGGATGAAATTTTCTACGTAACCTGAGTTTCAACATGTGTTAAAACTCGTGCCTTGCGGTTTACAATGTAGGGAGGGTTTTGCCCATAAGAACACCCAGCAACATTTTGTGTCTTTTTTTATATTTGCGGTGGTACCTGCACATTCAATATGCTCTGCGCTGTCGTTAACTATATAATATGTGATCCGTTGCTATCGTGTTCTACTAAATTTGCGGTCCAATCTAAATGCCTTTTAATAATATATCGAGTTATGTCAAATTAGGGTCTGGGTCGCAAAATTGGAACGATTTATTTCAAAAATACGATCTGTGAAACTGATTTAATCGTTAATGACATCCTGTTATCTTATTATAGCAATCTACCTGATCGAGTCAGATAGTTTATCCAACCAAAGTGTTTTTAGTACTTGAGGTTCCACATCAGCGGGGCTTAAATAGCCCATGTCGGTGGTTTTCAAGAGATTCTCGATTATACCTTATTCAGAAATATACATCGCGCCTCATGATTATCTCATCTCTAAAAGTGTCATATTTGCTAAATTCAAAGTTGTTTAAAAGCAAGTTGTTTAAACCAGAGTTCAGGTATGTCATTCCAGAATTACGGAATTGGCACTTCTGCAGCGTTCATTCTGAACATAGTGTCATTGTCAGCTTTTTTTTGGTATCATTGCCAGCTTTATCTTCCTCGTCAAACATTGACTTTAGTTTTATTATTAGTTTTTGTGAATAGAAATTATTTTCTGATGATCTAAGAAGTCTAAGGAATAGCAATCTATACGCAAATTTAACTGACCAATAGTAAAAATAGTCAACATATTCCAATCTAGTGTTCTTTATGATTAACTTCAAATGTTTTCTTATTCAAAAAAAATAAAATGTAACATTTTTTTATTTTATATAATTTTCAATAATATTTTACTGTCTATTGTTATTAATATAGTTAAGTGAACTATAAAATAAATATTAGTGAATGAAATTTTTGACATTTATTTGAAAAATATTCCCCAATATTCACAATTTTTTATTACGCTGTCCGAAAAGTATAATAGTAATTATTTGAAATATTTCCCCGCATTTATTTCAAATTTAAAAAAGTTCTAATTTTCTTAGTGTACGTTTCCACCTAAAAGTTGGTTTTTATTTTATAGCAACTGCCCGTGATAATTTGAATGTCTTCGTTATTATTTAAAAACTATAAGAATTTGTATTCACAAATATTTATCATGGGTTTCGGACACAGTCTAAATCAGTGAATAAAATAAAACTAACGAACGTGAGTGATAATAAAGGTCGCTGTAATGCGACCTTGAAAGTGTCAAAATCATATAATACCGGTTTCTTATCAACCAAAATAAAAACGTACCTTGCAATAGCTCTATTTGGAATAATAATGAATTAAAAATTCCTGCATTTAAATTGAATTTTACATTTTGAAAAATTATTAAGAATACCACAATTCAAGTTGATCAGAATAAAAATAAAATATGGGCAATAAGTAAGAACTTGCGACAAAGTAGTAGGCAAATACCTCCCTTGATTGACGGTGATAATCAAACGTTGATCACAAATTCAAAATAATGTGAAGCCTTAGCGCAAAAGTTTGCTGCAATTCAAAACACTGATAACCACAACAAAACATATCTTAATAAATATTTTCATAAATCAATAAACAACTCAAGGAAACAATTACCCCAGGTGGTATACCTGATGCTCAGGGAAATCCACTCTCTTCGGAGATCGGTCTCATGGATTCTGGGGGAGACCAATCATTGCTATACTATAATTATTACAACCAATCCCAAGATATGTTAGGGAAAAATAATAATACTCAACTGAGTACAAAAGAAAAGGATATTTCATATCCATTCCAAAGGAGTCAGAAATTAACTCGATCTCCTACAAAAGTCACTAGCCCCTTTTTGGAAGGCAACATCAAATCAGTGCATCAAAAGGAGCAAACCGTCCTGAAAAAAAAGGAAAACTCGAAAAACGAACTGTTGCAAGAGAACTGCAATCGTTCTTTAACTGAGGAAAAACTTTACAGTGAATTGTGCAAAGCCAATAGTGCATTGGTCGATTCCACAAATATAAACAAGCAACTGAATCAAACAATTACATGGATGCAGGAGCGAATAAAAGTTCTAGAAAACGAAGTTAGTACTCTTAAATCAAAGGAAGTCAATAGTCAAAAGACTAATATAATAACAACAGCTGTGCAAGAGTACCATACACATGAAGAAGAACTAGCTAGGGAAACGGAGTTTGTAAGAGTTATAAATCGTAGAAACAAAAGAAAACGAAATAATACACCATCTCCGCCTCAATTACAACTGAATGTTCCAAAGGTTATAACAAAAAAGCCACAAAAACTAGCTCAACCCCCACCAATAGTCATAAATGAAATCAAAGATTATGTCCTACTATATGAAAAAATAAAAAAAATAACTGCAACAGATTAGTTTAACGCAAAGGTGATGAATGGAAATAATATCAAAATAAACTTGAAAGATAGTGAAAGTTACCGACAAGTAACAAAAATGCTTAATGAAGGAAAGCACTATTGGCACACGTTTGAAGATAAACAAACTAGACCAATCAGAGTGATGGCTAAAAACCTTCATTACACATGTAAAGTAGACAAGATAATTGATGACTTAAAAGCGCAGGGATTTAAAGCTGTTGATGCATCAATTCAATTAAAAAAACGGGATAAAACACCTCTTAATATGTTTATGTTGACCTTCGATGCCGATGAGATAATCGAAAAAATATATCAAATTAAGTACATCTTAGGATGCAAAGTGATTATACAGCCTTTAAGAAGGTCTAAGCTTATACCACAATGTCATCAATGCCAAGCGTATGGACATACACAAAAGTACTGCAATAAGGAACCAAGATGTGTCAAATGTACTGGAAAACATCATACAAGAGATTGCGTACTACCAAAAAATGGGCAGGCCAAATGCGTTCACTGTGGAGAAAATCATCCCGCTAACTATAGAGGATGCAGTGTTGCTATTGAATTGCAAAGCATCAAGTTTAGAAGAATGAATGAAAAAAATTCAAATTTAAGTAGAAAACCAACCATTCGAAAAAACAAGCCCGAAGTAATACGACGAAAAGTATCGGAAATTCCTCGGGAAGAAATGAGCAATTTGACTTACGCTCAAGTATTAAGGAGTAAAGTAAATCAAAGAGAAACTACCCAAAGTGAGGATATTAGTCAAACTCTGAAATTGATATTAAGTAAACTTAATACGTTTGATGAGCGATTACACACACTTGAGTATAGAGCTAAGGGAGCTATCCCTAAACAGAAAAATGGCCAATGATCTTAGAATTATATGCTGGAATGCCAATGGACTAATGCAACATCAACAAGAATTGCAGGTGGTCTTGGAAATAGAAAAAATCGACATATGTCTTATCACGGAAACTCACTTTACTAGACAATCAAATATTAAATTTAAAAATTATCAAGTAAATAAAACCAATCACCCAGAAAACACTGCTAAAGGAGGTAGCGTTGTTATAATTAGAAATAATATCCACCATTACGAAGAGCTAAAATATGAAACAGTTGAAATACAAGCAACTGTTGTTAACGTCAAAACAAAAAATAATTATGTTAGTGTTGTTAGTGTTTACTGCCCTCCGAAACACGCGCTAAAAGAAAAAGATTATCTCGAATTCTTCAGTAAACTAGGAAAAAGATACATAATTGGAGGAGATTTTAATGCAAAAAATGTCCATTGGGGTTCTAGGCTAACAACGACTAAAGGTAAAGAACTGCTTAAAGCTGTCAGAAAATGCGGTAGTGAAACCTTGTCAACTGGAAAACCAACCTACTGGCCTACAGATCAAAATAAAATACCAGACTTAATTGATTTTTTTATAATCAAAAATATATCAATGAACTATATACAAGTAGACGAAAGTCGAGACCTAAACTCGGACCATTCTCCTATACTTTTGACATTAAGCGAAAAAATAATTCAAAAAGAAAGAAATCCAAGCCTAATAAATAAACGCACTTGTTAGGAATACTTTAGGCAGTCCTTAGAAGAAAAAATTAACCTAAAGGTTCCATTAAAAAACGAGGAGCAAGTAGAAAACGAAGTTCTAAAATTTGTAAATGATATACAACAATCAGCCTGGGAAAGTACCCCAACAATTAAATATAAAATAAAAGGAAATAACTACCCTAAAGAAATTAGAGAACTATTGGCAGAAAAAAGAAGAGCGAGAAGAATATGGCAGCAAACACGAGCTCCTCAATATAAAACTAAATTAAACAATTTAACCCAACAGTTAAGAAGGGAAATCCAAAAAGTAAAAGACGAGTCAATCAGTAACTGTTTAAAAAAACTAACTAATGATAGCAGGACTGATTATTCACTTTGGAAAGCAACCAAAAATATTAAAAGACCAACAATGCAGAACCCTCCAATAAGAATAGAAGGGGGGAAATGGGCTCGAAATAACGAAGATAAAGTTCAATGTTTTGCGGAGCACCTCCAAAAAATATTCCAACCACATGATGATCATACTTTAGAATCTCAAATAATAACGGTGGAATCTGAAAAAGAAAGTGAAGAAATTCTATTGACTTCACCAAAAGAAGTCATGCATGAGATAAAATTCAATATGAATTCGAAAAAAGCTCCTGGTTATGATCTTATTACTACAGAAATTTTAAAAGAACTACCAAGGAAGGCCCTAGTTAAGCTTACTTATATTATCAATGCAGCATTTAGAATCAAGAATACCCAGTTTGTGGAAAATTGCAGAAGTAATAATGATATCAAAACCTGGTAAACCACCATACGAAACTTCATCTTATAGACCAATTTCGTTGTTGCCAGTTATGTCTAAACTCTTTGAGAAAATACTAATTAAAAGGTTAAATTCGATAATCGAAAGGAATAACTTAATCCCAAATCATCAGTTCGGATTTCGTCGTCAACACTCAACAATACAACAAGTACACAGAGTAATCAATGTAATTGAGAAAGCACTTGAAGAGAAAAACGTCTGCTCCACGATATTTTTAGACGTGGCGCAAGCTTTTGACAAGGTTTGGCATGAAGGACTTAATCATAAGTTAAGAAACCTCTTACCAATGCAATTCGCTAAAATACTGGAATCATACTTGAAAGATAGATTCTTTAGAATTATATTTGCTGAAACTTATTCTGAATTAAAAGAAATAAAAGCAGGTGTACCGCAGGTCAGTGTATTAGGACCGATTTTATATTTATTATGCACGTATGATCTACCTGAATTAGAATACAACACAGTGGCGACTTTTGCTGATGACACTGCGATCCTAGCTGTTGGAAAAAGCAACGAAGAATCAACACAAAAATTACAATCAGCAGTCTCCGAAGTATATAAATGGACTAAAAGATGGCGAATTAAGCTAAATTAATTATGACCCTGGATGCTAAACTTAGATGGAAGGTCCACGTCAAAAAGAAAAATGAAGAACTAAAACTCAAATATAAAAAAATGCATTGGCTGATAGGCATACACTCTTCTCTATCATCATACAATAAGCTGCTACTTTATAAGCAAATACTGAAACCAATATGGACTTATGGTATTGAACTCTGGGGTTGTACAAAACCCAGCAACGTCAATATCATTCAAAGGTTTCAGAACAGGGTACTAAGGAACATCGTCGATGCACCATGGTACGTCAGGAATAGTGATCTACATAGAGACCTTAAAGTGGATCCCGTTTCAAATGAAATTAAAAAAAATGCAAGGAAACACGAAGAAAGACTCCAGCAACATGTGAATATAGAGGCAATTCAGCTGTTAACCAACACCAATATTATACGCAGATTGAAAAGAACTAAACCCTTTGAACTGGTTTAATTGTTAATGCAAACAGCGGCTTGCTGATTTAAATCCACAATACCGATGTGGTATAACCAACAACTTACCAGAAACTGTGAAACGCCAATGGGTGGAGTCATAGATATAATTATATTAGTAAATTAAGTCAGAAACAAATTGCTCATTAGTCCAGGAGACTAGATTGTAATAAATAAAGTCAATTTATTTAAAATAAAAAATTGATCTAAATAATAAAAAAAAAAAAAAATCAATAAGTTTTAATCAATACATTCTACAATGCTATCAACTCATGAATACAATAGAACAAACTCAAATGAGGTAAATCAAATCATCCAAACTATCAAACAATTTAAATCTCTCTGTCATAATACAATCAATGGAATTCAAATTCAAAACCTCCTTAGAAAAGCGCATATACATTTCTTATCTATTTAATGCCTGTATGAGAAACATATTCTTCTTACTTTTCAAAACATTGGAAAACCGCTAAAGTTATACCAATATTAAAGCTTGGGGTGCGATTATAATTTACTTATGAAATCAATTTGTTAGTAATGTTTTTATTTCAATTATTTAGTTTGTTGTGAACGCGCCTTGTTAAAAGAATTGAGTCATTATGAACTCGTCTTCAATCTAAATGATTTTATTGAATTGTACCGGTATTTTCTTTTGTTTTTTTTTCTTTACTTATTCTCAAGGCGCTTTTATGGTTGTGTTCATTCGTTCGTTCGTTAATTCGTTCTTTCGGTAATATTATTTTGATGATTTTATGGTTGATGAAAATTCACGGAACGATTTTGTCACCACCTATCGATTAAAAATCTAAGCATTTGACATTTTCTTGATAGATATACCAAACTTATTTTGTCTGTAAAGAAAACTATACCTATTTTAATTTTATTTTATGTAAAATTGATTTTAAAGAACGATTACTATTTAATTTATATAAGTTTACTAAAGAACGTCAAAAATACTAATCAAATTATTGCTACTGTCAAAATTTGTTTGTACATAGTATTGCTGTCCCTTTAAATTGTATAATTTTATCTCTTTTACTCCATAATCGTTCGAACGAAAAGTTAAAAGTTGGTCATCTTAATGAAAAAAATACGGAACGAAAATAAGGGGAAAATAAGAGAATGTGATTGGTTAAAAAAAAAGTACGGAACGAATGAACGAACGAATGAACACAACCATAAAAGCGCCTTCAACGCGTAATGTAATAAACTTATATCAAGCATAAAACTATCGTTTATTTTCATCACCATAACGCAATAAATTGACTGCTGATTACACTTTTCCCGTCACTTTCGACTTACGATTTTCGACAAGTCAAAACATGTCGAAATATGTCGATAATGTGGCCAGTTTGATATAAAAAAAATTATTTTACTCATTTCGACATGTCTGTTGCAACCTAGAAAGTATACGAGTAAAATAACAACCACTTGTCGCAATTTCGACATGACAAATCATAATTTTTTTCAAAAATATCAGCCATCTTGTCGAAAGTCAAGATACTATCTATAGCTATCGACCCATAAGCCTACTAAATTTACTTGGAAAAATAATTGAAATTGTTCTTGAAAAACGCTGCAATGAATTAATTAAAACTTAAAAAATACCCAGCATTCAGGCTTTCGGGATGAAACCTCAGCTCAACAAAAAGTCCTCCACATTTATCAATATATCAAAATAGTTCTATGCTGTAACTCACAACTATCTGAGAAATATGGAAACATGCTGCAAATACTCACTAAGTTTTTACTTAGAACGTAAATTGGAATTTGATGCGTCAAAGATGTGGTCTATCTCACTACTGCCTTTCTAAAATACTAAAACAAAAATTTCGTATTAACTAATTAATGCTGATAAACGATATCCGCCATAACCTTTTAACGTTAGCCGTTATCCCGTTTATAATTCACGTTAGCTGATGGAATTGTAGAAAAGTTTTTTTTACTTTGACGACCTCGTGTATCTGTCAACAGACAAAAACTTTTAGAACTGGGCAGTTGTACTTAATTATTACAAAGAATTATAAAAAAAACTTTCATTTAAGTGGCAAATAATTCTAATCACACACAGATATCTGCATTATGCTAGTGCTATTTTATTCTGGGTAAAATATGATGCACTAAATTTTGGAAAGGCATTTTATGCAAATATACTGTTACACGTACCAGTTTAATCCTAAAACAATATAATATGTATATAGAAATAAATTTTCGGTATGACTACATGTACTTGGCATTTTTTTGTTTCGTTACGTATTTAAGTCAAGTGAAAACTACTTTATTTTCCAGATATTTGTTTTAGTTTTCCTGTTAAAAATTAGTACATGCAGATTATATACTATGTTAGTGTTATATATATATATATATATATATATATATATATATATATATATATATATATATATATATATATATATATATATAATCTGTATATAGTTATTTGATATGTTAGTTACTAACGTTGACCTCTGGAAAAACTATGTATATACGTTAGACATAACTTTCCATAAGGCAAACAAAAATATAATCATAATAAATGTAAGGTTGTTTGTCAGTTTTATAAACATAATTTAAAGTTTTTACAAGTTTTTACTTTTTTTTTCGAAAATATTTTCTTTATTTTTACCTTTTGGAAAATATATGTACATATATATAGATAATGCTATTAAAATTAAAATAAATTAGATTTTTTGGAAGAAGACGAGACATAAATTATACTTTTGACAGTCCGTATATAAAGAAAATCTTAACGATTTCTTTTTGTTTTGTTATGAAGAAAGATGAAAATCTGGGTTAATGAATTCAATTAGAAACACTTGCTTGTGTATATATGAAATGAAAGGTCATAATTTGTGACTAAACTTATACATAATATTATGTCTCAATGAATTTGTGACATAGGTTATATATAATATATAAAAGCAGGGCAACGATTAATTTTTACAGAACATATCACAAATGGTATTCCATCAAAATTAAATATTTAATTAATTAATTTTCCTCGTGAATCGAACGGATTCCATTTCCCAGAAGGAAAACGAAAATATTTTATTTTATTTGATCGAATATGTAAATTTTAAAAGCATTCCAAAATCAAAAAAAAAAAGAAATGTTCACAATCCTTTTTAATTTTTGTGTTGCTCTTAAATAATTAATCTATAAGATTAATGATGATTTTATGATTTTCTTATGTTACAAAACATAATAAATTTAAATTTTCGACTTGATGAGAAAATCTGTAAAAATTCAACAATATTAAATGTCAAACTTTAATGATATTTTATAGTGAATAATAACCGATAAATTGCCACTTTATTTATAAGGTGAGACAAATGAGATTTTGCTAATAAATTATGGATTATGTACTCGTATGGTATAGATTGTATCTTGGAAAAATTTTTGTTTTCTAGAAAATTTACCAATTAATAATTTTTTGTTTTTTGTGTAAGTGTTGTTAATAAAATTACATTACTGAGCACAAGCATATATTTTATATTGCTATTTAGAATGATTTTTAAACTTTTAATACTTTTTTCTGCTGAGATTGTAACTTCACTGTACTTCGGAGTATGGTCTCAGTCAATTATCTTAATATTCATTGGCTACTTAGACTGCAACGACACTGCATTAATTTTAAATTTCAGAAGTTGCTATAATATCAGAAGTTGCTATAAAACAAACTATAAAAGCTCATCAATTTGTGTTCCTACTTTTCAAACAACCACTTAAGTAGACCATCGTAATCGCAGTTCTTAGACAGTTCGAAAAGTGTTTTTCTGCCATAATTTTTTCCATCAGTAAAACTTATTCGTTTGTGTTCAATTATCACATTCTTACATGACAACTGACCTGATAAATAATTTTCCAATGGCTTAACGCTATAAAGGTAACTTGTATTTTAATTTTTTAAACGTAATTTTTTATTTTGTGATTGCTGTCACGTTTAACATTAGATTATGGGCTTGAATTTTTTAAACGAAACTTCTTTAATGCATTTTGCCAGGTAAAGTCTTGATAAGGGAATTTATTCATCGTTATAAATCTAACGCCAAGTAATACTGAGGGAGAAGTAATCTCTTCTCGGCCATTTTCAACTAATAAAACTGGAGCTACTTCAATTTTTTACCACAAAACCTCCTGTATTAGCTGTAAGGCTAAGGTATTCCGTTTGGGATGCTAGGCAAGAATTACGTCGTCATAATCATTACTGAAACTTGATTTTTACAATTCATTTTATAAATGCAAATATGTGATGCTTTTTTAGTGTCGATGATCACCTCATGATTGCCAATATCACCTTCTTGATATATCGTGGTTTGACGACGAGTTTTAATTTTCTTCAGCTGCGCTAAATAAAGCATAAAAGTAACAACCGTAATGCTTTATGGATATTAGCGCTACTATAGGTGGCTAGATAACAGATGGCTGTTGTCTTTTCTTTCGGACCATTAACCTTCCAGGGTGATATCTGGATCATTCTAGAGTGATATGATATAAACATGTTTGCTCCAATTGTGAGCACAAAATTATGACGAATAGTAATATAATGTTTCTGAATGTTAGTAAATGCAAAACTATTTTGCAGTCTTATGCCTTCACCACCGGGTTGATCAATTTGATTTTCCACGACCATTATGTATTACTGAAATTACATCGTTTGGTGATATAGTCTCTATAATTTTGTTCGTGACGTGTTGACTGTATAGTGGAGTTATTCTCACGTTTTCATATGTATGCTTCTGAACGTCGTACCGTTCACGGGATGGTTTTTTGTATAAAGATACTAGCTCAACAACTTAAATTGGTCACTTAAATCTCTGAATCACCCCAGCTGCTATGCAGTCAAAACACAATTATATGATTTGATATATTTGACTAGCAGTTTAATGTATTAGGCATCGAAACGGAAACAGATGAACATTCAAATGGCGTCATTGCACTAAATTCTTGCCTTCAAGACCAACTCGCAGATTTAATTGCACGAGACAAGTGAGATATACCTTACACCATTTTTAGACAGGAGATCATTAAAGGGATCGGAGAATTTGAAAAAAGTTAGGGGAACGGAAGCCATTCCAGTTACTCGAGAAATTTGGATGCAATGTTTCCCTGAGACGGTTTAAATATGTTTTTCGCCTTTTGAGAGTGATTTGATCTTGTCGGTCTTAGCTAAACTAGCATACAATATTACGAAGACAGTGGTCATTTACAATTACGTTCAGTTCCGTCTGGTTTGGTGGCAATCCAAATCAGAATTTAATATTTATGCAGCAACTGGTACAATAATCAAGGTTTTTGGCGCTCGCGTATACTACATTTAAATATTGGGCTCATTTTATCCCCTGATATGATTAAAATAGATAAAACCCAGTAGGTTTTGGTTCAGCCCATGTCACTTAGTAAAGATAAAAAATGGAAAATGGTACTGTTTGACGATTACCATGCTCTCAATAATGTGACGATTCCTGACTGCGTTATTCTGCGCTACAACTGCATGATTATTCCTTTCATTTGGCCGGGTGTGATATTTTTACAAAAATCGACGCCATTTGAACTTTTTGAATTTTGCAGGATGACAAACACAACACAGTTATTAGAAAACGTAGAAGCAGGCACTCATTCACGCATCGAACAGCTGTTGCTGAGTCAGCCATTGCGGAGAGGCGAAAACTCATGATCAAGAATTATCAAAACTATATGCTCGATGGCAATACTGATTACACCATCACTGACTTTAGAACGATTTCCTGTACAATTTGACTTGGGTAAATTCACTTCGCTTTCCGAAAACAGGTCGTTAAATCTTTGCACAATTTGGGCCATACGAGTGGACCTTGGTATACCATTGCCTGCGAAATAGGTCGTTTGATTGTTTATCAGGAGAGGTGTCCAGTTGTTTGCGGAGCGATTAAGGTTATCAGGTTTTAACTGAGACGTACAAATAGCTAAATCAACCGCAATGTAACGGCCTGATAAAGCGCAGACATCGCTTATAAAAGATGCTGATAATTTACCACGACAAACTAGACTGAATCATTGTATTATCGTCCGTTCCTTCAGCATTTCTCTGCGTTGAGTATAATTAGACTGACAAAAGTTTTGTTTCATAGAAAAACCGGATGATGTCTGGATATAGTCAGGTTTTTCACAAAGGTTGGTTAAAAGCCAAACCGCGATCTTCTTCTCGAACTACCAAATCTGATTCGTTTAACAGAGAAATACTACCGTATACAGAATACAATTGTCAATGATATCAGTTTGATTGGTCAAATTGAATCAATTTGAGCCTAGAGAAAGAGTAATCATTGTATTCTTCATTTCGGTACTCTGCATCTATATCGTACGGTAGGCTTATAGCATAATTGGTTTTTATAAATTCCATCTATGTTCTGTTGATCTTGATTCATTGTTAAAATAATTAATTATTTATTAAACAATTAAAGTTAGTATTTAACTGGCGTAATGGTTTAAACTTTGAATGGTAAAGTGTTAAAATATTTCGAAGCAAAAATGTAAATTTCTCATTACACACAATACAAGACGCGTCATGCAGGAATTGTCTGATATACATCGGCCTACACAGTATCTCTATCATTTAACACCGTCTACATTTTACCGTATAATTTGTCTTTTCATCAGGCTTTGCCTGTCACAAACAAAAATAATTTGCCACGGCTTTAAAGTGTTATTGAATAATGAGTTGGTGTACACTGGAAATTTCAACATTTTTATGATGGCTTATGATAATTTGATTGATCATTATCTAACACAGCTATAGACCTAATCTATAACGCAAATAAATGATAATTATTCTTATTAGATTAAGAATTAGTGATTCATCAACATATGTTTATTTATTGATTAGGAAGAATTACAGTAAAATATTTCAATGTTGAGAATAACATGTCTAAATATTTATGATGATTTATGAAAAGCTCAAACACATATTAGATTATCTATAGCTAAGCACAATTACACATCAATATCATTGGGATATAAGTTTTTAAGGGAATTATATTTAGGTCGTTAGTAAGACATTAAGTTCAGTGCTCTTTAAGAGTTTAATAGCACTTATATTTATTTAGTCAAGTAATCAGGACTGTTCCATCAACGTGCCTTTGGAGGGTGGTATTCTAGTGGGTTTTAAGTATACCCACTAGAATACCACCCAGATCAGATTTTGATACAAATTTTGACAAAAAATAAAAAATAATGTTAACATCTAAATCAAAATTCTATCGAGCCTCTGGATTTCGACATTCTTTAGCTTAGTGATAGCAGCCTCAAGCTATTAGAACGAAATTCTTTACACTCGGCGGCAAGGCAAGATTGTTCTGATTGGAGTTACATTTTCATTTCTATTATGGTAGGTTTTGAAAGACTGAGGTCTTCTAGTTTGCTAAAGAACAAATCTGTGTTATCCGCAGAAGTCACTGGTATGATATTTCACGAAGAGATGTTCCAGGAAACAAACGACAAATCCTTCTACATTGTGAAGGTGGAGTATTAGAGAGTTTAACCATTAGTGGCGTCATAAATTAAATAACATAATAGTAAAAAAACTTTTTTTCAACGTTGATATTTAAAAATTACGACAATTAATAAATCATAAAAAATTATCACTTCTATTATCAAATTCTATTAGGTTTCCTTACTATTTTGGCTTATCGCATTCAAATTTAAAGTTCTAACATCAACAGTATGAATAAACTAGTACAACGTTTCGTAATGTTAATATTAAAAACAAAAAATTTCGAATGAAAATGTCATAAAAAGCACGCACACACCCACAACATAAGTAAAAATTCAACGCCAACTTTTTTAACAAATTTTCTTTCAGCGAACTTCAAAATTTATACGTGAATTATAATTTGTATTTGTTTGTACTTTTCCTTGGGCGGATCAGAGCTTTTACTAACTGTTAATTAATTACAATATAAATAAATAAATATATATATATATATATATATATATATATATATATATATATATATATATATATATATATATATATATATATATATATAAGACACGGATTTATTTTTATATAAACCCATATAAACGAATATAGCAACGAAAAAAGTATAGCAACGACACCTCCCTAATGTTTTCTTTGAATCTGAAAAGACACAATAAGTTTTTACTCACATCATGTTATATTGAAGATTGCATGTGTCATTGTTCAGCATCTAAAAACGAAGTAAAACAAATATTAAAATCTCTAAATATCAAAACACTGGAGGTACTCATCGTTCAAGATTGACAGCTACCAATCCATATTGTATTTGGTTACCTTTCCTAATGGTTCGATTTTGACATACTTAAATAAATTGTGAATATGCCGTTGTTTTCAATAAAATTTATTCACCTCACCAACAAAAAAACATCAACTCAGATGTCGTGTTAGTCGATAAACGTATAGAAAATAATTGCGTCAAAGCCGAAAGATGTAAACCATTTCTCTTTAAATTTTATGTACACAATTTTTGCGGCAGTACATAATAGATTATATCGAGGCAACAATAAACATTATAAATTAATAAAAATAATTTAACAAATCAAATTAATTGTTTAATTATTAAAATTCAAATTGGGAATCTTGAGATTAAGGTACATTGCCCGAACAATTACTGATTATATTATGTAAGTGGAAGGCATTGTTTACAATGTAATCATGACCCTGTCTTTCCAAATTATATAAATAGCATTATATAAATAGCATAGATTTTCTTAATTTCGATAAATTTTATCGTTAGCCTTTACTGATAGATGTTTCTGCTTTTAGGACATCGGTAATCAACATTACTATTGCAGGTAAATGATCAGAGAACAGATCATAGTACTTTATACTTTAACATTTGAGCGTGCAATAGTTTTCGGCACGCAAAAGTCAATTAGATCAGGAATGATTTTTTTTATCTGTTAGCCTTTTTTATCAGAAGGTAGGTTAACCAGCTGATAAGTAATCGAAGTAATTCTGTTTCTTAATTGCTTCACAAAGTTGTCTGCCTTTCGGCGATATTAGTTTTGACCCACAGTGAATATGTTTGGCGTTGCAATCTTCCTCTGCAAGAAATTTATCACCCAACTGGTTAAAATAATCCGCATGGACTGTGGTTTTTCTGGGCAGATAATATATTAATTCTAGTATTTAATAAGTTCCTATAGTGGTTTAACTTTCGTTTAATCAGTACAGCTGTACCACCGGATTGCTATGTGTCATTAATTGAATACCCATTAATTTTGAAATATTCCTTATTTGAAAAGCTTTTTTGAGTTAATAAAATTATTAATATTAATATTATTTTAAGGACATTCATTTTTGATTTTTATCGACTATCTGCATCAGCAAATTCATGTTTTGCATCAATAAATCTAAGGTTCTCTGTATCAAACTGACTACATCATGCAAACTGAAAAAATGTTTCTTTTGACACTCTTTTACACTTTTTGAGCCACTTAAAAATACTAGCTTATCATATAATCCGCGATTTCCATCCACCAACGTCCATTAAACAAGTACAAAAGAATCATCGGCATGGTGAACTATTACTATCGGTTTATCTAGCACTTAGCTGATAAAGTTGCCCTAATTAACGAGCGTCTTTGCTAAATTACGAAAAAAATAAGAAAACTCCATTTGATTGGCCGTCAGAGTGTCCTTCTCCTTTTGATCATATCAAAATAATCAATGCAAACATTTTGGTTCATTTATTAGAAAACCAAAAGTTGGCAATAACTTCAGATTGTTCGAATATCGCATTGAATGCTCCGAAACAATATGCAATCAACGACGGTGGTATTACTTATTATATTTATATCTCGTTATATTTATATCTCGTAAGCATCACAAAGCAAAACCCTCAACCATACCGTTTGATTGAGGATGGTACGAGGTGGTTCGGATCCGGTTGGAACCAAGTAGCTTAGTTAGCTCACCAAACAGTTTGGATTCAAACTGTGCACCTTGATCGGTCGTGATGTTAACCGGTACTCCGAATCTGGAGATGTAGTTCTCAACAAATGTTCGGGCAATCGTAACTGCAGTGATGTCTCGTATGCAGTACGCTTCTGGCCATCGTGTGAAACGATCAACACAGGTGAGTAGATATGTGTATCCATTAGAAGGTGGAAGTGGTCCCACTATATCTAAATGGATATGTTCAAAACGTCCCGGTGGAAGCCTGAAATGCCCATGTTGAGATTTAGTATGTCTTGTGACTTTGCATCTTTGGCAGGACAAACAGGATTGCGCCCAGTGGGCCACGTCCTTATTCATACTGGGCCAGAAATATCTAGTAGATATTAGCTTCCGAGTGGCTCGGATGCTTGGATGCGATATATTATGCAGTGCATTAAATATGTTTCGTCGCAGTGGTTCTGCGATATACGGGCGGTTGTTGCCCGTTGAGTTTTCGCAGTAAATAGCTAAGTCAGCTAATTTAATGCGTTCTAATTTCCAAGTGGAATTAGATCGTTTTGCGGAACCAGAAAGTATATCCTGAAGTTCCGTGTCGGTTTCTTGCGATGTTGCAATTTGCTTCATGTCGAAGTGAGTCTCGACAGATGAAGTTTCGTGGTTTGATGCTCGAGACAGTGTATCGGCTACCACGTTATCTTTGCCTTGGATGTGTTGTATGTCAGTCGTAAACTGAGACACAAAATCCAAGTGGCGAGTTTGTCGCGGGTTGCGCTCAGCCTTGGATTGAATCGCTCGAGTGAGCGGTTTGTGGTCGGTGTAGACTGTAAAATCTCGACCTTCGACATAGTATCGAAAATGTTTAATTGCTTGGTAGATAGCTAGTAGCTCTCTATCGAATGCGGAATATTTTGTCTCAGCATTCGAAAGTTTCTTCGAAAAGAAACCAAGCGGCTCCCAATCCCCATTGTTACATTGTTGCAACACGGCGCCTACAGCAGTGCTTGAGGCGTCGGTTGTGACACTAAGTTTAGCGTCATGTATTGGATGTGCCAATAGTACAATGTTTGCTAAAATGGTTTTTAGCTTGTCGAATGCCTGTTGACATTCGTCTGGCCAGAAGAAGTTTTTCGGCGTCTTGGGCTTCTTTAGTAAAGTAGCCAAGTGAGTGTGGATAGGACCTAAGGTTTCCGTTATCCTAGGCATAAACCTGTGGTAGTAATTTATCATGCCGATAAATTGCTGTATATGCCGGATTGTTTGTGGAGCTGGGAATTCCCGAATGGCGTTAATTCGTTCAGTGGACGGCAGAATACCATTCGGAGTAATTTTGTGACTAAGGAAGTCGAGAGAGCTAGTGCCGAAAACGCATTTCGCACTGTTGATGCTCACCTCGTATTCAGAAAGTTTCTGAAACAATGTTTCCAGGTGAAACATGTGTTGTTCTTCCGAAGTTGAAGCTACAAGTATGTCGTCAATGTAGACGAACACAAAGTCGAGATCCTTGACGATTTCGTTGATGAATCGTTGGAACGACTGTGCGGCGTTGCGAAGTCCAAATGGCATTCGAGTAAACTCGAATAAACCAAATGGAGTAGTGATTGCCGTCTTGTGAATATCCTCAGGTGCAACTGGGATAAGATGATAAGCTCGGACCAAGTCGATATTCGAGAATATCTTGCAACCTTGTAGGTGCATGGAGAAGTTCTGGATGTGGGGAATAGGATAACGGTCAGGTACCGTTACCATATTCAACCTGCGGTAGTCTCCACATGGTCTCCAGTCTTGATTCTTCTTTTTAACCAAGTGTAGTGGACATGATACTGGCGATGCCGATGGCCGACATATACCTAGTTGTATCATATGTTGGAATTCCGTTGTACCCGCTTTGTGTCGGATCGGATCCAATTTTCTTGGTCTGGACACCGGTAGATGTCCTGTAGTCACTATGTGGTGTACTACATTATGCTTAACGGGAGAATTGTAATTCGGCGGAGCTGTTAAAGAAGGAAACTTCTTTAATAGCTTGCCGTACCCGTTGTCAATCAGGAAGTTCCTGGGCGAAGGTGTGTTCGCTAGTGTCTGTGACACATTGATCGACAGTTGTGTGACTGGATCAATTAGCTTCCTGTTCTTAAGATCGACTAGTAAGCCGTATTTCTTAAGAAAGTCGGCACCAATGATAGGACGATTCACGTTTGCGATCGTGAATGCGGGCGGAAAGTTCCGTCTTAGACCAATATCTACTTGCAGCAATTTGCTTCCATAGGTATTGATGGTGGTACCATTGGCGGCTGACAGAACTAAGTCGGTGTTGACTTAAGTTCTGTGATATATACAAGTTGTATAGGGAATGACGCTTAAGTCAGCGCCAGTGTCTATCAAAAACGTGAGTTTGTTCTGATAGTCCCTTATAAATAGGCGGCTAGTGTAATTCGGTCTATGGTCAGCCGCGCCAACCGATAGACCTACTAGTTTGGGGAATTGTTATCCATCACTACAGCCTTTTGTTTTGTGAACCTGTGGTTCACAGTTGTGTTTACCTGTGATTTGGGAAAATCACATGGTAACTTACAATATTCGGCTTTGTGTCCGAATTTTGTATGATAATAACACCGTGCTGGTAGCGGGCGGACTAGTCTTATTTTTGGATTCGACCTCCTTCCCTTTCGCGGGACCATGACACGTGGTGAACAGCGCCCACCACATGTGTAGTTGGCATTGCCTCGTGTAGCCGGTCGGCTATGATAGACAATGCGTCTGCCTCCTTATCCTGCTGTGGGATCAGTGCTATCTGAATAAATTCAGGTAGTTTCCTGATCCACAGTTGTGTAATAAGTGTCGCATTAAATCGGCCAGTGGCTAGTGATTTAATGCGCCGTAAGACTTCCGATGGACGTTGGTCGACCATTTCAGTCTTCTCTAGCAGCGCTTCTAATTTCTTTCTGTCTGAGAGCGTTGTTCTTCGGTAATTCAACGTGGCAACTGATCAACGTGACGTCTCATGGATGGGCCTTATTCAGTTTCGATAGTGTATAAAACATGGCTTGTTATTCCGGTAATAAAAGCAAGTATCCATTTTAGACCTTATAAGTAATTTCGTTCCCATACTTTAAAACCGGCTGGTCGACCAGTGGTTTGATTTTTTCAACGCAAATGTTTTTCGTGTGAAAAGATGGTCGAAAAAAGTTCGAATTTTATGATTAAATAGGAGTTTGGCATGTGATTTGCTGGTTACAGTTGATGGGATTGCAAGATAATGGTTCAGAAACTTTGCCGGATGATGTTTAATGTCTCTTGAACTTTCTTTCTTCATAAAATCCTTCGTCGCATTGACCATTATCTCTGCCATTATCTGAATAGCCCGTGCCACCTCTGGACGGCTCGATTGATACTTTGTACAAAGATGCACAACCTTTTCGATGTCTGCTTCTATTTAGGACCACTATATGTAGTTTGCCTTCATTCTAACAATACCTGAATGTGCAGGACCTAAGAAGGCAGCTTGGCAGTGAGCATACTTTGGCACGATCAGTGGAGTTGGAAGAGCGGCTTATGGTCGGTCCATCACAATAAAAATCTCCCGACCGTAGAGAAAATCGTGGAACTCCCACTATAATTGCGAAAGTTTCTCGATCATCTTGGCTATATTGTCGTTCATAGTTTAAGTCATAGTTCTCATAGTAAGCTTCGTTCCCACTCGATGTGACAGTATGAGACCAGTTCCATATGGGAAAGTATCATACATACCAGAAACTAGTATTTCTTCCTAAGCAGAATTAGGACATTACAATATCAAGAAACCTTTGAGCGCATTGAAACTGAGCAACTCGACTGGTCCCCATCTCCAGAGACATCCTTGTGATGCAGCTGGTGCAAAGGTTCCGAAATAGTCACTTAATCTTAAATGAAAGAATGGTAACTATTAATTTAGCCTTATAGAAAAGCTTCGTTAGCGGTGCTTTTATAATGGTGTTGATCTTCTGTTCAATCGAATCAATTTACCCAGTTTTAATTCAATTGCTGCTCGCATGAGATTGAATCTTTTCGTGCAGGCAAACGTAATGGGTTAATTTGAACTGGAAATTGCTTTATCGTTGTACTGTACATCAACGTCTTAACATCCCAAAATATTGATCGGATTGCGTTGGAAATCTACCAGCGTCAAATTTGTCTCACGAAGCAGTGGCGATTTACGGAGAATATTGTCTCGGAAATAGGTCTCGATCCAGATCCTACTTTCAAACGACACGGAATATGGTTAATGTAAACACTAGTAGAGATATTAACAGCCAAAGGATTGGAAATAATTTTCACTTGTACGTAAATATTTTTCTATCAGAAAGCTGCAACTGAATATTTCGCAAACCGCAAACCTGACGATCTTATAACATTTAGCTGAGGCTATTATTGTGGTCATTGCATGGTAAAAATATGTTCATGGTACCCCAGTTTTTTAAAATGGAGATAGATATATTATCGAAAAGCATAGCAACATTTCTATTTTGTAAATTAATGATAAAGTTTTTGAATGCTTGGTTTTACCAAGAAAGAAATTTAGTAGAGTTTCGGGATTTTGTCACTTATTCGAAAATGGAAAACCGGTCATTATAGATAAGTATTTGTTGCTGCTGATGTAATTCATTTCGGAAATTAACACGCCCAACATAATTACGTTGATAACGACACCACTGCTTCGCATTCAATTTTTCGAGTCAACATCTAGGCGAAATGTCGCTATATGCGAAAGTGGATAATTAAAACATTTATAAAATACAGTTATTTTATGGCCTTTGTAAAAAGATAGATCATTTGATAGATCATTCAAGATTGAGTCGTGCTACAAGCATCTAGTAATTTTGAAGTGTTATCATAAATAACTGTATAACTAACAAAATATAAAGTTAGTTTTAATTCCAATTTATCAGAAGCAAATGCTTGCAGTCTTTGTATGGTAATATTGCTTTGTAACTTTATTAATTTTTCCAGACTGAACGATTGTTTGATCAAGAGGTCAATCAAGTCCCTCGAGTATAGGGGACAATTTACTATTTTCTTGGTTGTTTGGCACTAACGGTACCAATGACCTGTCAATCCCATATTATTATTAAATAAAGTAACTCTTATTTAATTCAGTGTACACGAGACATATACATAAAAACATATACACATACGCACATGTGCATTCATTATTTACGCCATTGTGCCATATATACATTAATATGAAAATGTGCAATTTTATTTCAATTTCATAAATTGAAAAATTAAATGAAAAGCAAAAAAAAAAACAAAATAAAATGTGGAAAAAAGTGTTACGTTTTGTTTTCCACGAGTTGTATATATATAAATGTATATATACACGTATATACGACGGTGGATTTAAAATTAAAATGAATCAAAATTCATACAAATATCCAGACCATTATCATTATCATTTGCATTATCAGTGGAACACATATTATAATGACTTTCTGCGGTTTGTATATTTTTATTAATACAAAGCACAAAAAAAAAGGGTAAAAAAGTTTTTCATTGCTTTCATTTTAAAAATTCAATTGCTCCGTATACACGTACCTAACTGTACAAATATAAGCGCTAAATGATAGAAACATATATTTAGTTCTGGTATATTGTTAGAAAGCTTTTCCTATTATAATGAGAGTCGAAAATAATAGAATAAAAATTATACGTTTCGAAAAGCTCAATGACATTTTACTCTATGGTGTAGTATATATAAAACGTATACATACTAAAGTTCGTTTTTGCTTAAAGTTTAATTAAAATAAAAACACAAAAAACTCAAAAATGCGGTACGAAATAACAATTCAACTCGTTCACTCGTATACCATTACTATTACATATAATTTTTTTTTTTATTTTTTTTTGTAAGTTTGTAAGTAGTTTTTATTTAACCGTGGACGTTATTCATGCACTTGCACATTAATCAAAATAATGTTCAATGTACATAATATTATACGAGTATGTTATTCTCATAATTAAACGTTAAGTTGTATTGTATAAATGGTATACGAGCATAGAAAAATCATTGTTTTGAATTGGAAATACGGGAAGTTTTTGTTAATGTTAAGAGCTTTTAACATTTCAATTCGTTATATGTTTAATTTAAGTATGCAACTTTCATTTAAGCTCAAGGAATAGCCAACAAATTCAAAAATGGTGATTTAAATATTATCAATCGTTAAATATACATATAGATTTCCGAAATGTTATCCTGAATATCAATCGGGATAATTGATTGATTGATTTAAAATGTACGGCCAAGATTAAGCAGGATCTCCTGGAGTTGGCCGGGTCCACCGTATACCAAATTAATAAGATCGACCCGGTTACGAAGACCTCGGCAGCCAATAGTTAGTAAATTTATATGACGTAGGGAAGGGAAAGGTATTGTGGTAATGACAGAATTTGGTCCAGTTTCCCGGGAGCCAATATTCAAACTACTGTTAGCATAAGACAATCACAATTTTACTGAACTGAAAAATATACAAATATGACAATGTAATAATTTAATAATAGCCGCATATCTTGGCATTTGATCTGATCAAGATCAGATCATGTCTCATGAAACGACACAAAAATTTACAAAATATCTCCTTGAGGTTAGTATTACCGCTGCTTAAAGTAACCATTTAAAATTACAAAAAAAATTGGTATGTTACTACTCAAAACTAAATTCTTTTTTTTTGTCAAAAAACATCCATCTTGTTATGAAATTATCTGTCAAAAAAATTTCATCGACGCATTGCTTATTGAAACTCTATAGTTTAATGTCATTTGAAGTTATAACAAACGGCGACTAGATAAATTCAAATACAAAAAATGTGAATATTTCTTTTATTTTAGTTTTGAATGAGTTCGGTATTTGATTATTTCACTGCTACCAACCACTAAATACAAAATTATTGTGCACCTACATTTTAATAGCAGAACAATTTTTAGTTCAATTTGCGCCTTTGCTTATTATGTAATTCGTGATCTGATTTGGATCACATTTCGTCAAAAAATGCAGCTAATATAATAGTAACAAATTAGATTTTAAAACAATTGATTAAACTATACAAATCAATTGAATTAACCGTTTTATGACAAATCAAATTCGTCCATACATTTTTACAAATCTTTTTAAGGATAAAAGTACGGAAAGCGATAGTAAGCCTTTATAAAGTTACGAAAATCAATGAATAGACAATAACCCACCTATTAGTGGTCCGATTCTGATGACTGATATCTTGATCGGAAGATCTCGACATTTTTCATACATTAATTCTGTTAGTTTGGCTGTAACACAGTAGTTACTCCCAACGGACTCAGCTCTTCCGGTTACATCAGCCACTTTTAGTCCTGAGGAACTAAACCAAGCGGATTCGTTCACTTTAGCTATCTTGTATCTAAGCAGTCGACGTCGTTAACAGTATGATAAATATCCATGTTGTCATGGAGTTGGGAACACTGGAACACTGGATATATTTTTTTGCATTTCTTGTGATTTTTTCGTTGACTGTTTCCATCTTTAGATCCTTATGTAGGTTATCGTTTCTAATAAACCAACATGCATTGACAATGTACCGCAGTACTTTGTTCTGAAATGTTTTTATACATTTAACGGTCATTTTCTTTGTGTATCCCAGAGCTGGCTGCCATAGGTCCACACAGACTTAAGTATTTGCCTGCATAAAAGCAGATCATTGTGAATGGTAAGCTCACTATTTCTACCAATGAGCCAATATTTCTTTTTGAACTTTATATCCAGTCCTTTTTTTAGATGCTCTTTCCATTCTAATTTTGCGTCATATCCAGGTATTTTGCCGTGTTTGCATTTGACATTGCTTACTTATTTATGTAAATAGGTAGGTGAACCAGATTGCTGTATCATCCGTAAAGATTTCAATATCTGTTTCACCAGTAATATGTATGTCTCTCGTATAAAGCGAATACAAGACTAATCCCAGTACGATCCCTTATGATAGGCCTGCTTCAATTCTCTGGAGTGATCAAAACTCTTCTTTATATTTCACCCTGAAATATTCGCCTTCATTGTATGATTTTAATATCTCATAGAATTGCTTAGAAAGGTTGCAATATAATTTAAATTCTAGTCTTCGATACCGAACTTGATTCATCAAGGAAGCAACAACAAGGAAACTCTAGAATATACCTTTTTATTTTCAAGCGTCTTCTCAACCACTTTAGTAACTCTGTTACCTGCCTTATGGTGGAGTGTTTTTCCCTGAAACCAAATTGGTGAGATGGAAGTAATTTTCTTTAATCAGAGGTTTCATCCTTATATATAGATCTCTATGACGTTTTCTCATTAGGTGGCTTATTAGGCTTGGATATCATAATACCTTCTGCTATTTTCTCCTGCTCATGAACATATTTCACTCTAAATGATGCATTAACTATGTGTAGCAACTTCTTAATACACTTTTCTGACAACTTTTTAATAACTATTCCTGCAATAAGATCGTATCCAAGAGCTTTTTTTGCATTTAGGTTATGTTTGATTTCATTTTTGAATTCATTAATTGTAATTGGTCGTATGTTTTATTCGTCCTCTTTCTGCATTAGGAAAGTATTTTCATTGCTGTTTTTCTAGTCAAAGGTTTAAACGTTTCTTCCACATGTTCAGCAAAAAATCCGCTTTATCTTTGGGGCTTTTGGTTTTTTCAGTCCTTTTTTAGCTTTCCATAAAGAGTAATCACTTTCTTTGTGGCCAGAAAAACTTATTAAATATTTGTTGAAGCTTACCGCTTTGGTTTCTTGTATTAACTTCTGCAGCTTGTTTTTGATCTGATTGAAAATAGTTTTGCTCTCTGTTGCTCGATTTTGATGCCAGATTTTGCAGGTTTTCCACTTTTCTCTGACCAGATTTCTTATTTCCTGTATATATGTTTCGTTCTGTTGAGGTTTAATTTTTCAAGTTGTGTCTGTTTTTTTAAATGACTTGAAGATCAATACTTATCTCAATTAACATTGCGAATGATAAACCTTCATTATTTTCGATGTGGATATAGTTTTTTGAAATACCTTTACCTATCAAAAAGTCAATCACGTCTGGTGAACTCGAACCTCAATGCGTGTGTTTGGCATTGAAGTCTCCTTCTATGACGAAATTTGAGCCTGTCATTTTGGGCATTGAGAGGTAATCATCCTTTTTGGATAAGTTGATGCGCTGTTGGACAATATATTGCAGCAATAATCAAGTTTATGTTTCGTCATTTCCGTTACATTTTGGCATAATTTACGTTAAACTTTTTTATATACATTTTATAGTGACTCCTGTCGCTAAAAATATTTTCACATCAAAAATGGTCGGTTAAAAGTATTTTTCGCGGCATGGAAGTGCCCCTAACTACAGGGGCCAATAATGTGGTAGACGAACTTTAAGAAAACTAAAAAAAGTTATGAATTTCAAATTCGAATTTAACGGAATTAAAGAAATTTGAGAAGGTTTCCCAATTTTGTACTTGATAACGAAATGAGAATTTTTTATGCATACCTAAACAAAAATTCAAGATGAAACTATGCTGCACAGAGAAATTTCCCAGAATTCAATCAAGTAACATACGATGTTTCATCATCTAAATCCTGCTTAAATTTGATAAACTCAACATAGTATCACTATCATAAACTGGATAAAAGACCAGTCTAATGTTAAGTAACTAGAATTTTTTGTTTGTTAAGTTAAAGTTGCCGTCTATAAATTTAAAATAAAATTTCCATCGCAACACACATAAGGATCTCAACATTTTTTTTTTCTATAAAGATATCATAAAAATGTAGTTACTGTGTATAGTTGTTGTACAATAGAATGTTTTATGAGAAGATGCATAAATAATATTTCAGAACAGTCCACTATCAAAAATACACCCATACACATTGTCATGGAATACACATACTTTCTTTATCAAACCGAATAGTTTTCTTTTTCGTTGTTTTTATTAAAAAAAAAAAAAAAAAAAAAAAACAAAAAAAAACAAAAAAAATTTTCAGTTGATAAGAGTTTTTCTGTTTGAAATAAAATATCCTATACACGAAAACGGATATCAAATAGGAAGTCTTTAAAAATAAGTCGGCATATGTATACGTATGCAGTAAATTGACAGTACTTTTACGTTAATGTAATATTTGATATGAACATATACATTTTTTTTTGTAATATTTTGACTTTGAGATTATAACAACTTCCGCCACCCTCAGTATTTATGTAGTACATACGTTTATATGATAAATTTTCAATTTATTTTGCTGTACTGTACGCGGTAGTGTATATATGGAGTTTATTGTTTATGTAAAGTTCAGACAAAAATGAAAGCATAACAATCTACTTTGAATAATTTTTATATATTTTCTTTTAGAACTTTTTGATTATATTTCATATTTTAGAAAACATTTTTATAAGGAAATGAAGAAAATTGTATTTACATAAAAAAAGGCAACAACAAAACTACCATAGAAAAATGAAAAACTTTTAAATAAAGCATACAGTAAGATAAAAAAAATTATATTTAATAAAACTTTAAAAAAAAAATTCATTAAATTTGTTAAATAATGTTAGTACATAGTTGCGCGCTTAGTACAATTACTTGCTGTGTTTACCCAAAGCCCCCTTTATAACAAAGCCGCAATGATCAAAATCGAACTTAAAATAGAGGTTAACTCTACTTTTCATACAAATCGTATTTTAACATGAAAATGGCCTTAAAATAGATAATTTATGAATGATTAAAGAACCAAAAATACCTCTATTTACAAACACAACTATAATTCGTGACGCGCAAAATATAAAAATATAAAAAAAATGAAAAAAAGAAAACAAAAATTACAAAAACAAACTTTTTGTGTATGATCGAAATATCATAAGGCATTGATACTTCATAATTTGGTTTTCTATTACATTTATTACTTATTATATTCTAAAACTATTTTATTCTGCAAATATTGTTATAATTATTTCAGTTAAAAATTTGTCTGATCATTGCGGCTTTGTTATTTAGGAGGCTTTGGTTTACCTTATCGAGGACTTATTATACTACTAAAGAGAATAAAAACGCTTTATTGCTTTATACATATTTCTGTTATGATTTTACCCTTACCTAACTTGATAACAACTTGTTCTTGTAAATTGAATCTATCCATCGATTCAGAATTTAGTAAATATAGATAAAGCCTGAAGAGCATTAACCAAAAATAAAATTTTAGTTTTCTAAAAATTTTAAATTTGTATTGCAGCCACACGCAGCATGCAACCATTTAGAATGATTGTCCAGCATAGTATGATTGTCCAGCATGGTAACATTACCGGTTTCATATTATAACTAACCATATACTTTGATAATTCGCCCTCCTACTCTAATAATGTCAGCCAGAAAGGATTAAACGCCTTGAGTGTTTTATAATTTCTAAACCGTTCTTGAGTGTTTTTTATAATTATAGAATATTGGTGGTTTTGCCTACGCAAAGTATCATGGTTGCTTGGTTTATTCACATCTTAAACTTGATTGCAATGTTCTAGACTAGATAGGAGGTTAGTCTTCCTTTTGTTCTTCCGAGATTGATTGTTTCTCTGGCCTATTTGCATTGTTTTATAATTTTGAAAAAAATATTTCTTGAATTTTAGGAATAATGAGTACTTAAAATATCTTTTCTCAGTCGATTTGTTGTGTACCGTTTGGTTCTTATTCCCGAGTCTGATTATAGTGTTCATTGTATGAGTAGACTGGTTCTCGATCTTTTTAAATACTTGTCGAGATCTTAGGTATTTTTTTGAAGACAAGCTCGTATAGCCAGTCCCAGTGATAGAGTGTGGAGTGGTATTATGCCGGGTGATTTTTATATGCTGAACCTTTCAAATATCTCGGAAAAAACACTCTACTACGAACAAAATGCCCAAAATCAACAGTTAATACCGCGGGGGAAACTCCCTATGAAAGCAGCCACTTTCGGTTAGCCGATTTTCGCCAAAATTAGCTAAACTACGTACTTATTTTTAGTCAGAAAATCTGAATCTTCAATAAAAAATAGGGATTCCTATTTTAATTTCAAAGTTACAAGCCCAACCTACAACCTACTTATTTATTTCCTTATTTTTTGTCCAAAAGTAAAACATTCGAATTCTATTAAATGTTCTATATATTCCCGAATGACCTTCTCAAGGTGCATTGTGAAACTTCCAGAATTTTTCGTATTTGGCTGGGGTCTGTGATCAACTGCAGGTTCTTTTGAATCAATGCGTAGTTAATTTTGAATTGACTTACTTTTCGGAACTGGCATCTTGTTAAATGTTGTTTCGCTCGGTATTATTACATTTTCGATTACTTTCATCCGATGGTTCATTCTAGTCACTATACGTTCACATGTTTGATTCTATAGAGAGTGAATCTGAGTTTGTGCTCTTCGACCCGGATTTATGTTCATTAGAGAAATCGTGTTATTCTAGCTTTAGCCTCCAACGAAGGAGTATTTCTGATGCCACCTACTATAGTGGTTTATGAACTGTGACAACGACAAATTTACGTCCATATAGGTATGGTGTAAAACTTTGTACTGCTCAAACAACTGCGAGCATTTTTTTTTTGACAGTATAATAGTTTTGCTCGGCTTTGTTTAATGAACGACTAGTAAAAGCCTCTTTCACATTTTTCAAACCTATAAACTTTTCCTAAGAGGTGTTTATTGATTCGGCAATCTGTGAGAATATGGGGATGAACTTCCTTTAGTAGCTTGCGAGGCCTAGGAAAGTTTGTACTTCCATTTTGCTCTTCGTTGCGTAAATTTGATTGCCAGTTTTGTAGGCCTGGTTTATAGGCCTGGTAGTATCTATTCTGCTTGACTTTTTAATTCCATACTAGCTAAATCTGCATCTTTGCAGTTGTTTACCAGTAGATTTTTACTGTACTGGATGTCGACTTTCAGATGGTTTATCATGTCTCTGCCCATGATACCTTTTTCGTTAGTGGGAAAGTCATTCTGCAATGAACAACGTGAATTTTTGTAAAGTTTTAAATCCATTTTTAAATTGGTTTTTGATGTCATATGACCCTAACGTTAAGGTTTTATGTCGTACGTAGATTCTATCTTCTGTTTTGCTCTGAGCAGGATTAGCGATTTTGTAGTCATTTTGGAGCTAGGGTGTTGTGGTTCGTTAATTTGTGTGTCTGGTGTGTGTTGGATATGTGATTTCAAATTAAATGCGAGGTTTTCTGGTGCTACGTTCAAGATTTGGCCTTAAGAGTATGATTGCTGACGGATTAGGACTATTTGCACGGCATTTCAGGTTTTGGACTCACACATCGATCCACTCCTACTCGTCGCTGAGTTCATTAAAGTTGTCCGATTGTTTTTCGTGTAGTAATTTACTTTTGAGTTAGGAAACTGGCCTTTTAGATACCTCATACTTTAGATGCTAACCCTATTGGTGGTAATCTTAAGAGGCGGTAGTTTTAAGGAGATACAATTTTTTAATTTTATTTATATTTCAGGACGATGGCTCTCTACCGTATTTTCGCAGATAAAATTTCGCAACCAAAATTTTGCAGATAAGTTATAGCAGGCTAAATAACCGCATAACAAATATGTCAAATGCTTTTTCATCGATTGTTAATAAAATCGCTCTAAAGTAAAGACGCAAAAAACAATTCCGCAGACAAAAATATTGCAAACCACCAATATCGCAGAAAAAATATAGTTTTAAATTTACAAATAAAAATATTGCATATGTCATCAAAAATGCGCATTTTTGATGGCATATGCAATATTTTTATTTGTAAATTAATTTCTACCTGGATTACGATTTTTGTTTTGTTTTCGTTTTTACTCCTTGTGGAAAAACTAATTGTTGTTGTAATTTCGCATAACTATCCTTTTTTTGCTATCTTTAGAAAATATTCAGTAATCTCTCGTAAAGCGCGGTTAGCGGTTGGCGAATTCTTTAAACAAAAAACGAGGAATTTTGTTTAACATGATTTTGTTTTGCAGAATCGTAGATACATTATTTACAATCTCCACAAATACCTTAATAAAAAAAAATACATATGTAGTAAAAAAACCACTTCTTAAAAAAATATCTAGACGCAACATGAAATAAAAACGCACAGTATTTAACCGCGCAATGTGAAGGATTTCTGTAAATGATATGAATGCCGAAATATCGTCTAACATTTGGTTACATCTCCAAATTGGAATTTAGCGTCTTTTACTGATTTGCAGTAAAATTTATAAAGAAAATTTATAAATTTTTTGCCGCGAGAGGCGCTTTTTCAACTTTTCCATTCGTCAATTAAACGTTGTGATTTGTTTGCGATATTTTTGTGTTGGAATTTTCTTGTTTGCCATCATAGTAGCATGCGGAAAACAAATGACTAAACATGTATTCGAAAATTTTTGTGTAACTGAAATATTGATGCTACATTGTTTTGTTTGCGATATTATTGTATTGCGACAAAGTACGGCCATATATTTGTTGCGATATTTTTTTTGCAACATGACGTAGGTTAACCAGGATGATAGGTTTAATTTAATAATCATTTGTGTAATTTATTATTTAATAAATAAAAATTTAGAAAACGTCCTAAATACTCCTGTCTAAGAGAAAGAATTAAGCATCGAGCTAAATTCTAAAGTTACATAAAGAAGTTTTAGTTTCACAAATTAACTTTAAAAACGTTCCAAAATGTTTTAATTTCTCTCATCATGGGAGATTCCTTTTCCGATCTCAACACAAAACGAGCGAGTTTCTCTAATTTGGGGAAATTAATGATTTCAGGATGAGTGGATCTATCCGATAAACTACTTTTTGTGTTTAAATATTATCCATCAACACTATCTCTTTGTGAATTACTATCACCATATTTCTTAAAAATTCTCGCTTACGTTTGGCCAGTGACAAAAGCTTTTAAAAACATTCCACATAAAATTAGTCTATAATAAACAATTAAAATTTATAATAATTTTTAATCGATGATGGGAATTTTTAATCGATAATTTTGGTCGATGATGGGCAAAATTTAGATAAAATTCGAATTTAAATTTAAAATTTTTATCCAATAAACTATTCGATATTTTTGTGATACAGAGAATACCAAATTCGATTATTATGTTTATTATCATTATCATTATTATTAAATACTATCATTATTCAATTGAAATATTATTTTGTTTTGTGAAAAGTTAATCGAAATTGAATCCATTTTTATATATAAATAATGGTAATTTCAATTCAACCTAGAGATAAAATTAATTTAAATTAATTAAAATTTTATATGGAATAATTTGAATGGCTAAAGGATTTAATGTATTGCCTGTTTATAGATATTATCACACAGGGTGGTACAAATTTTTATAAAATTATCATTCATTACATAACTCCTATATTTATGGTAATATGAATTAGATGGCACAAGAGACAAGTAGTTTTATGTGAAATAATACTTTGTCGGAATTCTTTATACAATTCTGCTCTATATCGTATACGAGTTGAACATGAATTGAAATGTCATATTCAACATACCTCAAATATCATATTAACATATACAACCCTTATACATAATATAATGTAAAAAAAAAATCTGACAACAGATATAATACAATTCCTTTGCAATATGAATTAAATTTTATGAATGTGAGTACATTCGTATACGGTATACAGGTATACGAAGGCGGTTATCTCATTTGTTTATTAAATTTTTTCAGTAATTTACACCTGGCATTTATAGGTAAATATATGTACTCTTATGTGTTCATATATGTAAACAATGTTACCCTTGCTCTAAGTCTTTATGTTGTAATTTACTGCCAGGTGTTGCCATTTCTCGTATATACATATAGGTTGTATCGTTTTTGCTGTTATATCGAGGATTAAAATGTTTTCATGGTAACGGTCCGTGTTGCTTGAAAATATCATTTGTAACATATATATTTTTTGGGTTAATTATCTACAATTTATATATGATGATGTTATAACAAAATGCAATTAATAACAGATCCTTGTGCTAGAGTAATGATCGTGTTATTTGAATAATTTAAATTTTACAAATTCGTTTAACTAAACCGTGTTCAATCGATTATTATGTCTCTCCGTTTCAATCATTTTGTCTCTCTTTCAATTTGTTCTTTTGTCGTTGAGTTTATTAATAAGACTCCAAGAAGCTCTCATTTTTGAGTCTCCGCTATTTTCGTATCTAAGTACTCGATAGAACTATTTCTAATTTTTCGTTTACTTAGTATGTTCTCGTTTAAAAGTCTTATACTTTTAGACGTAAGTTTAAAATGCATCATAAAAAACGATAGTGAGATCATACTCACCCCACACGAATTATGTGAAAACTACACTCTCTTCTAAACAAAACTCTCGACATCATTAACTGCTATACTATATTCATACATTTTCGCAAATCATTTTGAAGCATAAACATTTGGAAACGGGTAAGCCTTTACAGGTTTTCGAAAATTAATAAAAAGTCAATGACTCATGTAATAGTGGTCCTTTTTTGATGATTGACACCTTAATCGAAAGCTCTTGACACCAGTATAAATACTGTTTTTAAATATTTAGACATTTTAAAGTATTTTTAACCTTTTAGGCTCGAAAAAGGGTAAGTCTTTACAGATTTTCGAAAATGAATAAAAAGTTCATAACTCATGTAATAGTGGTCCGCTTTTAATGACTGATACCCTAATCGAAAGCTCTCGATATCTGTATTAATACTGCTTTTAAATATTCAGATATTTTCGCAAATCGATTTTTAGTATTAAAATTTGAAAAGAGGTAAGCTTTTACATATTTTCGGAAATGAACAAAAAGTCAATAACTCACGTAATAGTGGTTCGTTTTTGATGACTAATACCTTAATCGAAAGCTCTCGATACCAGTATTAATACTGCTTTTAAATATTCAGATATTTTCACAAATCAATTTTTAGTATCAAAATTCGAAAAGGGATAAGCCTTTACAGATTTTCGAAAATGAACAAAAAGCCAATAACACACGTAATAGTGGTCCGTTTTTGATGAATGATACCTTAATCAAAAGCCTTTGACTTCAGTGACAATACTGCTATATTTTATTCGTCCATTTTCACATATTATTTTAAGCATACAAATATATAAAGGGGAAAGTCTTTACAGATTTTCGAAAATGAATAAAAAGTCAATAACCCATGTAATAGTGGTTCGATTTTGACAACCGATACCTTAATCGAAAACTGAAAATCCATTGGCTTGATTGGTAATCTTTAAGACAATAAAACACACGCGTCAAGGTCAAACTGATGACATTGTGGTTTTGAAGTATATAGTAACAAAAGCATCCAAGTAAATTATTTGTTATTTACATCGCCAACGTTCAAATTTTACTTCCACAAATTGTTATTTACTAATGCATCTTTATTGTTCATATCAAAGATGTACCAAAATACTTTTCGTATATATACAGTATTAATAAATTTATCAAAGATTTAACTAACACATCTATTGCAGAGTTATAAATTCTCATTTCGAAAACCAAAAGCTTTAATATTTTATGTATAGAGCATAAAATATAAATGTATACTGATTAGAACTAAGCTTATCTTAAATAAAGCAACATCAAATTTATAATCATGTTAAGCTGTGAGATAAGGCATTTGTTTATACATGAAGATAATAACTTTTCGTTTATACATACACCACTAACATAATACTTGCATGCAGGTATATCTTTACTTTGCCAGATTGTTTTGTAAATAATCTAACATTGTATATCGATAGAGATTCAGTATTTTGTGGTCTGTTTGTTTTTTTTTTTATGTAAATTCTGTATTTTTTGTTCTCGAACATTTTAAGTTTATGTTTTATATATTATATATATATGGTCTATGCTAAATCATCTATAGTTATGTTTACTACTGTTGGCTTATATAGTCTATAATAATATGGAGGAATAAAATAAAATTATACAAATTGAGTGCCCCTCTTTATGTATATTACACACATGTATCCAATCTATGTATATAAAACTAACCTAGAAATGTAAATAAGACAAGAGATTTAAGTTGATTGAGAATATTGAGATTTAAAATACAACAACAATAACTATCCCATATAACTCGTGGTAAATAAAGAAAAAGGGTTTCGATACTATGAATATTTTAAGATTTAGGCTTTAACCTATTACATATGGGTTCAAAAATATACAACCAACAACCTAAAAGGTAAACAAATAAAATTTATATTTTACATATACACATACACGCACACCCACTAATATAAATGTACCAAATTTTTTTTTAACTCAGTCTCGTTAGATAAATAAATATGTTAGGCAATTTGAATTATGCGGCTTCGAAGTTATAAAAATGTTGAACAAAACAAAAAATTCATATATTTGTGTAACTGTGAGGAAAACTGACAAAAGCTCTCCGTAGAATTTATAATGAACATAACATGAAAATATTATTCCTATATATATAAAACTACTTCATATATAAAAATATAATATTGACATCACAGCGCGTAGAAAATGTTAAATATTTTAACACTCGTGTAAAAGACGCTTTACACCAAAGTTTCATTAAATTATTTCCTTATCGTCGCATGAAAGTAATTTACATATTCTCATGTTTTTCATTTTGGAAAACAAAAAAAAAACATTATATATATATATATATATATATATATATATATATATATATATATATATATATATATATATACAGCGATTCCATACGAAACCGATCACGAGTTGTCCTGACCCCTTTAGATTTTGATGAAACTTTTCAAAAATGTTCCCTATGTTTAAAAAACATGAAAAATGATTTTTGTTTTTTTTTCGGCACTGTACTTTTTGACAGTGGCGCACGGCATTCTTCGTTTTTCTTGATTTTTCTTGAAAATGCTAATTTTTGAAGTCCTCTTTCTCAAAACCCACTTGATCTCAAATGAAAGGGAATGAATGTATCCTATAAATAACCATATAATTACAATTTTTAAAAAAAATTTAATTAAAGAATTTAATAAAATTTTTTTTAAAAATTGTAATTGTTTTTTTGAAAAATGTTATTTCCCGTTATTTCGACCCCAACGAGTAATCAATTTTTTAGTTTTTTTTTTTTTCAAAAAACTTATTCATTTATCAAACAAATAAAAAAATAAAAAAAGAAGGCCTATCTTTCATTTTTAAAATTTGCCCAGTCATTTTTAAAATTTGACAACTAGGTCGGTAATAAACAATCTCACAGCCTAATGATTATGTTTTGGTGCCTCAGATATAGCTACCAAGCTTGTGAATTCAAACTACTATCGTTTTCCAACGTATGACCGGTTTCCCCGTTTTTATAATACAAGGCAAATGGATGTATTGTACATTGAGCATTCGACCAATTAAATCCTTAAACCGCATCCTGAACTACAAATGAATAGTTTTCAGAAAAGTCACATATAAATATACATTCATCAGTTGCTACATTTAATTTTCTATATTTCAGGAAATCTGCTTGTTGTTTTGCAATAAACGAATGTGGTACTATGTTGTGTAGTTGTTCACCCAGTTAATCTGTGAAAGCCAATGTTGATACGGTTACTGTTTGCATGGTGAATCGATCTACATTCTGCCACTGCTTGAATGTTATTTCATCTATACAATTTTGTAGAAAGTTTGCAGATAAATCCCTAAGAATATTATCGGTTCCCGGGCAGATTGGACATTCATTTAAATAGCATAATGTGCTTGGAGTATCGCAGATAATCTGCGAAATAAGATCTTGATAACTTCCCACTTCGTGTGATGAAAGGTTCATAGATTAGATTTTATTAAACATAAGTTTAATATTTTAATGATATATGCAGACGCAAATAGTATGTGTGCCACTAGAGTTTGCTAGATACGCAGTGCCCTGGACGAAGTGCAGCAAAACTAGAAAACCCAATTTATGTATTTGTATAGGTTTTTTTAAATTTTTGATGACCTTCCTTCAAATTACAAAGAACCAATTTACGCTGATTTGTAAAAATAACTCATTTTCGACTTATTTCATCTTCATAAAATTTCTGCACCAACAATGCTAATTCTTGATTAAAAGTTGTTGATCCCACTTTGGTGTTCGGTGTTGACATGATACCTTTTTCTTTTTGAATCTGTTTTGCTCTATTTGCCATATGATAGGACACACCAAACTCATCTTGAATTTTCCGAACAGGCCATCGGTTTTTGGTGCCGATGTTAAAATCATATACTTTTCATTTGTTGTTGTAGACATTCCATATTTTTCTCGTAATTGTTGAATCATTTCAATACTATCGCCTGGTATGTCATTATCGGGATGTCCGGAACTGCACGGAAGACATCTTTAGATATTAGAAAATTTTCATGTTGCTTAAAGCAAAAACTTTTTGATATTAAATAATAAAGATTATATTAACAACCAATTTAGGGTTTTATTGCATTGCCAAAAGTGTCAGTTAGTGAACAATTCAAGAAAAATTTGATAGATTTTTTTGATTTTTGGTTTATAATATTCAGATCCTGAAATATTCAAAAAATCATATTTTAAAAATGAAAGATAGGCCTCCTTTTTTTTTGTTTGATAAATGAATAAGCTTTGAAAAAAAAGAAAGAAATTGATAATTTGTTGGGGTCGAAAATAACGGGAAATATCATTTTTCAAAAAAACACATATATTTTCTTTAATAAACAATTTTTTAAAAATTGTAATTGTACCGTTATTTATAAGATGCATTCATTCCCTTTTATTTGAGATATACAACATTCAAATCGGTTAAGTAGCATTTGAGAAAGAGGACTTCAAAATTTAGCATTTTCAAGAAAAATCAAGAAAAACGTAAAACGCCGTGCGCCACTGACAAAAAGTACAGTGCCGCAAAAAACAAAAATCATTTTTAATTTTTTTTAAACATAGAGAACATTTTTGAAAAGTTTCATCAAAATCTAAAGGGGTCAGGACAAAATTTCCGTTTCGGTTAAAATAACCGATCGGTTTCGTATGGAATCGCTGATATATATATATATATATATATATATATATATATATATATATATATATATATATATATATATATATATATATATATATATATATATATATATATATATATATATATATATATATATATATATATATATATATATATATATATATATATATATATATATATATATATATATATATATATATATATATATATATATATATATATATATATATATATATATATATACTGAGAGGAATATATCGTTGTGGCACCCGACAAATTGCCCTCCCGAATTGTTCGGTTCTTACAAAAATGTCTCTTAACATTATCACAACTTATCATTGCAGGATTACTGCAATTCAGAAAAAGGTTATGGCAACAAAATTTTCTGGTCCGCACATAAAGAAAATAGTTTGGATAGAACCGTAATAGGTGTCAAGTTGACTGATATTCGGTAGAGTTAATCGATCTTTAGTTTGAAATTATTATAAAAGAAGTTTTTGAAAACTTCCATCAGTGTAACCATAATTCAGTTACAGCATATTCAGCCGTAGTTGACACAACTGAAATAATTTGTGTTAATAGATGACCCAATTACCATCAGTGTTAGTGGTTTGGGTTCAACTGGTCGAGAGGGAGGATCTTATTATTTTGATGTTGTATGTTATAAGCCATATTTCGTTCTGGCGAAGTGAAATTTCAAAGAGGGAGGATCTTATTATTTTGATGTTGTATGTTATAAGCCATTTTTCGTTCTGGCGAAGTGTTCCGGTGTTCGGGTATACGTAGGCCTCTTTTGTAGGTTTTGTTAGTATTAAGGAGTTAGTTGATTTATTGGAGATATTTTGAAACTTCAGGCACGAAGCATATGTCTCTGGTAGTGTCTGCGGCCTTTGAATGGTTAGCATTTTAGATAGTTCGCTATTTGAACCTCGAAAAAAACGTCAAGAGCTCGGTTTCGGTATGTTTCTTTTGTGGTATCGGGAGAATATTCTTCAGTTTTTATTTTGTTAACTATCAGTGAGAATTAATGATTAATATTCGCATAGAATTCGTATATGCTTATAATTTTTAATCGTCACTAAAGATATTGTAGAATATTAAAGCAGCATCGGCATTGTCACTCATTTTTTGCCTAATACTTTGAAGTATGGCTCTGAATATTGAATTGTTGCGCACGATCTCGTAATCCTTCAAGATATTTACATGATGGATCCACGATATATACTAAGTGGTGCCATCAAAAATCTGTAGGTCCTTAACGCAATCTGGGAATCTATACTAATTTCGACAAGATCTACTGTTTAGTTTTCGGTAATATTAGTGTTTCTGTTTTGTGAATTATACGGGATTCTCGAGCTTCAATAATCTCTGTTCGATTTTCCTGGAGAATATTAGTACTACTTGATGTCTTTTTAAACTTTTGCATATATCAGTAGCCCCAACCATGTTCTACCGATGAAAAAAATCCTTCAGAACACTTCAAAATGACATACATGTTTTTCAAGGAAAAATTGTTTTAATCAGAATTTTACAACTACTTGCCAAAAAAGTAGTTTAATTTTTATTAATTGTGAAAAAAACTTTCTAAATGAAAAAACTCTGAGCTAACTTGTGTTAATTAATTTTCAAAAATTTCTAAGCATAAGGACTAAGGCCGTTTGCGAATCGGTTAAATATTTAAATATTTCAACTTTGGTAGAAATAAAAAATGATAAAAGTAGATAAAATAAATTACTAGTAAATGTTTTATCTATGGTTATATAAGGTATATATTATATAAAATATGATTAACATTTTTAACTGCACCGCGACCAGTTAAAAATTATGTGGTTAATAAAACGTTAAAATTTTACCTTTTTACGCGTTTTTAGTTCCTTTCGCACACAGACTAAATAATACTTAGTAAAGGAGTTTTATTCAACTTAAAATAACGTAATAATTTATTTTCAGAATCCAAACTAAAACAGGTGAATATTGCAATTTAGGTATATTCTCGCCTTTAATTTAACTAAATTTTTTTCTCAAAATGGCCGCCGAGTTTTAAACATGGATTTTGGTCCAGTGGAATAAATTAATTTAATATTAAAAAAGCTGTACATTAATCTTACTTTAGATTGGAAACAAATTTATTTGCTTAATTGTACTGTTTTTTAAACTTGTGTCGTTATTTTTTGATTTATAAATTCACAAAATAAAACTATAAAGTGAACAATTTATTTAGTGAATTGTTACAGTATTTTATTAAATTATATTTTTTCATTTTTTTTTTAGTGAACCATTACGTTGCTTCACTAAAAATGAAAAAATATAATTTAATTGGATCGAGCTATTGATCTCTAACAAAGTTATATAATAAACGAGCTGTACGACAAAAATAACCATAAAGTGAAATATATTGCTGTTGTACATATATAGTGTTATAATGTCTAACACGAGAAATAAGACAAGGTTCACGGTTAATTTAGAATCTATTCTAAATTTGGAGGAGCCATCCAACAAAGATTTAATGTATGCGATCCGTGCCTTACTATCCAAATCGCATGTATTAGAAAAAAATAAATGGATGAACTTCAGTGTGACGTGGCTCAACTTAGTAATGAAAATAAAACACAAAATGAAAAAATAAATCAACTAGAACTAAATGTCAACCAAATTACTGATGAGCTAAATAAACGTCATAAAATCCAAAAATGTATAATTTAAGCAACGGAAATTGATAAATAATGATCACTACTACTGAAGATTTCCTCCAGCGCCTTGGCAACTTCGGAAACGCTGACATAAACGATATTCATTTTGTGTTTATCAAGAAATTAAAACTATCGAATGGTAACTACGAAACAAATATTCAAGCATAATTAGATTCAAGCCTACGGAAAAGGAAAAATTTCTTTTATTTATAAAGAAGGGCCAAAGGCCCAATCACAGCCGACCAATTGTTTGCAGAAAGTAATACTAAAACAAGAATTATATATTTTCGCGATCGATTAACTCCAGAGAATATTAAAGTTATGAATGAATTACGAACTACGTAAAATGTTCAGATTATATACAAATTTTGGCATCGCAATGGCCGTATTTATGCGCAAATAAACAAAGATACACCAACCTCACAAAAAATTACCAGTTTAAACGACATTGAAGTAGTAAAATCATCAAATCAGCCTTGATATATAAGTACATATTTCACTTAAGTCAAAATTTAATTATTTAACTGTAACTTGTATTATTGCCTTTTTGTAGTGTTGCCTTTGAACAGAAAAAAAAATTTAATTCACAATTAGCTAAAGACATAATAAGTTGAAAGTCATTGATCTTTTGCAACTTCGACATCCACATTTTACGAAACACTAGATTTCATTTTAAATAAATACTCCAATTCAGATGTGTTAGGCGACTTTAATGTTAATTACCTGGATGTGAATGATAAAAGTACCAGAGATTTAGAAGATTTGATTCTCAGTAATGGATTTTTTATACTTAATAGTAGAAGCAGCGATTATAGCATTCGAATTTCCAATATAATTTCCACATGTATTGATTACGTGATTACAGATCGAGTAGATAAAAAATTTTTCCTTAGTAAGCACGATGCTCATTTTCAGATCATCGAATGATTATATTAGATATATTTTATAACGACGTGCCTAAAACGGAAAATGTTATCTCCGATCTTTTGAACACTTAATTGCAACTACAAAAAATATTATGAACCAAAACGGTCTAAAAATAAAGCCGAATGTAAGGATTCATAAGCCATGGTTTGATAAAAAAACTATTAAGTCTAATGAGAAATCGGGATAGGGTTTATGTTCTACACAAAAATATCCAAACAATGAATATATTAAAAAACAGTTTAGGGAACTCCGGAACAAATGCACCTCAATGGGTAAATCGTTAAAAATAAATTTCTACTCGAGTAAAAATTAAAATCTAAGGCATATTTTACTCCTAGATTAACTTTCCTCGTTAACGATTCTATAGCGAAGGGAAATTTTCCAAATGAATTAAAGATTTCGAAAGTTACACCAATTTTTAAAGGTAATCAGAATCAATTTGGTTTCATTAATACCCAGGCTGTGGTAGCTAATTTGTGCAATTTAATTTATAATGGAATGGAATATAATGGAAAACAACTGTTTATTGGAGTTTTGCTTATTGACATACAGAAGGCATTTGATTGCGTCAATCATAAAACTCTTATATCTAAGTTACAATCGTTAAACCCGAGTGAAAACACCTTTAAACTCTTGTGACATACCACAAGGATCAATATTGGGTCCTACCTTATTTAATTTATATATCAATGATATGCTACAACTTAATTGCGTTGGTTTAATTCAGTGATATGCTGATGATGCTGCGATTGTGTACCATACTGAAAGTCCTAACGATTACTAAACAATATGCTCTACGATTTAACTTTGATTGATAATTGGCTAGCAGCCAACTCACTGAGCATTAACGTTCTTAAAACTAATTACATTCTTATTGATAGTAAAAAAAATTTTACTACCAGCCAAACCAATTTAAATTTAAAACCATAAAAGTAAAACAAGTGAGTTCTGCTATGTACCTAGGAATTGTGGTTGCCGATAAATTTAAATGGAATGGGCATTTGCTAAAAGTAAAAAAAGCTATATGTCAAATTATATTTAGTTTGAGAAAAATTCGACCTTTTATTAACGAAAAAAGTGCATGGCTACGCTCATATAAATTCACACCTATCATATTACATGAATTTTATTTGGGGTTCAGCCACTACAACAAAATAACAAGATTTGCAAATTTTACAAAATACGGCAATTAAATTCATAAAATGCCTTCTCCGATTGACGCCGACTACTCATTTATACAACTCAAGGTTTTTGCCACTTACTTTAATAGCCTACCTTTGAAGTAATATTCTTTATTCACAAAATTCATAAAAAAAAAATTTAATAGTAAAGTTTTCTTTTTAGCTCAAAATTTAAATATTAATAAGCCTACTAATCATTCAAAACGCTGTACTGAAAATCGTTGTTTTTGACTCGGAATCTTTTTTATGGATAGTGCGATATGTATATATATATATATATATATATATATATATATATATATATATATATATATATATATATATATATATATATATATATATACTGATGTACATATGCTTCATAAATAAAAAAAAAACCTTTGAATAGCGAACAAATTGGAATTACAATCGTTAACCTTCAATCTTAATTCTCGCATACAAAAAGTATGTACACCAAAAAAAAGAAAATTTCGTAATTTTGTTTTAGTTATGTTATCCCACACACATATCCTAATATCATCACCATGTCGTTAATTTTTCAATTCCGCGCGTCTCCCTAAATTTCCATAAAAAGAACACACGCACACCAAAAAAGTAATAATAATGAAAATATCAAGGAATTTAAAAAAAAAAAAACTCAACCAAAAATACAAAAGCACACACGAGCAAAATAATCCTAACAAAAAATACGTACAGAGAAAAACGAAAGACGAAAAAAATCTTCGTCGTTCATATAAACGAAACGAAAAAATAATTTTCGCTTAATTTTCTTTTTGCTCTCGGTTCATCTTTTCTTCGATCATATTTTTTTTTTGTTTACCATAACCTTGGTATATACAAAAAAAATTAAAGCTTTCGCACAAAAACAAAATCTAAAACTTGTATACATAAAGATTAAATAATGATGAGTTTGGAATGGTTGAATGTAATGGTTTGTATGTAATATTCTAGGACCTGACTATGTTTGTCAGTTATCGCACGAGATCATGTATTACTAAGTATCCTAGCAAACAAAATTACAATTAAAAAGTTTTACTCGTTTTAGTGCTGCTGTTGTTAAAAATTAGTTTAGTTAGGTTTTAATTTTAAAAATTATGAAAAGTAGAAATTGAAATTGAATTTTACTCGTTTTTCATGCTTATTGTAATGTTTTGGGGAAAAATTTCGGGGATACGAACCGTAGTTGAAACGGGTGTTTTGTATCAGTAAGAATAATATAATTATAGCTTATAATTTTGTTCATAATTCAAATGCATATTTTTTGTTGATTTTTGTGGCTGTTAAAAAAATGTACATTTATATATATATATATATATATATATATATATATATATATATATATATATATATATATATATATATATAGGGTGTACATAAAGTGGCTGACACGAATGGTACCGTTGGATTCCTTGATCAAAGCAAACATGACTTTACTTCTAGCACTTTGCACTGTGAAGCTCCCCTATCAAGTTATAGACGTTTGAATAGAAGCCTTCCAACGTCGTACCTTGTATTAAAGATAACTCAATATCTAGAGAAGGAACCATTTGTTTTTCCCAATGTTTATATCGTTAAAAAGCTGATAAAATTTTCTTTCAAATAAAGTAAAATAAATATATATTTAAAAAGTATTTAAAATAAAACGAAACTTTTAAAATTGAAATTTTTTTAAGAAAATTTTTTGTTCTTTACCATTTATCTTTTAACAATTACTCTACGACAATAAATATTTTTTGATTAAAAGATAGTTCAGACTCTTAGCTTTCAGAAAAATTAACTATTTGTCATATTTGCATTAATATGTTATCTAAAAAAATTAAAAGAAAATTTTCTTTATTAAACTTGCGTCTAATAAAGAAAATTTTACTTGAATTAAATAAACTTGAATTAAATAAATTATTTACAGTAGAAAGTTAACTGTTAACAAAATGGTTATGTTTCATAAAATAATTAAATATAAATTAGTCTTTAAACAATTGTAGGCCATCTAAAAGTGAATTAGTTAAAATTTAAAAAATCATAATTTAACATTTATTAAAACATGAATCCTTATACCTCTAACGAATATGTGGATATGGTAATCATTTTATAGGAGACTAATGGAGTTCGGACCGTTGCTAAACGGATATATCGAGTTTGATACCCCAATCGTAGATTACCATCTGTAAATACTTTTGTTAATGTAGATCGGAATTTGCGGGAGAACGGCACTTGTTTAAATATTCGGAGAGATCTACCAGTAGGTACATCAACATCACACCATAATGCTGATAAAGTGATGCGTGAAGTTTATAACAATACCACGACTAGTATTTGGAAAATTGCAGCAAAAACCGGAATTGCAAAATTTATCGTACACAAGCCAATTAAAAAAGAAAAATTCCATCCTTATCATTACCAAACAGTACAAGACATTTTGGAAAGTGATAAAACATTAAAAAAAAATTTTTTTTTTAAAACACGAGATTTTTGGTTTCCAAAGAAGATAATTTTCACAAATGAAGCTGCATTTACTCGGGACGGATGTATAAATTTACACAACATGAATTCCTAGTCATCAAATAATCCTAATTTAAAAATTGTAAACAGTTACCAACATAAATTCACAGTAAATGTATGGTGTGGTATTTTTGGAGACGAATTACTAGGACCGATCATACTTCCAGACAGATTAGATGGTATAAAATATTTAATTTTTTTTAAAAACCAATTTGAAGAACTATTGGAAGAAGTTCCATTGTTTAATTTACGATGTATGTGGTTTATGCATGATGGTGCTTCACCACATTTTGCAATAAATATACGATCCCACTTAAACACTTTATTTCCAAGGCAGTGGATTGGCTGCGGAGGACCTATACATTGCCCAGCAAGATCACCGGATCTAAATCCGTTAGATTCTAACCTCTGTGGTCATTTAAAAACTAAAGTTTATTCTTATCCCAGATAAAGCAATGTTAATTGCTAGAATATATGAAGCTTAAACGAAATCAAACGGGATAGCAACGTTTTCGTAAAAGTTCGCAATTCATTTATGAATAGGTGTTTGGAATGCGTGGTAATTTTGAGAATTTGTTCGAAATATTGCGAAATATTATTACCAGTACTTATTTCTAACTCAATACTTGAGTAATTGTTAAAGGATAAATGGTAAAGAAACAAAAAAATTTCTTAAAAAAATTTCAATTCTAAAAGTTTTGTTTTAATTTTAAATACTGTTTAAATAAATATTCATATTTATTATACCTTATTTGAAAGAAAATTTTATCAGCTTTTTAACGATATAAACATTGGGAAAAAAAAGGGTTCCTTCTCTAGATATTGAGTTATCTTTAATACAAGGTACGACGTTGGAAGGCTCCTCTTCAAACGTATATAACTTGATAAGGGAGCTTCACAGTGCAAAGTGCTAGAAGTAAAGTCATGTTTGCTTTGATCAAGGAATCCAACGGTACCATTCGTGTTAGCCACTTTAGGGACACCTTGTATATATATATATATATATATATATATATATATATATATATATATATATATATATATATATATATATATATATATATATATATATATATATATATATATATATATATATATATATATATATATATATATATATATATATATATATATATATATATATATATATATATATATATATATATATATATATATATATATATATATATATATATATATATATATATATATATATATATATATATATATATATATATATATATATATAATATTGATGTTATATTGAATTATGCTACATTTATATCAGTCTTAATCCAATTTTAACTAACTGCAAAAGTTCAGATAATCACAAAAAAAAATGTTTGTTAGTAGTGTGCTACCTAATTTACGCATAGCCACAGCAGGCTTTATAGTCAATCAGTAAAAGAAAGAGTCGAATTACAAACTGTTGTTAAAGACATAATGTTAAAGTCCAAGTTTAAATTAATTCCAACCAAATACAAACATTTGGGGCCGTAGCAAACTATTTTGGGCCGTAGCTTAATTCCTGGGCTACTTTGCAGGCTTTTATGTAATGCTCTGCAGCATTTCATTGGGAAAATATCGTCATCAAAAAGCGTTCCGGGAATTTATTAAGCAAAAGAGCAACATATAGAGTTGTTAATATAAGGATATGGCCAATTGTAGTTATATTCTTCCATGGTCAAATGATTGAGCACTTGACTTGTACATTGTAAATATGCTTCTTGCATTGCTTAGTATAGTAAAAGCTACTTCATGAAGTATGCAGTAGGTATTAGCGACCCGATTGTGATTTCTGAAAAAGTGATCGATCTAAATTGTGCTGGCAACAACGTAAAGTTGGTATTGATATTTTACTGTCTAAAGATTGCTTGTTCAATAAAAAACTGGACCAAGCATCTTGAAAACGTATAGTCCTCAACAAAAAGAATTTTTAATGCTGTGTGAGCGAATATTTTTACAAAAAAAATTATCTATATTAAAGGATTATGAGGAATTAAGGATACTCGGTGACATCATAGGTCGAATTAAATGATACTCTCAATTTAACTATATTTCGGCAGTAACTGGTAAACTTTCCATTCGAAAGACATTCGGTTGCAAAATTTGATAATGCACAGAACTGGGAAATGGCATTCAACGCACCGCAACTTAATGCTCATATTCACTTAACTTTCGACAAAATTTGTCCTGACAAAAGAGTTCACTTAGAAGTTCTAGATTTTGTTGATATTTTCTTCTTTTCGTTGCCGAAGTCTGGTTTAAAAATGTTAATTGCACACGGATCTAGTGTTTCTTGTTGTCGCTAATTAGCATACATCTTCTAAATTTTGTTCATATTTTGTTGGCTTTGGTCGTCACCATTTTATTTTATCTCTCTCAGCTCTTCGTGATTTGCTGGAGGATTTACTTCTGCCGTGCAAGTATGCTTGATAATTACTACATCATGCATTGCCAGGATGGTGAGGTTCAAACTCAGATCCTTTATGTTAAAAGTAATTTTATAAAAATGATGTTGGTTGTCAAACAACCGGACTATGAAATAATAGTGAAGTCTAATTTACCATAATTTTCATGAACAAACACATACAAACGGTAAAGTAAAATTTCTGGAAATAACAGTTAAAGACTTTGATGGTCAAAGTAGTAAAGTAAGCACTAAAAAACTTGGAAGCACTTAATTTAGAATTTCAAATTTCAAAGGTAAATAACAAAATAAGGTAAATGTGCACAGAAAAATCAATGATTCGAAGAACCATCAACCCAGCACAAAATATATAAACTAAAGACCTAATGCAGATACACAAATAAATTCGACATAGCAACTACTGCAATGGTTAATGTCTTTTAACCACTTGTTAAACGCTCGATAGATATGGAAGCACCAAAATAGAAAAACACAGAATTCAAACTGTAATGGAGATCCTTATTTATAAAACATTAATTATTCTTTGGACAACATAAGGAAATTGATCAAATGGTCCAGAAATGCGGAAAACAGAGGTAATCATAAGATCAAGTATTTTGCAGAGTTAACAATTTAAACGATAAATAAACTGCAACATTAAAACGATCAAAAAAGTTCGGTCTAAAAATACAAAAAGAAAACTGGATTGACTATCTTAACAGTTTTAATTGCAAGATTGAACCTTCCATAGTAGATGCTAACTTGTATTAAACACAATATTAGTGATAGTACTACTACGATTTTCAGGTCAGAGTTTAGATATCTGGTGCTTAAGAATCCTGCATAAAAAACTACATACAGCGATAATAACAGAAAGCATTTTTTTTCAATATGATAACAGTGATAATTTATTGATGGGCATGGGCTATTAGCGTTAATATGTGTATCAAATACCAAATCAAAAGACGGCAAAAACTATCGATAACATGACTGTAATAATATTCGATTTTTAGATTTGGAGTAATGAAAAAATTCATTTACGGATCAAGAAGAATGATGTTCCCAAAGTCAGTCATATCCCAAAACAACCGATTAACAATTTTGCATTTACAGATTTTATGTTTTATGTTTAAAAGGTTCTTCGAATCGTTGGAGTGATATCTAAAACACATTAAAACTGGACAATTACACCAGCTACATTCATTGTTTAAGAGGACTCAGAATTACGATATTAACAGCAGCTTCTAGGTATTAGACATCAGCCTCACTAGATTTTTAAATACAAGATTTTTATAGGATTTTAAACAGGAGTCGTACAAATCTGAATAAATTCCAACCCGAATCTTGTACTTTAGATTTCGTGTCATATTTAGGAATAGGCCTTATGATGAAGGTTAACGAGACAGAAGACCAATAATAAGGGTCCAAAAAATGACATTTTAACTTCAAAAAATTAAGTTATATGATAAGCTGAGAGATATAAAACTACGTCCAGCATGGGAAACACCATACTCTTACATTTTACCCACAGGTGGCCAAAACTACAACTTAAGCTCATTTTATAACATTGATTCAATTTGTTAGACTCTCTACACGTATAGCTTAGACTTGGCTAACTGAGCAAATGGATTTGGAAGTGAATTTGAGCTTGACAATTAACATCAGATCCCGCCTTTACTTCTGAACACGTAATTATTTTACTTGATCGGAACGAGCGTGTTTCCATATGCTAGTAAACTTTGTCTTGTTTGGTGCACTGGATATTCCGATAATTGTTGATATCCCCTTAGACCAACATCCGTTAAACACTTGTTAAACACAAATTTTTACGTAATTTTGTTTATTTCGGTATTAATTTTAATTAAAAAAGACAATTGATAACCTAAAGCAAAGACACGAGTACAACCAGTTGAAGACACCTATTACACCGCAAATCTATTGATCTACTCATAGAATATAATCAACGCGTTTCAGTGGGTACCAGTGGGACATTCAATTAACATAAATTTCTAAAGCAAAAAAAAAAGCATTTTCCCTTAATCAACACAAATAAAAACCCCCCAAATAAAAATGAACAGAAAAATAATTACTACAGGGATAATAAATTAACCGCACTGCATAAACCCTTTAAAAATTAATTCGAAGCCCTGTATACAAAAATAAAATTGTACAACAAAAATTCAAAACCGGGATCGACAAAACTTTTAATTTTTTCTAACCAGTTCGATACCCTGAGGAGAGAAAATAACAAAACAAAACAAAAAACAACTTTTAAAATAGTTGGAAAAGCGCATGTCATAATTGTAAATATATCCACTCGGGCGTTTACCACTCTGGGTAAATTTTTCTTTCCCTTTTTTTTTCGTTCTGTGTATGTTATCTCTATTTACCCTTAAAGTAATATTTTTTTTTTCGTTTTGAGCTTTGCCGTTCGTCTTACATTTCCCAAAAAAAATAAAAAATTTTGTTTGTTAGTTAGTATTAATCAACTCGTCGTAACGTTCGGTGTTATTTCAGTTGGAAATTTTGTGAAAAACTTCTCTAAAGTTTTTTTATATTTGTGGAACTAAATTGTTTATGGAAAATAATTTTTAAAAAATAAAAATAATTCCATACATGAAGTGAATTATTATAATTTGTGTTGGTGGTTGTTATATGATTATGTTGTGCTTTTTTACTATTCTATTGATGATTGTAATTTGTATGTAATAAAAGCTTTTATGGAAAAAAAATAATAAAAAAAATACATATATCATTTAGTTGTGTTGAGTAAATAAATACTAGAATTATGTGAAAGCTCTATATATCATAATAATTTCGTTAGCACTATTTATAGAACTTGTATTTAAAAAAAGCTCAAAAGTGATAGTGATTTATTGAAAAGTTTTAATTAATTATTTACGTATTTAGTGTGAATCAAAAAATGTGATTAGTTGTCAAGTGATTTTAGTTTTAGTGTTTAAAAAGTTTTTTTGTGGTTTGTCAATTTTATCTGGAATTATCTGATTATTTTTAAAGTGATTGACAGTTTGCTAACCGACATTTATCTACTTACATCACAAAAGGTATTGAAAATTTTAAGTAAAAATAAAATACGAACAAATCTATTATATTGATATATTTTTTTGCTGTCTAATTTCTAGAAAAGTTAACTTTACAAAAAAAAAATCAAATTATTGAGATTTCCACTCAATTAAGCATATTCATGTTCACTTTTGAAAAGGGTTAACTGGAAATATTTTAAATAAATTTGCAAAGTTTGTATTTTCTTTTAATGGATTGCGATTGGAAGTAAATATATCGTGTGTCCATGCCATGTACTTGCTATGAATACGAAATTTGAATTTAGTTTCTTCAGCTTATGCATACACAATCATACTAGACGTATATTGAAAGCGGAAAACTTAATTTTCTTAATAATTTTCGTGACTATATAATAAAAAATGGTTTTATGATTTATGTTTCAAATTTATTTAGTTCTATTTAGAGAGAAAAAAAATATAAGTTTATGAATATTTTTGATCACGAACTAATAAATTATTCAGTGAAATTTGCAAAAAAAATACTATATGTATATATGGGATTGGGTCGGGATTAAGTCATCCTCATTAGTTTTATACATAAGAGACTATCTACATACTATATCGAGGGATAAAAATGTCGATTTAATTGACCTACCTCAAACTCTAACTATATACCAAATCGATATCGACCAATTTCAATACTGATGATTTAATATTAAAATTGCACTCGAAATGATTTGTGATTTTGATTGTTAATCAAACTGAAAAACTATTTATCGTAATTCTATATTCGAATCGAGCAAATAATACTCTTGTAATTGGATTTAAAATGAAATCACTTAGCATGTTTATCGCACTGTCATCACATTATAATATTTTAGGCAATTGATCATTTTCATTCCATCAATCATATACACATATAGTATAAGTATATTACGAATAACGACAAAATTACGAGCTTTTCATATATATAGATTTAATACTAGATGAACTTTTAATGTAAAAAAAAAAGTTATTTATAGTTTTATTTTTATAAAGAACATAGTATGTATGTAGTTATTGGATGCTGTTGACCTATTTTATGCCTCGCGGGATATTATGACGTGATATGAATTATTGCTGGTATCGATCTAAGTTTTTATTACATAAATACAATGCACGGAAATTTTGTAAAACCATAGTCGATTACAAAAAGTTTTATACGCCATTCACAACGGTAATTAAAATCTCGTTTTATTTTCCCCGACTTTATATTGGTAATAATCAGTATTTTGTTGCTCTGATAGTTTGTATGTGAAACTTTTTTAAAGTAAAAAAAAAAACTTTTCAATCGCTGTTTAGTCGTATTAGAATAAAATGTTAACTCTTCATACATATGTTACAAAATATGCAAAGTTTTGTGTCTAGATAGAATTTCCTATATACTATGTATACAAGAAAGAAATTTAAGCTTTAGAAGTTAGTTGGAAGAGGGACTAACCCACATCAAATTTAGAATAAAAGTTATTGATTGTTTTCTTATTATAATTGTGAAGCTTTTTGCTGCCACAGGTGTTTCTTATGGGTTTTGCTTAAAAATTAAAAACAAAATAATACAAAATTTTCAGATATTTTTTCTCAAATTTCAATCTAATATCAAAGTTTCTTAAACATTATTTTAATCTGATACCTGAAAAAGAGCTTTATTACTTTGTGTTCGTGTATAATCGAGTTAGCATAATTTGGGATGTTTGTTACATTTTATTCCAAATTAGACGTTTTTTTAATTTAATCATAATTACAAAATTAGGTTATGATACACAAATTCTGTGTAAAAATAAAAACCTAAGTTTTTTTGTTAAATGTACAAATAATTTGTGTATTGGATGTTCGTTATGCTGCTGTTTTATCATTTATTTCGTTCCAATTTACTCCTATTGCTAATCATTTGTTTTATTGTGGCCATTAAATGTACAAATCAAAATTTTTGATTGATTCCTAATTCATTTTAATCAACGGTGGTGTTTCTCCCACATCTTATTTAGTATGATTAGTTAATATTGATATTTAGTTGTATAAAATATTATCATTTCAATTTCTCTTTCAGTTATACAAAACTCAATTTTCTATCATTATTCTTACTATTCACAATTTCACTGATGTCACCAATAGTTACGTTTTTGCCTATTTCGGGTTTGTATCACTGGATTGTGAATACAAATATATAAACATCACTTTAACAATAATTTCATCATTTGACTACAATAATTCTAGCAATATTTCTTTATTTACCACAATAAATCATTTTTTTTATTTAACCACAACAATTTACTTTGAATTAATTATTTTAAATCCACAATTAGTTACTTGCCACTGGCCGGGATAATAACATTCGTCTTTCTATAATCTTGCGTCTTTAAAATGCAACTGATCTAAATGGACATTAATACGTCCTTTAAATACCAAAAAACATTGTATATCTAAATAATTTTCTTCGAAATGTGTCTACGCTATTCGATTGTTTGGCTATATCAAGGCCTTCTTTATATAATATAAGATGATTTGACTTTATACTCATATTTGCTATTTTTTTTTTGATTCTAATTTTACTACAAATATGTTAATATTTTGATTATCGTAGAATGGGTTAGAAATTAGAATTATTGATTTTTTAGACAGTGTATAATAACATAAAAAATATATATTTAATTCAATAAAAAATGTACAGCCTTCATAAATTAAATAAAAATGTCATTCAAAAAAATAAACTGCCATCTAGAGAAAAAACATTTTCACAATCTAACGAGGTTGGCTATATTGTAAGGAGACATCGAAATAGCTGGTTTATGATCGAGATTTTTTTTTTCATTCTCAAACTTTGATACTATTCTTTTTTTCGTTCGAATGTGGAAGTAAAGTTTTATCTATTCGAATGTCATATTCTCATAAATTTTGATCGTTTTCAATAAATAAACAGTTGAATAGTTTTTGACCAAATGCTCTAACATAATTTTTTGATGCATATAGAAAAACATTATCAATGATATCAATGGCATATTTCTTCGTTAGTTTATGAGCTCTTGTCCTTCGTTTAGCATTCAAACAGCTAATGGAGTACCATGTGTTTTTAATTTATTGCACGTTGCCGCAATCAAAAAATTAAATCTTTCCTTACTGAGCTCGATGACCACTTCTTCTAAGGAATTGAGAAAAAAGATTTTAACAGTTTTAAAAAGTTATAAGAGTTTAAAGTTTTAAACGTTTTCAAGAGTTTCAAGTTTTCGAAATAATCTTTCCAAAATGTTCTGAAAGTTCCAATCTTGATTTTCGGATTCGCGAGAAAAAACTCTGATCACTATGAATGGAAAGCACCATTGTAGTATATCTAAGCTTCTAGACTTTTCCATACTTAACCACTACATTGTTAAGTACATTTTACATCATTGGTAAAAGCAACAATGACCGACTTTAAATTTAATCCGAAATCATTTTTAACATTATACGACTGGTTAAAATTAGTAAGGCCGTAAGATTACAAATTTGCGAGTGTATGGGTTTATAATGTAACATTGATAAAATTAATGTTATTATTATAAATTCACTCATCGAAGGTTATGCAAATTTATATTTTTGGCATTTTATAGTTTTTTGGAAGAAACAAAACCTCGAATTGCCTCTGAATTCGTAAACCTTCTAAATGAAAACTTATATCCTGCTACGCATTTTGCTAAAATCTCGCTCGAAGATTCCTTTTTTTACAAAAATTGGAAATATTTGAGACACTTGACGGTTTTTATATAAAAGAATTAGAAACATAAGGCAAAATGATTCCTAACTACTTATGTAGGAACTTTCTTCGCAAGTTTATTATTCTTTTCGTGTTATAGCCTTGTCTTTGAATTAAACTACTCCATATATTACAAAAAGCGGTTTTACACCTTTTTTAATTAGTCCTAGGTTTCTGATTTACTAACCATTTTTAAAACTGATTTCAGCCACATAAAATGGCTACATAAAATGTTAATTTTTTTTTATTACTGTGACAATTTTAACATTTGATATCTTTTATCATATTTTTATGAAGCTCGTGTTAGGGGCCGATTAGCTATGGCATTTAGCGACATCTGTTATAAATTAGTTTTCTCAATTAAATCTAAATATTAGTCAAATTTTAGTACGTAAAATGGTCGACTTCCCTTTTCAAAACCACGTCGCCTGGATCCAACCAAACATAGAGCAAGACAAAATGAATTTGCACACATGGTCGAATTTGGCATATGTCAACCATCTTCTTCTCCGGTTTCTTCACCGCTCCACATGGTACATAAGAAAAACAGTACAGATTAGCGTCCATGTGGAGATTATCGTCGTCTTTACGCCATAACGTTGAACAAAATTTTTGAACAAAAAGCCAAAAACATTTACTTACCCATTAAACCATTTAGACATTTTGTAGAAGGTCGGATTTTCACAGTCTACACAGACCATAAGCCTCTGATCAACACCATACTTTCAAAGATGGATTGTAGTCCACGACAAACAAGGCATTTGGATTATATATCCCAATTTACAACCGATATCCGACACATTTCAGGTAAAAACAATGTGGTCGCAGACACCTTGTCACAAACATGTGACCCACAGACTCCTTTAATCAACAACATACCTGATTTACAAAAAATATCAGAGTTACAACGTACGGACGATGAACTGAAAATTTTTATAAATTCATCAAAACCTACAGGTACCAAGTATAAACTTGAACTTGTAAATATTGCTGGTTGCAAATTATACTTCGCAACTTCAACAACAAATCATCGAGTATACATTCCTCAACCATTAAGACGTGTTGTTTTTGAAACACTACAGACTTATATTCGCGTTATTTCTGGCCAAAAATAAATCTAGACGTGAGGTATTGAACAGCAAATTGTTTATCATGTCAAAAAGAAAAAATTCACAAGCATACAAAGACGAAACATGGACAATTTTTCACGCCATCATCACGGTTTCAACACATCCATATGGATCTGGTAGTTCCACTATCACCATCAGAAGGAAACCAATATATCCTCACTGTTGTTGATCGTTTCACACGCTGGCCGGAGACATATCCAATTCCAGATATGACCGCTACTACAGTTGCTAAGACATTTTTCGAGCAATACATATCAAGGTTCGGCGTACCCCTTGAAATAACGACTGGTCAAGGCAGCCAATTTGGGTCGAAACTTTTCTCTCAGCTAACAAAAATTCAAGGTTCTCATCGCATTTGCACTACAGCCTACCACCCGCAAGCAAACGGAATGGAAGAACTTTTCCACAGGACATTAAAAACTTCACTTAGAGCTCGGAGTAATACCAAACTCAACCGCATAGATGTAAACGTGAACGGAGCTTTTGGTAAATTTTGACCATATTTTATAGAGCTCGACTTTAAAACATTTAGATTGAGGAATCCAAGTGAAACGTTATTTCCATGTTATATATTGTTTACGATTTCATTGGATTGCTGAATCTATTTGTCAGATAGATTTAATAAAAATGATCTAATGCATACAATTTGTTGCTACAATTAGAACAAATCAAAGTCTATAGATACGAAGAAGCTCAATTTTCCTCTTATTACCAAACATTGAATTCCTTACTCCTAGATTTACTGGAAGGTCTAGAGTCTAGACTACACTATAAATCTACACTACGAAAAATTTACTCTATACTTATTTTTTTTTTAATATTTTTAATCCTTATAACCTTTTCTGGGACCGAAAATCACCCAACTCTTTCGCGGTTATTTAAACGTCCTACTTTACGCCAATGAGTTCTAAATCGAGGATGCACGAATACAGGTTTACGATTTTGAATATCCTGTACTGACATGGACGATTGTTTGGCCCATGGATTCTGCACTTCAACAGGGGTCATGACAGTCATGTCCAAATAAACAAGACTGTTTAAATTTTGATTTTTTAATAAAAAAAATCATGGATTTTTTTAACATAACATCGGCTATTTAGAATACCCTACTCTTTATACAAAAATATAGAGTATTTCAAGGTCCCAGAATAGTAAGTTACTCAATATTTTAAAAAACGTTTAATATTTCAAATTTTTAATTAACTAACATTTTTAAGTAACACAAACTACTTCACCTAGAATTGATGCTGGATACCACCGTACACCCGTGTTACATATAGCAAAACCGAAGAAGTGGATGGAATGTTAGATAATAAACTACTTCGCTTAGAATGTACCTAACAGAATGCTTAGATAAATCTTTTAGTTTTTTCTAAAATCGTTTAACTTGGAGTATTTAAAAAATGTCCCTGCCATTGAAAACGAGCTTTTATACTCTATACAATAGGATTCAAAAAGTTTCAAAATAATTTTTTGATGTGCTAAACTTTTTGGGGAAATAAAACTCATAGTTTAACTTAGCTGGACTGAAATATTTTAGATATGTATACGTTGCACAAGCTTTTGAATAATGAAACATACTAAAAATAAAATTTTTTAAAAGAAAAACTAAATAAAACTTCAATTATTTTTACCTTCTGTATAGGAAGAATTATTTTGTAGGATTATAAAATCTTTTTGGTGCTATATACTTCACCTTGTAGTAATAAATATTCTTCAAATGAGTTTTTTTAGCTTAACTATTGAATTCAGACCACTAAACAGTAATTCGACAAATAACTTTTTTGTTAATTTTACCGATATAAACTTTCGATCAGTAAAAGAAGTTTCTTTTAATAACCTCAACTTTAATCGTGTATACTCTGTGCAAGCTTTTAATTTTTGAAATAATACCCATTTAAAACTAACCATGCCGAAACCAAAGCAAAATCAGAGTGGTATATATTTAAAGCTTCAATAGTTTTAATAACCACTAATAAAATTTAAATTCAAAAGAATATTAAATTTAAATCCTAAATATGTTTAAAATTGTAAAAACAATTGTAAAAAAGTTTGCAGTATATTAGAAATGTTCTCACATTGGTAGATAAATTGCAGTTGTCTGTTTAAAATAATTCATAGTATAAGCAAGCACTTATTCGGGCCATTTTTTATTCTTATTTCTAATTCGGGTTACCGGTCGTATAGTGATGGTTAAGATGTTGGCTTAAACAAACTGCGGTCTTGGCATCGTTGATATATATATATATATATATATATATATATATATATATATATATATATATATATATATATATATATATATATATAAATTAAGCGAACACAGAATGTTATTAGGCGATTTAAACATTGATCTTTTAAAAAATTCTCAGGAAAAAGATAATTATTTCTAGCGCTTTGTGCTTCTTTTGGGGTTAGAATCACTTCTTAATAATGTCACAAGAATGAGTTCCAATTCTTGTCTTGATCATCTCTTTTTCGACTCAATTGAACCCAGTTGTGCCATTGTAATCGAGAATTTGAATCTTTTTGTAACTGACCATAATACAATATGTAAAGCATGGATTGTTTATTAACCTGCGCATTAAACCAAAATTAATTATGATGACTTAAATGTTAAATTAAAAACATGTGAATGGAGTTCAGTTTTGTCCGCTGATAATCCTAATATCGCCTTTACGAATTTTCTTAATATTTTTGTTTTGTGTAAAAATCAAGTCAAATCGTCAAGTTTAGCAAGGAACAAAAAGTTTAAAATTAAACCTTTAATGACGAACAACTTGTTAAATTTGATCGACCAAAGAAACTGTCTAACTGAAAAGTTGTCTAAGAATAAAACAATTTATTTTTGAGAAAAAAATTGTTTAAACTATCTTCCAAAATTAAATCTCAAATCCCAAAGGTTAAAGAACTCTATTATAGAAATAAATTTTGTGCAGCTACAGACTATAAATTCAAATGGAAGGTTGTCAATGGTTTATTGGGAAATACCATAAATATCAATAATATGCCGTCTATTGATATAGGAAATTCTAATGCTAATTTGGATTTTGGTGCGGTCGCCAACATATTTAACGAGTATTTTGTTAGAGCTCCATACAATATTCTTTATGACAACAAAGAAAATGCCTTCATTAGTGAAAATATTAGAGATGGGCTTGCTCATTCTAATAACATTAATTCAAATTTTTACCTTTTTCTAACTTGGGATAATGAAATTCTTTTGGTGCACGATGATGGGATTTCATTGCGCACGTACTGACTTTTGTGTTTAATTTGTGTTTGTCAAGTGGAATTTTTCCTAACAAATTAAGAATAGGTGTTGTTAAACCTTTATTTAAAAAGGGTTCACGTAAAGACATCAACATTTATCGTCCAATCACTCTTTTGAGCTCTTTCTCGAAAGAAATACATCAATAAGATCAAATTTCTTGATGAGAGACAGTACGGAATTATTAAAAACTCATCCACAGAAAAGGCGCTTATTTCATTTTTGACACCTTTGCAGAAATCTTTAAATAGTGGTTTGGAGACTGCGTCTTTTTTTATTGACATTTCAAAGGCTTTTGATACTGTCAATCACAAACTATTGTTAAGTAAACTCGGTCATATTGGTGCAGATTCTCTATGCTTTAAATCTATTTCCATCATATCTAGATAATAGATCTAGATTTTTACAGCGATGTGAAATTAGTTAATGAGTTCCACAAGGTAATGGGGCCACTCCTATTTTTGATTTATTGTAATTCAATTTTTAGTTTAAATTTTAAAGGAAATATTATTGCATTTGCTGATGATATGGCGTTCCTCTATTCTAGTCAAGATACAAGTACGCTTGAAAATTGCATCAAACTTGATATCGGTCTAGTTAAAAAATGGTTCTATGTTCATGACATAATTATAAGCTCAAAATCAAAATTGATCCATTACAAGGTGAGCTCTAAAATTCACAATACAACCCCGATGAAACGTTACTCTCTATCGTGTAATGAAACTGTTTGTGATCGTTTTTGTATATCAATTGAAGTTGTAAGTTCTTTTAAGTATTTGGTTCTTTATTTAGACTACCAACCGAATTTTAAGAATCACGTTTCTCATTTGAAGAATAAACTGTGTAATACGTTGAGGATTATGTATTTTCTACGTAAGATTTGTATTTCAGAATTCTTGAGATCACTGTATTTTGCATTAGTGGACTCTTAACTACAGTATGGGTTATCAAGTTATGAGATTTTTGCCTAGGATTACTCCGTCTTTTCCGATTTTTATAGAAATGAAAATTCTACCAATGCGATATTTATATGTATTTAAAATACCGAAGACCTTTTATTTAATGAGTGGAAATCGGGTTATTAATTGTTCTATTAAGCCTTATGTATTGCGCAACGAATATAATGTTTATTCCGTTTCCTGAGAAAGAACATTTCCGTAAATTTTTTACGTATACTGTTCCTAAATTATTTAATCATTTACCGCTCGACATTGTTAAAATCAATAGTATAAAAGAATTTGGTTTTCGTCTAAAAGCTTGGCTTTAAAAAAATAAAAAAATAATTTATATATATATATATATATATATATATATATATATATATATATATATATATATATATATTTATATATATATATATATATATATATATATATATATATATATATATATATATATTAAAATTAGAATTGTTTTGCGTTTTTTGAACATATTTTAGTATTTTAAACCCCATTTAATAATGAAAACCCATACCAACTAATAAAAACTGTAAAAATCAAAAAAAGATAAAAAAAGCTTAGATAAATTTTAAATTTTATTGTGGATGACTCCCGTTAGGTAGAGAACATAGTTTTTTAATTTACCTAAAATAAAAAAGAAAATAAAGTTAAAAAAGCTTTAAACTACACGTGACTTTAAATCTTGTTAAAAAGACTCTATATTTCCTTTTTATACTTTTCGGAGGTTAAACACCACTAAACGGGGCGCTTTAAGAAGTTTTTTGGCTCTATGTATACCACCAATTTCGGAAATTAAAGGCCCGTCCGATTTCTGTGAACATTTTTTTTCCTGTAATAATTTTGACAGCGTTCTGCATGCAACCAAATTATCACAGCAGCATGAAATCATTTTGGCATTTCCGAAATAATTTATAGTAAACTGTACGGTACATAAAATTTATTTATGATATTTTATGAATATTAGAGAATAATTATTTATAAACTAGGTTATTGCTAATTAGATTGAAATTCTTAGATGAATTCTGATCATTGCATCGTCAAAATAGAAATAATAATGTTGTTTGTGGAAAGCATGGTATACGTTATTGGTGGCCTCAATGCAATTAATATAAATCCATAACATTACAGCAGATCCAGTGTAAAGCACAATACATTTTAGAGTGCTAGGTAGAATACCTGTATTGTCGTTAGTATATTTCGTAAATTGTTTCTGATTTCCGCGTGTTATTCACATTTAATTCATATATCCAGAAGTGATCATAAATAAAGCCATATTTGAATTAAATTAAAGTTTCAATTAATTTAAAATTGTTAGCTATTTCTATCGAAACGTCACAATTACAACAGTCAAAGTTATTACAGAATTCGAACAGCAAACGAGCTCCTTACAAAATATGGAAGAGACAATTATTTCACTAACATTAGTATTATCAGTGTTGTGCACGTAAATTACGTTGCGTAATTTACACTATTATTTACGTGTAAATAATTGTATTTTTTACCTGAAATTTTTTACGTTACAAAGTAAAAAATTGTAAATAATTAGCGACATCTGTGCGAAATCTTTCAATTCAAGAATATTTAAAAATTTATTAGTGATATCTTGTGTCATTTAAATGAAAAGAGCAGAATTAAAAAAATGTATGTCGATATTACAACCATTTCTCAACTCTATCTATTGAAAATAAGTTGAAGGTAGATTGTACTATGTGTTTTAAATAAAGTATTTAAAATAGGCTGACCAAACTTATTTAATTTAACAAAAATTGGAATAATTTATTATGTCTTTTATGCATTAAAATTGTATCTATTCGAAAATGTCAAATAGTTATAAATTTATTTGCGCCATCTCACACTTAGGTACCATACTAGAAAAACAATTCTTGGATCATCGGTTGATGTAAATTTCTAAAAGCAGACCAAAATTAGCACAAAGGTCGTTTAATAATTTCCAATTCTAAACCTGATCTTGATTTCGTAAATTACCAATCAAATAAACTCCATTGATTGATAGCGGTAACCAATGCCTGATTAAAGTGTTTAAATTGATATTTAGTGTATTTAAATTTTTTCCGTGATTTCCTGTGGATTTAGTCAAAAAGCCTGTAAATTCGGCATAATACATAAATTAAATCATTAGAATTCCATAAATTATTTGTGTTGCATAAGTGGATTAGGCCTGTATCAACCACTACCCCACGATTTTTTCAATAGGCCATATTTTTCGATACCATTTGATTTCAACTACCGCTGCTACTTCCACCGCTGCTATTTTTTTTAGAAACTAAGATGCTAAGATCGATCCACCTATTAATGCACCGAATTTAAAATTTGAATTTTTGACACTTTGTTTGTCCGTAAAACAAAAATTGCAGCTGGTTTAGTAAACAGTAATTACACTCATAAAAATATTTTTTGAAGTATTTGCTAAAACTAACCACAGAAGGCATTGCGATAAATTCTAGCATTCTAGCTATAGCCAATCATAAATCAATGATTTTATGTGCATATTTCTATTAAAGGAGTCTTATTTTTGATTTGAAAAGTGATAAAAATGGAATTGTACACGAATATGCGCAACTGTGGTGAAATTATTTTAATCAATATGACTGATTATTCATGATGGTTTGTTCAAAATATGCAATATTCATTATCATAATTTCAGTATTAATATAATTATAAATTTTGCATTGTTACTTTATTATGATTATAATTTTCGTTAATATCGATTGAACATTTTTAGAGAGGTTTGAGTATGTGAATGGTACTAGTATTTCTTAATTCTTTTAGATGGCATCACTTTTAATATTTTTTATATTTATTACAATATTTTACACTAATTACAATATTTTACCGTTTTTTACCTAATGTATGTAAAAAAATATTTTTTACGCGTAATTGCACAACACTGGGCCTAACAATGGGGTTTAACAATAAATTTAAACAACTATATTTTTGAAAATTTATTGTAGAATCATATGCCTAAGTATAATAAATTACTTAATATAATTTGCATTCGTTTTATCATTTCGATAATGAACCAAAAGTCGTCTGTAATGAACGGCAAATAGCATTAATTCAAATTTGAACATTTTTTGAAAAAGTTCTGCAGTTTCTACTCTTCCTATTGATTTTTGTAAATAATCTGTAGTAAACATAGTATGTAATACTTCTTTATAATACTTATAGACTACACTTTTAAAGTCATATCGCATAACTACTGTAAGCTGATCAATAAAGCTAATGTCGGATGTGTTGGGTGTTTCTATGATTATAGAAAAAAAATGTAATTCATTTATTTCTTGAACTATGTCTCGTCTGACGTTATCACAACATCAGCTTAATAAATTCCTCGTCGGAAGGCAGGAGTTCACTGGTTGCTATGATCATTTCAAGACTTTTCTTCAGTAAACTGTTGCTCTCTGTCAAGATTTCCAATTAAAGCTAAATTCGACCCACTTGTTTCGACCTAGAATATAGAACGAATAGATGACATGTTTCGATGAGTTCTTATGGTACGACAGTTACTGCATAATATTATTCCCATCGGAAGTTCCTTAGGTCATGTAACTGTTTTCCTTGAGTAATGTTTGTATACAGAGCATTATACTTTTTAATTAGTTCGTGTATCCACAAACCAATCACGTTGAAATTGTTTACCGGTCTCGTTTGTGCAGGTAAATACATTTTTCTTTAAGCTCGAATTCATTTGTCTAGTTTTTGGCTTGTCTTGTTTCATTTGTCTTGTCTTGTTCGAAAGACATCAACTTAGATGAATTAAAATTACCAAAAATAGTCGATGTGATTTTAATACAGTAATCCTGCATTGCCGAAGTTATAGTTTTGAAAACTCACAATAATTTTCCACGAAATGGTCGTTAGATTGTGTTTCGGGTACTAATTCAGTTTCAATCATCAAATCACAATTTACATCGGTTACATTTTCATTTAAACTTCATTTTTGTTTAATACTTACACAAAGGTAACATCTCCTTCCTTTGTTTTAATGACATGCGCCAGTAACTAAATTTTCTTTTATTTATTCAGTCGATCGCGATCTTCATTTATTTTTCATTGAACTACTAGATTGTATTTCACTTTGAACAACCAAATATTATATCCAATGAACAAGAAAAATTTTAGTTTTACTTACTACCCCAACTAACCAAACTTTGTAATGACAAAATTTATTATCACTTTGTCGGTGTGAAAAAAAAGCAAATTATTGGAATAGAAATTATGTAAATAATTCTAATTTGAAATTGAAGATCACTAAATATTAAATAGATAACGGCATTCGGGACTCTTAAATTTATGGACCCTAGGCACGTACATAGTGTGCCTTTCTGTAAATGCGGCTACGTCACTAAAGCAAGAACGTCGATCAGGCGTTCTTCTGAGTGATGTTGTTTTCGCGGGTTTAAAACTTTTTGGTTTAAAATGATTCAATTTAAGTCAAACCAAAAAAGGAATATGCATATATTAGTAGATACATATACAAATACAAAATAGGTTAAGAAATAATTAAACTTTTCAAAAAAGTTAGAGCAGTTGGTTAAAACTATTTCAAATTATTACAAATGTGCAAGCTTTTGAAAATAAATAATAATGATTTCAAAATATGTTTGCCCAGTAAAATAAAACCGAACATAGAGCTTCACATTTGAAACTTTCTTTCTTTGATTTATATTGATATTAGTTGAGGCTTAAAAGCTTATTATACTAAAATATATTTAAGCTTATAAAAGCTTTTAAAAACATATTATTTATTTAAAACATGTTGAACTATTGGATTTAACATATAATATTTAACGGTGATCCCTCAAAGAACTATGCTAAACCTGATAAACTTTGTAAGCAAATGTATTTAACTTTTATGAGCTTTTGAATATAAAATAGAACTGATAAAAAATTATAATCTTCCTAAGATTAGCTTATCTGGGAAACATTAACATCAACTTAAGATTGAAAGCATTTATAATATAACTAAAATAAAAGTAAGCTTATGAATTTTTTTTAGGTACTTTTAAAAATTCGGTAATAAAAACTCTTAAAAAAATAATTTTTTTATTAATTTTAAAAAACTTTGCAAGGATTGCCCTACAATGAAAAATACACGATGATAGAAATCAATTTGCTTAAAGGTGCCAAGTGGTGAACGATCTGGCATGGGTAGAAAATTGAGCGGTCGCTCAATCAAAAACTGGCCTTTTGTAAGACAATCCAAGTCATTGACCCAAGTCATGGCCTTTCGTAAGATAACCCAAGTCATTGATGCTATTGGAAAAGCCGACGTGACTTGAGCACGGCTTCAACTTGTTTGATAAAGGTAAATAGTTTACATGAGTGTGTTTGAGTAGCCCGATTCTTTGGTCAAAACGGAGTCGTTTGTTACAAGAATGTAAGGCCATGAAGCCACAGATCGAAATTGATAAACTTCTCTGCCATTAATCATCGTGATTTTAAGTCGGCTGGTTCTTGTTTCTTTTGACATGTAAGCTTTCATTTAATGAGACGTTTTGCACTGCGAAGGCTCGATGAGAAACAAAAATTTTCAAGAACACGATTTTATCTATAGCGTAGGGTAATTGTCGAGTAGAATCAGAAGAATGCAGTAACATACAATTATTGATTCAGACTTCGGCATGGCGCGAATAACTAACCATATTTCACAGGTTTCAGCTTAAATATTGAAAATGGTTCCATAAGAAAAACTACACGTAATTTTGTCGAGAAACTTTCCGGCTTATTCAACCAATGTTGTGGATGGTAAACATTTGGCGACGTAGTTTTGATTAGATGTGGACCATGTGGATCAAAAACCTCGCAAAGCTGCCCAAAGTCACTGGATCTGAAGCGATAAGCAGATTTACAAAAATCGTCCTTCACCTGTTTTGAATTTAGTGACATGATCTTTACATAAAAATTTTTAATATGAGGGTAATTTGATAGAATGAGGTAGATTTTCGATGGTCCACAACATTTCGATTTGATCGCTAACTGACTCGAATTGTCGATACTTAAATGACACATGTGGTTTGGGTTTGTAAAAGATGTCCTCTTTCCCGAAACGGTGCAGACGAATATAGTATTTTAGAGCATAGCTACATGATCATTTAGCCTAATTTGACACTATTAGTAAGTTAAATTAGGCTAGAATTTTGGTAGATTTCTGCATCCAAGAGCAAGCCGACACGTTAAAAATAAGGATTGATTAATTTGATATTATCTCATTGTCATATACTTACTGGCCAACAGATTTAAACTAAACTTCTGATCTTATACAGATTTTTATGTAACATAAGGAATATCTGACAACTACATACGAATGGTAAACAATAAAGAGCTTACATCAGATCATTCTCCTTTTATCATGACATTAAGCGACACTATTATTAAACAGATTTTACAACAGAAATAACAATTGGAACCTTTTTCGTGAACTGATTAACGAAAAAACCTTTTCAAGTGCCAATAAGAAAATCCATGATCGTTGAAGAGGAAGTTGACAGGCTACTTGAAAATATACAGCATGCAGCGTGGCAAAGTAATCCACTTGAACCTGCAAACAACATTCGAGGTAAAAATTATCCATTTGAAGTAAGAGAACTGGTGGCTATGAAACATAAAGCACGTAAGTTCTGGCAAATAAATCGAACTGCAGCCAATAAAACCGAGCTTAATAACCTATGTAAAAAACTGAAATCTATTATCAGGAAAGTTAAAATTGAAACAATAGAATCATATTTATCTTCACTTACTGGTCAAAATGACACTGAATACTCCCTATAAAAAACAACAAAATCGATCAAGAGACCAAAAAATTCAACAGCACCTATTAGAAATAATAACGATACGTGAGCTCGTAGTAGTAAAGCAAAAGCGGATCTGTTTGCGAGATACCTCGAAGAAACGTTTCAACCATTACCCAGACAATCTGTGAATGAAAATGTCAATTTTATACACAGATAAAATGAGCTTAAAATACAAACTGTAATGTTCCGTGAGTTAAAAGTAGAAATAAAAAATTTAAATACGAAAAAAGCTCCTGGATATGATTTAATAACTGGGCAAATTATAAAAGATAAATGCTTCCCAAGGCGGTAAAAGGTAGCAGGAGTGATTATGATTTTAAAGACAAACAAAAACAGTAACGATAAAAAGTCATTTAGACCAATATCACTACTTTCTCCTATATCGAAGATATTTGAAAAACTCCTTCTGAAGAGACTAAAGCCTATAATAAAGGATATAGATTTTATACCTGCTTATCAGTTTGGATTCAGAGAAAAACATTCGACCCTAGAGCAAGTTCCAAGAATCAAAGATATTATAGAACGTACTCTAAAAAAGAAACAAGCTATATTCAAGCCTCTTCTTGGATGTAGCGTCAGCATTGGATCGTGTATGGCACAAAAAATTACAGTACAAGTTACATCGAGACCTTCCCAAACAGTATTTTTGTGTAAAATATAAAGATAAATACCCGGATCTAAAGAAAATTTCAGCAGGAGTGTCGCAATGATGCGTTTTGGGGCCCATCTTGTACCTTCTATATACACGAGATATACCACTAATGAAAGGAGCAGCCATAGCTAAATTTGCTGATGACACAGCAATTTTGGCAGTTGGGAACAATGTAATGCAAGCTACAGAAAAACTACAAGCATCGTTTAATACAGTTAGTAACTGGATAAAGAAATGGAGAATTAAGCTCAATGAAACAAAATCGGAAAACTCTGCTCGGCAATCTCTGAAACCCGTGTGGACTTACGTAATTCGGCTTTGGGGCAGTACTAAAAAAACGAACCTTAAGATAATTCGAACGTTTCAAAATAAAGCACTTTGGAACATTGTTAATGCATTAACATTGTTAATAAGTCAGTTGTAGTAATAATTAATTTAAAAAAAAAAATTGACCTCAGTGCGATTGTTGAGCAGTTGTATGCCATTGTTTTGATGGGGTAACTTCAACAACGAAGCAAATAACTCATTCACAAAATTTAACTGTGAGCATAACATAAATACACATAGTATTAGCACCATAAAAAACAGTTTACTCATTGATGTTCCAGATGTCGATAGAATATCGTCAACATTAAGTATAAATATGTGACATTTAGGCGAATATACATATAAAAATATTTTGATTATTTTAAAACGATACCAGTAGCGACATCTAGCACGGCAAGGGGCTAACATACCATGGTAGTACCATTTGTATTTCTATTATGCTATGCACCAGATTCCAGCAGGGCTCTCCCAATTACAAGGCATCCAGCATAGTAAAGACATTACTGTGTTCTGGAGCCCGCAATAGCAAGCGGCGATTACAATGACCAATGAGCAATGATCGCATTGCTGGACACAAAGAGATTGTGTGGACGAGACAAACACAGCAGATGAAGATAAGATTTTAATATACATTTTGACCGGCTCGTCCTGTTTCATACCACTACACACTTTAGTGTCTACTGTTTTGTAATTTAACATGAACATGTAATCATCTTCCGTGACATCCTGTTGTAGGACAGCCTGTTGCGAAAATTACCTTTCCGAAAGGGACCCACCTCCCACAGATACCATGGTTATATATAAATCAAAAGCAACGCCTGTCAACGTTAGCATTGACCTGCGTAATTTAATTACACATTCCAATGTTTTGTCATGCCATATAATTTTGTGACGCGATGATAGTCATTAAATTTATTATAACGATTAATACAACTAAAAGCTTTCATTGACAGTATTTTATGTTTTGTATACTACATAAAATTTAATTGAATTAACTAAATAAATTCCCAGGCATAAATTGGTGTTGAATCATCAAATAACGCAATGTTTGATGACACATGCACATTATGTTAAATACATACTGCAATCAAAAATGATGTTAAACTAGCAAAAACGTTTTTTTTTTTTTTTTGTTTTTTTTGTAAACTTAATGGAAATGGAAAATGTACAACAATGTATTTTCCACCTGCAGTGTTATTCATGTCTACTACACAACGATACTGTCAAAAATATTGCTATGTAAATACAAAATATTTAAATTGCTTTTGCTATGTAGGTCTGACACGAAACGATTTAGACGGAGGAAATCTTGGAACACTCATTTATTGATTACCCTCCCAAAAAAACTTTTCCTTAATTTTTAATGTAAAACTTTAACTCCTTATCAATATTTAGAATAAAAATATAAAAAAAAAAATCTTAAAGTGAAACATTTGGTTTTTGCCATCCTTTTTTCTCGTCCTCGTAAAATATTTAGACAGTACACAAAATATATTGTACGTTATATATATATTTCGGGACAATTTTCACGATTTTCGTATTTCTTTTCAACTTTTTTTGAATAAATTTTCTTCCTCGAAGCGATTTTTTATTTTTATTTTACAGAAATAGAAATAAAAATTCCGGAAAAATAATTTTCTATTGTTTTTCTTGAATATCTTTTGTTTTATATAAATTATTTTTGTTTGTCGGGAAATAATATAAAAAAAAAAAAAAAAATTTTTTATTTACGTACATTTTATGAATATATTTAGATATATTATTACAAAATGTGTGTATACAATAAAATACAAAATATTAAATAAAAAAAAAAAAAAAAATGAAAAATCGATTTTGAAAAATTGAAAAATTTATTTTCCTTGTGTTTTTTGCCTGTTTATTATTATTGTGTATTATTATATTGTGTTGTTTTGTTCTACATGAGTTTTTGTTGTATTATTATGTATTTTGAAAATAAATTACAGTGAAAATGAAAATACAATATACCAAAACAATATCTACTCGTACAAGTAGAAAACGGTGAGGAAAAACAAAACAATAAGAAAACAATTTAATTTTCGTAAAACGTGAGAAAATTAGCTTTTCTATGTACTACTCGATTTGTCTGTGTGTATTTGTATTAATATATATATATATATATATATATATATATATATATATATATATATATATATATATATATATATATATATATATATATATATATATAAATGTGTGCAGACTGTTATTATATTTCATTAGATTTCCATCGTCATGTTCTATATATACATACAATATACATCGGTTCGTAGTGCTATGGTTTGGGAAATATATTTTTTCTTTATTTTGGGGAATTTTTTTTTGTTGTTATTTATACCACATAATAATAAGGTATTATTAAAAAGATGGTTGAGGTATTGTTTTGCGAATAGCTATGTACGTTTAATGTTGATAATTTTGTTTTTCCACAAAAAATCATTTTACTGCGGTAGTCAATGGTGTTGGTGTCTTGCAGCAGCAATGTTCATTTATTTTTATAAGAACAACACTTTTTGGTATTCACTGTGCTCGATGAATTTATATATTTGTATAATTCAAAAGCACACAAAGTATTGTGTCGAGTACACTTATGTTTATCTTAAATGTAAACGATGATTATGAAAAATTACTTAGGTCGAATATATTTTGCAATTGGGACAACTAAGAGTGATTTTGCTGAAACCTAATAAGTTTATAAAATTATGAACAATTTGTATTGTAGACCAGTATCAATATCACACTGGCAATACTATCACATTCTACCATTAAAAAATTCTAAAATAAAACCTTGTAGTATACTTTAAAAATATCAACCCAAATTTCTAAGAATTTTATCAAAGTATATAAACTGATAGGAATAGAACTCATGATTTAAGAAAACCGCTTAAGACTGACGTATATATTAAACCCACTGTGAATTTCTTAACTTTACTTGAGTTCAGAGAACTCCTCTTTACATGCAATACTATTAAGATTTAGATAAGCTTAAGTCGAGTCTATAATATTTATTTCCGTTGGATAGATGGAGTAATAAGAAAACAATTTACAGATATCATTTAGGTGCCTTATCTTAGACACAAACTAGTGATATTTAATGAGAGAATAATGTACTATGCGATGACACACGATCTTATTGTGGCTAGCATATTGTTTTTTCATAAAAACACAAACTTAGAGACATAGACGAAAGGCGTAGTCAAATTGGCTATGTGTTAATTTCTAAAGAGCTTATTTTTATAATTAAACATTTTTAATGAGGTGACGCTAGTCTCCTTCACTAGTTATATTGATACTTTTTTAATTAGAACATATCATCATAAGATCAGTTGTTCTCCTTCTCATTAAGCGCATCATTACATCGGTGGTATTTAGTATACTTCGCATCTCCACGCTCTATCTTTAGGGACACATGCAGGTTATCATTTCTTATGTACATTGGAGCATTAACTTTATAACGCAGCACTTTGCTTCGGTACAGGTTTTGTATCATTTCTATATTAGGTTTCTTCTTACGGTCGATCGATGATCGTTGAAGGGATCGATTAATTTTAAAATTGAGGAGATCGGATTTTCCGATCTCCTCCATTTTAAAATTAATTTTTTATTTCTTTTGTTTTGTTGTGTTGTTTTTTGTGTTTTTTTTTTTGTTTTGGTTTGAGTAGGTTTTTGCGTGTGTGTTTTTGAACTGCTAAAGTGGATCTTGTACTCTGTCGTTTTCCCAGAGATCAGATATCAGTGCATCATTTTTAATGTGTATTTATTATTTTTATTTTTAAGTAAATTGGTGTAGGTACATAAGTACCGTTGGTGAATTTTTTTTATCTTAAATAAATAGTTATAATAGTAATTTCTCTGAAAAAACGGAGTACGATAGAGAACAAAAGAAATAAATAAATAAAAATTAAAAATATCTATATACATATATCCCGTTTTTGTTTTACTGTATAAATTGTATTAGTATATTATAGTATTATTTGTAATGTTGAGAATTGTACAAACATCTTAAAGTTGACTAAAAATTACAAAACTAATCAAAATTTATTCACTTTTCCTTGTAAACTCATAAGCGGTACTGCCACCGTTGTTATTAACAACTTCTTAAAGGTAATGCTGCTTGGATTGGATCAGGTTTTCTATAATTTGGTTAAGGATTTGATCACAAATGAATTTTATTTCGTCAAACATTTGCATTGTGCGTTTTTTCAATAGTTTTTGCTATTTTAGTTTAAAGTAATGCCGTAAAATCGCTTTAGGAGTAAGTTCGGCGATTTGTGGTGGCCAGTCTATAGTTTGTTGGCTCACATCTTTAAGAAATTTAGTTATAAATTTACTTTTGTGGATTGGAGTTCTTTTCAATTGTATATCCGGAAACTATTGCATATTCATTAAGGGCCTCCAAATATGTGCTTGAAGTAACTTTCCCGTGCAACAATGTGAGATCTCCTTTGCCATTATAGCTAAAACACTCTCAAGCCATTACTTCGCCTCTTCCGCTGTGCCGAACTAGAATTGTTATGTTACAAAACTTTCTTCATTGAGGTGTCGAATAAAAATAATATTTTCCGTAGCTTCCTTCTAAAGAGATGCACGATTTGTAAGTTTAACAAATCAATTTGTAAGTTTAGGCTTAACTTACGATTTGTAAGTTTAACCTAAAAATATAATGAATAAAATGAAGCAGTTAAGACGTTTCTGGCCTTATACTGAAGCTGCAATAAATTGGAAATATTCCTAGCGGCTATTTTAAACCATAAACATTCGCTTGTTTCTTGTTTGACGATTAAGTTGGTAATCAGATCGATTTAAGAGATGATATAACATTTTAAATTTCAAGTGGAACTTTACTTTGATATAACTTTATCGGCCAATATTTTAATTTTTTTTAGTTTTTTAATTTTTACTCATGTAATCTTTTCTGAGGCCAAATCTCTTCCAACTTTTTTGCGGTTAACTTATCGTACTATACTTTATGCCCATCCACATCGAAGATGCATGAATTCAGGTTTACTTGGCATATCATCCATATATGCACATATTGCATTGCTCCAGCCAATTTATGCCAACTGTTAAAAGTTTTGGCGCATAGATTCTGCCCTCCAATAGAGGGTCATATTTGTGTTCATTGTCATCACCGATCGCAAACAAGAGATCAAAGAGCCCTATTACACTTCTTCCTGTTTGGAATCGAACCTGGTATCTCCCGACTCAAAGAACGCTAGCCTTAACCACTTTAACTTTCTTAAATTATACCTTTAACAACTTAAAATATATTCACAGATATATAGTATTAAAATAATTTATTTTAGCAAATAATTTTTTAACATGTCAGAATTTGCTTATTCTATTACATTGTTGTCTTGATAAATTTTGCTAAATTTTATAATTTGGTATTTAATGATGGGTTGGCCTAATTAATTATGAATTTCAGGTGGAAACTAATCCAATTTATTACAGACTATGGCTTCCAGTAATTAAATTGTATAATGATGTTATTATATTAAAAATTAATTAATTATAATTTCAAAGCAAAATTAATTCTATTTATTACAGCCTACGACTAAGAGTAGTTTGTTAATAGTTTTGTTTTAGGAAAACTGTGCAGATTACAGATGAATGATAGCACACTGGAGTTGTTGACAAGAGATGACAGATGACAAATGCAGAACAGTTCAGTAAAATTGTGATCTCTTATACTAACAGTAGTTTGAATATTGGCTACCGGGAAACCGGACCAATTCTGTCATTACTGACATACTTTTCTTTTCCCTACCCCCACAAAAATTTACTAACTATTGGCCATCAAGGTGTCTGGAACCGGGTCGATCTCAATAATTTAACTAGAATCCTACCTTATCCTTCTAAGTGTATGTAAAAACGGGTGTACGGTGGGCCCGGCCAATTTCGGGAGATCAATTTCTATGTTAGGTTTCTTCTTACTTCAGTAGCCTATAAGGGCTTTAGCACCTGTTGGTACAAAAATTCGTTTTGTAAATAAAATCCGGAGTTTTTCAACAGCAGCCAGGACATTTTTTTTATTTAATATTTATTTCTTCTTTCTTCTATATAACGAGTTCCATCTAAGCCTAATATCTAATTTTATCACCATAAGTAATATATAAGCTGCATTTTCAACTGCATTATAATACTTATCCACTGACAGATTTTTAAATTCGTGAAATGTACATGTTAGGATTTGCTTTAAGTTCGATATGCCACTTTTTTATTTCAAAGTCACCGGTGGAAGTGAGATTGGCCGGTAAGATCTTAGATAGTAGCTTGACTGCTTAATTGGTTTCTGAGTCATTATTTCTTTTGCTACTTTCCACTGTCTGAATACATATTATGTTTGCCTAAAAGCCGCATATCATGTCATGTCCTGGGACATTTTTGAATTTTAAGTTGTTACTTTCAGTTTTTAGTTTTTTAAGTGATATACAGTCTTTATATCCAGAAAATCATTTCTTCCAGTCATATTGCACACATTGCTATAAGCTAAGAGTATTCCATGCACATTTCCACCGCTTATTTTGGATGGAGGAATTAGCATTTTTGATCAATTTTTTCCTTTGCTGCCTTCCAAAGCGAGTCATGTATATCCTTAGTTTCAGTTACAGTACAAAAGAATTTCTCTATTATTCCGTATTTTATTTACTTAATAAGTGCCTTAAGTTTGTTAAATAATCCATTTAGAATACTTTTGCCTTGTAATATTCATTTAGTGTATTACAAATTAATACAGTTTAGATACCTGATAACTGGCTGGGTGCTGTTCACTGAAATTAACACGTTGTGGTGGTGCATCCCTTGTTAGTTTGCACATTTATAATGGGTGCTTCCCAAGTGAATTGGTGTATTACCTGGGGTATTAGTTTATTTTGTTGGTATCATTGCATAGTTTTTTGGTTGTTCAAATCAATCGACTCAGTCCATCGGAAGAGCTTATACAGGTTGCTTTGCGGTATCTAAGAATACCTGAAAAATAGGTACGTTTATTAAAAAAGGCTGCAATGCGGTCTTCTGCTATGTCAAAGTTGAGAACAAGCTAGGTAGGATTTTTTTTTGCTTAATTATCATATTATCTTATCTTTTATCAAAATTTCTGTAATTTTTATAACTGTTGTCGTTTTATGTTTAGCCGGAAATATCGGAAACATATATTGATGTATATTCAAACAATCACTAATGTGGTTGTTCGTTATGGTTTCAATAATTTTATAAAATAATTCCGATTGATAACAGTCTGCAGTAGGTCTCAGGTAATTAGTTAGATAATAAGTACCTTCGTGACGTGGTAATTATGTTTTATTATGCATTATTTGTTCGAACATTTTATCGGAATATTTAAATCAACAATAGCATTTGATTTAATCAAGCACTATCTGACAATACCTTCATCAACAATAGACAAATATAAAATATACTAAGGTGGTTCTAAGCCCAAATTAACTTCATAATTTGATCATTAAACTGGGTCAAAGAAATATTTAGAGAAGGAAACTTATCCCTAAAGCAGTCTTAAATTTAAATAATGACAATCATATACAATCAATGTTTTTAGAAGACCGATAACACATAATGAAGAACTAGATATTAGAGGATCAAGTATTTAACAGAAATAGTTAAAATTCTACTCGAACATTGATATTTATATAAGTTTCTAATTAGAATAAAATTTCGTATAAAACTGCGGAATAATTTCATAAATTAAATATGCACTACAGTAAGGTCACAAATATGTTTAGATTGTAAGACCAATAAGGTAGTTGTAGTTACAATTATTTGTTTATTTGCCTAAAAACTATGATTATCTTTAAAAACATACGTGATATGAAGTTTAGAAAGAAATTGCACTTACTCTCGACACAAATACTAGGTGGAATAATCTTCTGGCTTTGGTGGAAAATCCTACTTATTAAAAACCTGCGTGTCCGGAAAAGTTTAATTGATTTAGGTGGCGACAAAAAATCGTTCCCAGTGCATATAAATTTAATACAGTTAGATTGGAGGATCTTGAAGGCTAATGAATTGGACCATTTCTTCCAAACCAATTATTTGGATAGTTTTCGTTTAACTAATTCTTAATATTTATACCGTATAGTAATTAAGAGCACCATCATGTAGAGATGTGTTCAAGAATTTAATCATCAACTACACCAGCCTGTAAGCTACACTGAAGCGCTGCTGAAATGATGTTTATTTTATCGAATAAGGATTTTCGGCAGCCATCTTGTGTATATTGTGAAAGTTGTTTAAACCATCTCTTGTGAATTGAGAGATATACGTTGATAGAATATATTTCACAACACAATCATTGTCAAAATGCATTTCAATCAACCAATTATAAAACTTGAGCGAATGTTGTATAGTATGGATGGATATGCTTTTTATTTTCTTAAAAAAAATGTATTTAATACTTGAGAAAATCGGTAGTAAAAGGTTATGCTAATAGATAAATTTACTGTTACCCTACTAATTGCGTCAGCAACGCGATACATTGAGAATCTGTGTTCTGTTGATATTCATTGAAAGCTCTTGAAACATTACAATTACAAAATCCGTAAAGAAAATGGATACAAATATACTCCTCACCTGAGAAATGGTCCATCATAAAAATAATTTTCTTAAATTATGTAGAAAATTTGATTCACAGCACTAACACTAAACAATGACTGACACAACACTACACAATTTCTCAAAACTAATGAAAATATTTCATTTTTGTTTTTCAACATTTAAAATTGAAACAAAGGAGTTGATAGACATCGCCTACTGTTTTGCTGATCACAAAAAAAAATTGTTTCAATATTAACACTACATCATATCTTAATTAGATTGAGAATAAACAGTAAACGTGGGTATAAAAATTAAGATTAAAATTAAAATTAAGTAAACAAAAAAAAGCTTACGTGTTTTTTTTTAAATTGAATTTTATAAAAAATTTGGCGTAAGCCGAAAATTGTTGCTCAATATAATCTAAACTACCCCTACTTGATATAAAGGTCACTCCAAATAAAATTATTACTGCCTTTATATATTTGAATTTTAAATCGTTTTTAAAGATCATGTTTCCTGTTCATTGGATGCAGACAATTACCACTTCACTTTATATCTAGAAAATGTATTTCATTTAAAGTAATACATTGGAAAAGGCATTATTTACGTACTAATTTAGAAATGTTTTTGAATTGAATTAGATCGTCCTTGCGTAAATAAAACTGTTAAATCGAACTCAAAAGTTCGTCACACTTGCATGTTTGGTTTAATACTGTCTTGAGAAAACATTTAAACCTTCTTAATTAGTATTAACACAACAAAATACTTCAAATACTGGTTTACTATTTTATATTTAAGCTTTTACTGTATAATGTTAGCAATTACATTTTCTAATAAGAAATTGAAGTTAAAGTGTTCTTAACGGACGAGATTTCGAACTGGAAGACCAAATTTTTAGGAATATTTATTATTAATTGTGAAGGATTGATAAACCTTTTTACGGAACTTGGCTAATTATTTATTTTTATTTCATTCAATATACACTTTAATTCTATACTTCAGGTTATGGAAATCATAATCCCACCATTTTTCAACCTCATTTTGAAGCACTCCTAAATATTGTGTAAGTTTCTTTGAATAAAATAACGTCTTGGTTGTAAAATAAACTTTTGTAAATTTTAATCAAAATGCAACTTTTCATCAAACATTTTTGAATTCTTAAAACGTTTTCGTGAAAATAAATACTTATCCAGAGTTGTTAACAGTTTTAATGATATATTATATTAAATTTTAATACTTTATAAATAAAAATGCCGTGCACGTAAGCTTTTTTTAAAAAAAACATACATGTTCTTAAAAAACTTTTCGCAAATTGATATACATTCATAAATTGTATCCTTTGTGTAAAAATTTAATATTTCCGAGGTTTGCTCGATTGTATTTTACCCGATTCTTTGAACAGGAAAATTAATCGTCTTTAGGCAATCTATGCTAACTTTTTAATTGATTTAGGTACCTCGATATGATGTTATAAAACCAATTTATATTTTATAACTGTACTTCAGAAAGCTTCGAATAATTTTTATTAAAAAATATTTTTTTTCCTAACCATTATTACAACATTCATAATTCATCGAACACTAGAAAGCTGTTATGATCTATTTATTATGAACTTTTTTTATTTATTATCAACAAATAATGAACCAAATTTCAACAAAACTTTATTCATTCGAAATTCGTTAAAAGTTCAAAGTTTTGTATATAATATATATTCTTATGAAACAAAAAAATTATTAAATAAATAAATTAAATTATTTAACTCGCATGTTTTGTTTTACGAAATATAAATCGTTTGTTTTAATATTAGAAAGCTTTGGACTTACAAGTTACAGAGTAAACATTAAATAGCTCAAGGCTAACAACGACCATATGTACGTAAAAAGTATTAAATTTTAATGAAATTTTATGTATGGCGAGCATCTCAATCTTGATTGTCATATAGTACAACATATACCAACATAATAAAGGTTTATGTTTGTATGAGCGAAGCTTTTTATTCTTTCAAGGATGTTTCTCGTAATCTGGTTCAACATCACGTATTTGTTATAGAAATGTTATGTTTATACGAAATACGTTATTGGGTTTATATATATACATATATATATATATATATATATATATATATATATATATATATATATATATATATATATATATATATATATATATATATATATATATAAATATATATATATATATATATATATATATATATATATATATATATATATATATATATATTTATATATATATATATATATATATATATATATATATATATATATATATATATATATATATATATATATATATATATATTTGAAGGCGAGGAAAAATTAGAGGAGAATGCGAAATTACATTTAATGATGGGTGCTGCAACGCCCCTAAGTTCCTATTTGATAAGAGTGCCGATAAAAATTTCGTGGAGAGTGAACTAGCAATAAACACCATTCCTAACAATGCTAAATTTAAAATTAGATCGGCTAAAGGGAAAATCGAAATCAGCAAGAAAATCCGTGAACAATTATTTAAAAGCATCGGAATTGATACAGCTATAGAATTTTTCATTCTACCAGGACTGAAAACATTTGACGGCATGATTGGCAATGACACATTGAAACCTTGATCCAGTCATTGATCGAAAAAATAACATACTGACACTTACTTCAAAGATTAAGATTCATCCACTTCATGAAAAATAAGTTCCGCAAGTAAATAGCTTGGAAGTTCGAGATAGCCACCTTTCTTTTGAATTGAAGCCAAAAATTCAATTAATGATATCAAAACACAAAATACTGTTTGGTCCAGTAAACAACATAATACCAATAGATACTACTGTGCAGGGCCAAATTCAGAAGAACGACGGATGAAACGATATACACAAAATCGTTCTCTTACCCAGTCAATATGAGGAATGATAAAATATAGGATCATCCAGCCCTCGAAGAGCCCATATAATTCACCGAACAGAATAGCGAACAAAAAAACGGGATGCATCCAGTGTAAAAAAATATAGGATGGTCATTGATTTCAAGCGATTGGATTATGCCGTCACCATCTCAGATACTTACCCGATTACGGAAATCTCCAACACGATCGCGAATCTCGGAAATTCTAAATTCTTTACCGCACAATGTCAGGATTCCACCATATCAAAATGAAAGAATCCGACATACCTAAGATCTCCTGCTCAACTTTAAAAGGGAAGTAAGAAATTTTTAGAATTCCCTTTGGTCTTAAGAATGCGCCAGCTATCTTCCAGAGAATGATAGATGACGTGTTAAAAGAATTTATTGGTTAAACCTGCTATGTCTATGACATAATTATTTTCGGGGGGAAAACCGAGAAAGAACATTTAGTAAATACCGATAAAATATTCGCCATTAATTTGGATAAAACGGAATTCTTGAGAACGGAAACAGAATTCCTTGGTTAAATCATCACGAACCAAGGAGCAGAGAAGAGCAATTCAAAGAATGTAGCTGCTATTCGGAATCTAAAATATCCTGAGAATCTGAAGGAACTGAAATCATTTCTCAGATTGGCATCATACTATAAGCGTTTCATTGCTGCATATTCTGCAAAGATAGCGAAACCCTTGACCAACCTCACAAGGGGCAAAAACGCTTAAATCAAAGCGACCCAATCAAAAAAAAAAATCAGTTTGGATTAAAAACGGATTCAATCATTTCATCATATTAAGGAAGTTCTATCATCATCGGAAATATTTGTATTTTCTAACTGAGAGAAGCCATTTAATCTGACTACTGATGCCTCGGATACAGCAATACGAGCTGTAATAACGCAGGGGGACATTGGCAAAGACAGACCAATTACGTATATTTACAGATATTTAAACAAGATCGAGGAGAATTATGCAGTCAACGAAAAGGAATAATTTGAGCCTTGGTAACCTAAGAAATTACTCATATGCAGCAAAGAAACCTAAAATTCTTTAAGATCACCATAGTATAAATACACATAGTACTACCATCATAAGAAAAAAACAGTTTACCCAATGAAGTTCCAGATGTCGGGTCGATGGAATATCTTCAAAATGTAGGATAAATATATGACATTTAGGCGATCATACATATACAAATGTTTTGATTATTTTAGAACTATACCAGTAACGACATCTAGCACGTCAATGGCCAAACATACCATGGTGTATTTATATTATGAGATCAACAACCCTTGACTTTTGTTCTTAGCAGCAGAAATCAAAATGCCAAATTATAAAGATGAAAGTGGCGCTTGGAATTGAATATAATTACGGCCTTGTTTACAAGCCTGGCTGCATAAACAAAGTGGCCGATATTTTATCAAGATTAGAACTAGAGGCAAACTCGTTGTCCATGTGTCAAAAAAGTGTTAGGTAAAATATTATGGGAAAAATTAAACCCAAGTATTATCAACGGGATAAAAATACCTGAAGAATTTATACAAATGCTACAAGAAGTATTTAAGGAACATTTCTAGTTATAAAATTTGCCTCACTCAAAGAATGTTCACGGACATTTGTAATGAAGAAAATAAATTCTCAAATGTAAAGGAGGAGCACAAAAGAGCTCACAGAAATCATATAGAAAATAGGGGAAAAATCTTGGAAAAGTATTATTTTCCGCGAATAGCTAGCCTTGTAAAAAAATATACACAAACCTTCGATAGATGCAACATCAGTAAATACGATAGACACCAATTGGAAATACCCCATAGTTGACATAATAGAGATTAAGAACGAGAAATTCTTATCATGTGTGGATAAATTCTCACAGTTTGCGTAATTTTTACGCACCAAATCTAAATCCATCCCACATATAAGGGCCAGTATAATCAAAGTGCTGCACTACTTTACTGTACGTAAAATGCTTGTAATGGAGCTTCGTACGCCCCATTATCACTGATTATCTAAAAACCTTAGGAGCCGAAATTTATTTAACACCATCACAAAGAAGTATGGTAAATGGGCTTGTCGGGAGAGTCCACTTTACGGTAATTAAGATCTTCAAATGCATACAAAACGAACTCAAGGAATTAGCAGTGAAAGAACTGTTCAATGTAGCGATTGATCGAAAAAACACGCGACAACCGACAAACGAATCCGTAAAACTCATATCAAAAATCTAACACATAATAATTATGTCTTTTCAGTTCCTGGCTATGGAACTTTATCAGCTCATTTACTAACACACGAATAATCCACACCAATAGTAACTCTTAAATAAGGCATTGGACGTATCATGAATAGAAATTTCAAATTGATCCATGTCATCAAACTGACTGACTATGAAGTCTTCAACCTCAAATAATTCATCAAACAAATCAAACCATGAAGTTAATATCGGAACTCAAGGGTCAAGAGCTACGATCTCGCCGATCAGTTCTTAGAAGTCTCATGTCAAGGTTACATGAACATTTTTAGTCATAATTTGAGTATAACAAGGCCTTTCGGCAAACTCTACAATATTACCAAGAAATTACGGTTATATATAGAGTAGAGCCAAATGGAATATTAACAAGCAAAGTGAATATCAATAAAAAAAAGAAGAGAAAAAAGAAAACATTGTTGATCACCTGGCAAAGGTAGCAATGGTGAGGTAGTAATGGGATTAAATATGTTATCTTGTAGAATAAACTCAAACAGTTATTGATCTAGCAAGCGTCGATGGAGATTTTTGATGGAAATAATCAAAAAGTATATGTAAAGATCGATACTGGCTCAGATATGCAATTGGAATCGATTGTCTGTGTGTTAACAACAAACGAACAATTTGCAATGCGGAAAAAAGAAGCAAATCATCTTTGCATTGTAAATAGCATATACCGCACAGCATATTGGAATGTTTCGACTCGGAGTTAAGACAAATGATACTGGAAAATTATTTTCCAGTTTCATTTGTTCTGTCACCTTTTTAGAGATATTTTAAAGAAATAAGAATATAGTGGCCGAGCAATTGGCCCAGTGGTTAAAGCTGTGGTGTTTGGGTCGGGAGGTACCGGGTTCGATTCCCAACGGGGGACGGTTGCAAAAGGGACTTTTCATCACCTGATTACGATCGATGATGACGAAGAACACAATTATGACCCCCTGTTGGAGTGCAGAATCCATGAGCCGAACCTTCGTCCATGTCAGTACAGGCTGACTGGAGCAATACAATGTGTAGATGGATTTAAAATCGAACCTGTATTCGTGCGTCCTCGATGTAACTGGTGACGGCGTAAGGTAGGACGTTAAAAATAAAGCGTGAAAGACTTGGCAGAACTTCAGCCCCAGAAAAGAATGCAGGGTTTAAAAACAAAAAAAAAGAATATGGTGGCTACGTATTGAAAAATTAGTTAGTAATAAAAATGTTCAATAAAAATCACGTGGCTATTAAAACTAGGTAGGACAATCAATCAAATAATTCCTAATTTTATTTGATGTATCTAACATCAAAAAATCGTGGGAAACAAAAAAATTACAGTTGAGTGATTTGTCAAATTTTCATGAATCTAGAGCTGCACTTTTCACCAATTTATAAGGAATAATGTGCTTTACACCAAGCACATTTGGATTGATATGTCTAGACTACAGCATTAAAATTTAATCAAAAGAGTCGATGATGAATTAGCTGATGAATTCAACGATAATAGAGTAGACTTGCGTGAAGAAGATAAGCAGTAATTAAGAAGATTAGAGTATAAGAATGAAAAATCGTTTAACTAAAACGGAAAAATTACAGGAATTAAGAAGAGAAAACATTTTTTACTTTTTTTTAATGATTCAAATCTTTTTCTTAATCTTCTTACAAACTGCTTCGAATTTAGATTCTAAAATGTCTTATCTAAAAATTGCTATAATAGTTTGTCTCATCGGAAATCTACAGCGATAAATAATCCAATTAAAATAGGCTCAGTATTTTACAAATACAAATTCGACGATCGTCATTGAAAAGAAGAATCAGATTTTCTAATTATGAGAAAACATTAAATTTATTTCTCCTGAGGAACGATTGTAAAATGTAAAAGTGCATAATTCACATATTTTTTGTAGTATTATATTTTTAAAAAAAAAGTTGTTCTATTATACCTCACCCCAATAACTCATTCACCAACACTTTTTGCACCACTCAGCTTGTCTTCCGATTTGCTTTTGGAATGCTTAGATGAATCCACTATCATTTATGGTTTACCAACGAAAAAATTCCTTTTTATTCCGAGTAAACTGTGCTAAACAGCTCTCTGAATAATCGATCTGTTGCTGTTTTTGTACCATTGTGAGCAAACCTTTAAAAAATTAAAAATAATTAAAGTCTTTAATAATCTTTAAATTTTTAATCGCATTTTGTAGAACTTGCTTGATATTTCCTTGAGTTATTGCTTCATTTAGACGACCAGAGCATTTAGCATTATTTGTATTTGTACCACTTTTGAAATCGGTACACCTCCGACACATGGTTGGTTTCGATGAAAGAAAAAAGTCAGAATAATACTTTTCAATCATTCAAAACGGCATTTCTAAACCTTAAACGGTATAAAAATAAAAATAATGTTGCAAAAGAAGCGTCACATAAATCACTGTAACCATAATATTAATACACATAGTACTACCATGGTATGTTAGCCCATTGACGTCGCGACTGGTATCGTTTTGAAATAAACAAAATATTTGTATATGTATACTCGCCTAAATGTCATATATTTATACTAAATGTTGACATTTATACTAATATATTTATACTAAATGTTGATATTCTAGTAAGTTTGCTAGGTTCTAAAATTTATGAAGGGCGCCATCTCTGAGCTAGTCTCAAAACTCATTGGACGATCATGTCATTTTTTAATGAAGTTTAGCAAAAAAATTACAACAATAAGCTAGTTTTAATGGATTGGCCAAATTTACATGAATATATCCAGTGCAAACTAAATCCACAAAGCATCAAACCATAATTGAAAATCTAAAAAAATAGTGTAATATAGAAGAGCTATATTTACTACACACAATTTTAAGAAACATTGTGATCAATACAAAATATATGATGTGAAGAAGATAGTGAAGGTTACAATACTTGTGTTCCAAAAAGAAAAGATAAGTTGAATGAGCCAAATAATTAAATAATTATACCAATAAAATGTGGAACATTTTCGAACCGTCCAACAATCTGCTTCTAATTCATATTCAGAAATGTTGTTTCTGAACCAAATATTAGCTGAACCAAATTAGCTGAAATTTGAACAATAATTTCTTCAGTTTTGACCAAATAGAAGAGAAAAATTTCAAATGCCCTATGTGTCCCCGGCATCGATAAAATTTACCATTACTATGTTAAATGGTAGTCAATAATAGACGGCACTAGTGACAATATAACAAGCTGTGCCGTGTTTGTAAACTAAATTAAAAACTTTTTAAACGTCAAAAAAGTTATTTTGTGCTCATTGATAGTGTATGGTCGTATATCTTGTCGGAGACTATATGGTTAATACTGGTTTTAGCAGTAATCAATTTCTTTGTAAATTAATTTAATGCGTCGAATCTTGACTGATATTAATATTAAAATTATACCAAGATTTCGAAAGTAATTTAATTTCCAGCTATCGAATTGGCACAACTGTCAAAATTAATACGTGCATTAGGATCACATTCATCGTCCCCGTCAAATATTTCCAATGAAAAGTTGATTTTTTTGTAATAATCACAAATTTATATAACCATGTACCGTCCGAAAATAACATTGAAAACAACAACAAGAAATAGAGCAAATTTTTTTTTATAAGTTTACTGTTCCTTTTATATATTCCTCTCGCTCTAAAAACCTATTTTCGAAAAAGTGCTGTACTAGCACAAATTTAATATCGAAAAATAAAATTGTAATTGAATTACAAAAATATTTTATATTATATCTTTTTCTAAATCTTCTGGTAATTAATGTTAAAATATGCAAATAATGTATAATTGGTATTGCATGTTGTCTTTTAATAATTTGATAAATTTGTAACCATTTCTTCCTTGAAATTTTAAATGCACCCCTTAAAAAAACAATCAAAAATAAAAATAAAAAATTGGCGTGAAAGGCAAAAATTATTTTCAAAATAAACAAAATCAATGACAGTTTTGTTTTTATTGAAATATGTACAGATTTATTTCGTTTTTCCAAATAAATTTGAATTAAAATTATGAAATTAATAAAGATATAATTAAAATTTAATGTCAATTCGTGTCTGTTCATTGAAAAATAAAATCGCCTTAGTTTTTGTCTAATATGACGTGTTATCGCCATTTTTGTTTGGAAATCTGACAGTTTTTTTTTATTAAAACAATAATCTCCTAGCCTCCTTATATCAAAACATTAAATTTGAATTTCGAAAATTTGACACACTAGATAGTTTCTTTTTGGTCATTATTTTTGTTTTCTGTATCCATTTCATTAGAGATCTATTGTAATAATGACAGCTAAATTGAAATGAAGCCTCGCGAGGAGACTTTTCGATAAACTTTGGTGGTTAATAGCGTTATGTATCGTCGAAAAGTTAAGTCTGTAGTTTAGTCGAAAAAATCGGACTCAGACACAAATCTTATCGTTTCCGATAGTTAACAATTTTCAATATTTTCTTCTCGTGATAAAATCGTGGTATTAAGTTATAAAACTCACCCTGTACAAACAAAACAAAACATATATACACACAGTGGCGTCAATTAACAATCCAAAATTATCGATTTTAATGAGACTATATCTGTATGTCTGTGTTTATAAAAAAAAATTCTCTCAATATTGATTACTATTTATGTGTACGATGCTACACAATAATTAAATATTTATAGAACAAAACTTTTATGATAAATAAAATAAAGTTGTGTTGTCTTTAAAAACCAACGCTTTACCGGATCTTACCACCATATACACACCACCACACAGAGTTAACGTACGACTAAATAATAACAAAATATTTATATCAGAATTAAATAAGCTTTATTACACAATAGTTTTAGCAACATAAAATAAAACTTTGAATAGAATTAAGCTTTTGTCGATAAATCATTAAAGCATTAAATGCCAATGTTGTATGTAATAAAAACGGCAATACAAGAAATTTATATTTATACTTTTGATGATTTTCAGCTTTTTGTGATATAAAAGCTCATCGATATGATTTCGCTTAATTTACGAATTCTTACAGTATTTTTTCTGTTTCTTCAATTGCAGAAGATAATAAATAAAACAAAATCGAATTTCTGATAAATAATTAAATAAAGCTTTGGGCCATACAAATTTAAGTCTCACTCTAGAAACCAATGCACGTATAAAATAATTGAATTATTGGATTTTTTGTTGTTAAACGGCCATTGCTCGTTTACAGTAATACATTATAATTATATATTTGAAACGTGCTTGTATAAAAAGAAAGGTAATGAACTTTTGGTTTTGTTTGATTGTACGCAAGGTAAAAATATTATTTTTGTTTTGGTAAAAAAGTGGAAACATAATTTGGTGTACCTATAAAAATCTATTAACGCTTTTATAAATTATAAATGTATAGAAACCTTTTAAGGACACCTAAATGTAATCTACTGAGCTTATTAATAAAAGAACCATTTATGGATATATATATATATATATATATATATATATATATATATATATATATATATATATATATAATATCAGTTCTGGTTTATGATCTGATCCATTTTGAAATTAAATACCTTCCAACAAAATCATAAATATTCAGTGCTTAAATTCTGATGTCAGCAGGTTTTGTGTAGCTACTATAAAGGATAAAGGAAAGATAAAACTTCATTATATATACAGATATTAACATTTTTATATGATTACTTTCAAAAGCTTAACACTTAAGATGGGTAACAATTCTTTGATAAGACCATTATCTTAACTAAATGTTCAAAGAAAGTTTAAAAAAATTAATTTAAAAGAATGCAGTTACAAAAAATTTAATTTAATTCAAATTGTAATTTTAAAATAAAGCATATATTATTTCAAATGTCAGAACTTCTCCAATTAAGTTTCGTCAAACTAGTTTTCGTTTGAAACGATTTTCTTTTGTCTATAGACAAAATTAATTAAAAAACACGTTATAAGCTCTGCAATGTATAATAATATTGTGCTTTAACTACTTTAGTTTGTCAAGCTTACACACTTTTTACAAATATTTGTTTTATAATATTTACTATTTTAGTTGTAGTAAAAGCTCAACAAAATGTCATAAACTAAAATCACTTAACTGAAAATATTTAAAATATAAAATTATATAAGTACTCTTTGGTTTAAAACCCAACAAGCAAACTAATAAAGAAATGATCAGCATGTTCGTGATACTACAATTTCACTAGGACTAGATACAATCCTTACAAAATGATTTGTGCATCGGACAAATTTTACAAATGTTCTATCAAAACTGTTGCAGATTGTCTTTTTCATTGTTATATTCTATTACAATTTTGTAGTCGATATTGTCAGTAAAAAGTTAAAAACTAATGAATTATTTTTAGAGGTTAGAGCAGCTATTATGGGGAGCTATTCTGCTAGAATGCCTATAAAAGTGTTAGCAAAATTGTTTAACTGATATTGAAATGTTATTGCTTATTAAATGAACAAATTAAAACATAATACTTTTGAAAAATGTACAAAGGCAAGTGCATAAACGAGCTTCACACGTAAAAGAACATGAAATAATAATGCAACTTCTTATTGCATATCTTAGTCAAAAGCCAAACAAGTTCAGAGTGAGATAAATAACACTGAAAAAAACAAAATGAACCAGATAAATGAACGAAGGTTTAGGTATTCCTAAATTTTGTTCTTCGCGTATAGCGCAAATGGGTCATTGCGAAATTTATCACTTCATTCATTCACTCTTCATTTAAGGTGCAGTGTGCTTTTGTCATATTCTTGAAACATTAAGCATTGAACTGATCTAGACCTCTTCTTAGCTTCTTCAATTACTATTTTACAATGAAGCAAGTATTTTAGGTTGTAAATCTTGTGAACTCCTTTTGAATTTTCTTCCTCTGGCTCTAGTTCCAAACGGAACATTGGTTGAGGTTCCTTCTAACGGTTTACTTTATTACCAATAGATTTGGCATGAAAACCTTCCGCAGCAAGTGCAGTTTGTGTGCCGCTAACATCTACGCAGCTTTCAATTTTAGCACAACAGTCAGCCATTTTTGACTGTTTAGCTGGTATATGTAATATACTATACCAACTTTATCAAAATGTTTTGGCAATAAAAAATTTAAAATCTGTTTTTTTTTTTTTTTTTTTTTGTTTCTGAACTCTGCAATCTGTTCTGGGGCCGAAGCTCTCCCAACTCTTTCGCAGTTAATTTTTAACGTCCTACCTTACGCCGTCACCAGCCAAATTGAGGACGCACGAATACAGGTTCGATTTTTTAAATCCATCTGCACATTGCATTGCTCCAGCCAGCCTGTACTGACATGGACGATGGTTCGGCCCATGGATTCTGCACTCCAACAGGGGGTCATAGTTGTGTTCATCGTCATCACCGATCGAAATCAGGTGATGAAAAATCCCTTTTGCAACCCTCCCCCGTTGGGATTCGAACCCGGTACCTCCCGTCCCAAACACCGCAGCTTTAACCACTGCGCCAATTGCTCGGTATTTAAAATCTGTTAATGTTGCGATTCTGTTAACCAGTCCATCTTAAATAAATTGGAGATGGTTTCTCAGTTTTCGACGGTGTGTAACTGATGTATATACAAGAAATGTTTTATTTTATTTAACAAAATATATTTTAGTTAACAACAACTTTTTATTTGACTGATTCGGACCGACTAAATAACTTGGTAATAACAAATGGTATTTTTTAATGAAAATTGTTTTTTTATCGCACATACGATTAATTGAAAATTCAATCAATTTGAAGGTGCCACAGGTGAATTGAGATCATCACTCTCAAAACTAAAGAATCGGTTATTTTAAAAAAATTAAATGGTTTAAAAAGTTTAAAATATTTAATTTAATTAAATTAAATTAATTATTTTAAACTTTTTTATGGTAATCCGAAAATACTAAAAAACCATATTATTGTTCGATTACATTTTAATATATCAATATTATCAATTTTAATAATATATTATATATCATGTATATTATAAAATATATGCTATATAAATATATATATATATATATATATATATATATATATATATATATATATATATATATATATATATATAAATATTTATATATATATATATATATATATATATATATATATATATATATATATTTGACATTTGATATTTGTATATGTTTATTTTCGTAAAACTCAAGGAAGACTTGATTGAATATCTATTTCCCTTTTTGTAAACACTCGATCTCACTTCATATATCGGCTATATATGAAAATCAATTCAAAGAGTGAACTTGAAATATATAAGCATGACAAAGAAAAGGTTTTATTTAAGCTCACAAAGTTCTAGACTGTTCCAATATAAAGGAATGTCTAAAATCGGAAAATCAGAGAAAGTTTTAGCTTGATACTTATATGTGAAAGCATGCTTGATATTTATAGTTGGTTGCTTCATTAAAAATTAAAAAATTTGTAAATCTGACAATGGTAATCAGAAATAAATCACGAAAATTGTATTTCAATAATTTCTAATTACATGCATAAAAGCGTTCAAAAATGTTTTAATTATAATATTTACAGAAAATTTTTAATTTGAATACAGAACGAAATATATAGAATTGAAATTTAATTATAATTAAATTGATTTAAATTTATAAAAATAATTGAACAAAACGTTTCTCGAACATTATAAATAGCATTGAAATTTATATTGAAATATAAATATTTTAAAATATATACAATATTTTAATTTAATTTAAATTTTTCAAATTCTTTATTATAGTCTGCGCCCTATAGCTGGGGGTGGTTTATATGAATCGAAAGATGTACCTAAACGAAAATGGTGCTCGTTAAAATATTTTGTCAATACTGTTCGTTCTAATTTAAACGCTTCAGACAACTATGTATAATCAGGTATATTGAAACAACCAAATTTTGTCTTTTGGAATCACGACAAAAACCTTTATGTTACCAAAGAAGTTAAACGAAACTGGTTTCCTGTAGAGTGTTGCATTAGATTAGAGCTCTTAAAAATGGAAGGGTGTAACTTATTAGAATTGTTTTTTGTCGCCATTCGATCAGTAGGAGTAATTAAAGTTATTCTCAATGAATTAATAGAAGTTTAAGTTATTAGCGTTTTATTTTTTATTCAACAGGGATAACTCACTGAATGACTTGCGGTAATGCAATATAGTGGGTTAAAACCCATTACTAACATTAATTTCAAAATTACAAAACATCTGATGGACTGAATATTATATTATTATATTATTATATTATTATATTATTATATTATTATATTATTATATTATTATATTATTATATTATTATATTATTATATTATTATATTATTATATTATTATATTATTATAATATTATATTATTATACTATTATATTATTATATTATTATATTATTATATTATTATATTATTATATTATTATATTATTATATTATTATATTATTATATTATTATATTATTATATTATTATATTATTATATTATTATATTATTATATTATTATATTATTATATTATTATATTATTATATTATTATATTATTATATTATTATATTATTATATTATTATATTATTATATTATTATATTATTATATTATTATATTATTATATTATTATATTATTATATTATTATATTATTATATTATTATATTATTATATTATTATATTATTATATTATTATATTATTATATTATTATATTATTATATTATTATATTATTATATTATTATATTATTATATTATTATATTATTATATTATTATATTATTATATTATTATATTATTATATTATTATATTATTATAATATTATATTATTATACTATTATATTATTATATTATTATATTATTATATTATTATATTATTATATTATTATATTATTATATTATTATATTATTATATTATTATATTATTATATTATTATATTATTATATTATTATATTATTATATTATTATATTATTATATTATTATATTATTATATTATTATATTATTATATTATTATATTATTATATTATTATATTATTATATTATTATATTATTATATTATTATATTATTATATTATTATATTATTATATTATTATATTATTATATTATTATATTATTATATTATTATATTATTATATTATTATATTATTATATTATTATATTATTATATTATTATATTATTATATTATTATATTATTATATTATTATATTATTATATTATTATATTATTATATTATTATATTATTATATTATTATATTATTATATTATTATATTATTATATTATTATATTATTATATTATTATATTATTATATTATTATATTATTATATTATTATATTATTATATTATTATATTATTATATTATTATATTATTATATTATTATATTATTATATTATTATATTATTATATTATTATATTATTATATTATTATATTATTATATTATTATATTATTATATTATTATATTATTATATTATTATATTATTATATTATTATATTATTATATTATTATATTATTATATTATTATATTATTATATTATTATATTATTATATTATTATATTATTATATGATTATATTATTATATTATTATATTATTATATTATTATATTATTATAATATTATATTATTATACTATTATATTATTATATTATTATATTATTATATTATTATATTATTATATTATTATATTATTATATTATTATATTATTATATTATTATATTATTATATTATTATATTATTATATTATTATATTATTATATTATTATATTATTATATTATTATATTATTATATTATTATATTATTATATTATTATATTATTATATTATTATATTATTATATTATTATATTATTATATTATTATATTATTATATTATTATATTATTATATTATTATATTATTATATTATTATATTATTATATTATTATATTATTATATTATTATATTATTATATTATTATATTATTATATTATTATATTATTATATTATTATATTATTATATTATTATATTATTATATTATTATATTATTATATTATTATATTATTATATTATTATATTATTATATTATTATATTATTATATTATTATATTATTATATTATTATATTATTATATTATTATATTATTATATTATTATATTATTATATTATTATATTATTATATTATTATATTATTATATTATTATATTATTATATTATTATATTATTATATTATTATATTATTATATTATTATATTATTATATTATTATATTATTATATTATTATATTATTATATTATTATATTATTATATTATTATATTATTATATTATTATATTATTATATTATTATATTATTATATTATTATATTATTATATTATTATATTATTATATTATTATATTATTATATTATTATATTATTATATTATTATATTATTATATTATTATATTATTATATTATTATATTATTATATTATTATATTATTATATTATTATATTATTATATTATTATATTATTATATTATTATATTATTATATTATTATATTATTATATTATTATATTATTATATTATTATATTATTATATTATTATATTATTATATTATTATATTATTATATTATTATATTATTATATTATTATATTATTATATTATTATATTATTATATTATTATATTATTATATTATTATATTATTATATTATTATATTATTATATTATTATATTATTATATTATTATATTATTATATTATTATATTATTATATTATTATATTATTATATTATTATATTATTATATTATTATATTATTATATTATTATATTATTATATTATTATATTATTATATTATTATATTATTATATTATTATATTATTATATTATTATATTATTATATTATTATATTATTATATTATTATATTATTATATTATTATATTATTATATTATTATATTATTATATTATTATATTATTATATTATTATATTATTATATTATTATATTATTATATTATTATATTATTATATTATTATATTATTATATTATTATATTATTATATTATTATATTATTATATTATTATATTATTATATTATTATATTATTATATTATTATATTATTATATTATTATATTATTATATTATTATATTATTATATTATTATATTATTATATTATTATATTATTATATTATTATATTATTATATTATTATATTATTATATTATTATATTATTATATTATTATATTATTATATTATTATATTATTATATTATTATATTATTATATTATTATATTATTATATTATTATATTATTATATTATTATATTATTATATTATTATATTATTATATTATTATATTATTATATTATTATATTATTATATTATTATATTATTATATTATTATATTATTATATTATTATATTATTATATTATTATATTATTATATTATTATATTATTATATTATTATATTATTATATTATTATATTATTATATTATTATATTATTATATTATTATATTATTATATTATTATATTATTATATTATTATATTATTATATTATTATATTATTATATTATTATATTATTATATTATTATATTATTATATTATTATATTATTATATTATTATATTATTATATTATTATATTATTATATTATTATATTATTATATTATTATATTATTATATTATTATATTATTATATTATTATATTATTATATTATTATATTATTATATTATTATATTATTATATTATTATATTATTATATTATTATATTATTATATTATTATATTATTATATTATTATATTATTATATTATTATATTATTATATTATTATATTATTATATTATTATATTATTATATTATTATATTATTATATTATTATATTATTATATTATTATATTATTATATTATTATATTATTATATTATTATATTATTATATTATTATATTATTATATTATTATATTATTATATTATTATATTATTATATTATTATATTATTATATTATTATATTATTATATTATTATATTATTATATTATTATATTATTATATTATTATATTATTATATTATTATATTATTATATTATTATATTATTATATTATTATATTATTATATTATTATATTATTATATTATTATATTATTATATTATTATATTATTATATTATTATATTATTATATTATTATATTATTATATTATTATATTATTATATTATTATATTATTATATTATTATATTATTATATTATTATATTATTATATTATTATATTATTATATTATTATATTATTATATTATTATATTATTATATTATTATATTATTATATTATTATATTATTATATTATTATATTATTATATTATTATATTATTATATTATTATATTATTATATTATTATATTATTATATTATTATATTATTATATTATTATATTATTATATTATTATATTATTATATTATTATATTATTATATTATTATATTATTATATTATTATATTATTATATTATTATATTATTATATTATTATATTATTATATTATTATATTATTATATTATTATATTATTATATTATTATATTATTATATTATTATATTATTATATTATTATATTATTATATTATTATATTATTATATTATTATATTATTATATTATTATATTATTATATTATTATATTATTATATTATTATATTATTATATTATTATATTATTATATTATTATATTATTATATTATTATATTATTATATTATTATATTATTATATTATTATATTATTATATTATTATATTATTATATTATTATATTATTATATTATTATATTATTATATTATTATATTATTATATTATTATATTATTATATTATTATATTATTATATTATTATATTATTATATTATTATATTATTATATTATTATATTATTATATTATTATATTATTATATTATTATATTATTATATTATTATATTATTATATTATTATATTATTATATTATTATATTATTATATTATTATATTATTATATTATTATATTATTATATTATTATATTATTATATTATTATATTATTATATTATTATATTATTATATTATTATATTATTATATTATTATATTATTATATTATTATATTATTATATTATTATATTATTATATTATTATATTATTATATTATTATATTATTATATTATTATATTATTATATTATTATATTATTATATTATTATATTATTATATTATTATATTATTATATTATTATATTATTATATTATTATATTATTATATTATTATATTATTATATTATTATATTATTATATTATTATATTATTATATTATTATATTATTATATTATTATATTATTATATTATTATATTATTATATTATTATATTATTATATTATTATATTATTATATTATTATATTATTATATTATTATATTATTATATTATTATATTATTATATTATTATATTATTATATTATTATATTATTATATTATTATATTATTATATTATTATATTATTATATTATTATATTATTATATTATTATATTATTATATTATTATATTATTATATTATTATATTATTATATTATTATATTATTATATTATTATATTATTATATTATTATATTATTATATTATTATATTATTATATTATTATATTATTATATTATTATATTATTATATTATTATATTATTATATTATTATATTATTATATTATTATATTATTATATTATTATATTATTATATTATTATATTATTATATTATTATATTATTATATTATTATATTATTATATTATTATATTATTATATTATTATATTATTATATTATTATATTATTATATTATTATATTATTATATTATTATATTATTATATTATTATATTATTATATTATTATATTATTATATTATTATATTATTATATTATTATATTATTATATTATTATATTATTATATTATTATATTATTATATTATTATATTATTATATTATTATATTATTATATTATTATATTATTATATTATTATATTATTATATTATTATATTATTATATTATTATATTATTATATTATTATATTATTATATTATTATATTATTATATTATTATATTATTATATTATTATATTATTATATTATTATATTATTATATTATTATATTATTATATTATTATATTATTATATTATTATATTATTATATTATTATATTATTATATTATTATATTATTATATTATTATATTATTATATTATTATATTATTATATTATTATATTATTATATTATTATATTATTATATTATTATATTATTATATTATTATATTATTATATTATTATATTATTATATTATTATATTATTATATTATTATATTATTATATTATTATATTATTATATTATTATATTATTATATTATTATATTATTATATTATTATATTATTATATTATTATATTATTATATTATTATATTATTATATTATTATATTATTATATTATTATATTATTATATTATTATATTATTATATTATTATATTATTATATTATTATATTATTATATTATTATATTATTATATTATTATATTATTATATTATTATATTATTATATTATTATATTATTATATTATTATATTATTATATTATTATATTATTATATTATTATATTATTATATTATTATATTATTATATTATTATATTATTATATTATTATATTATTATATTATTATATTATTATATTATTATATTATTATATTATTATATTATTATATTATTATATTATTATATTATTATATTATTATATTATTATATTATTATATTATTATATTATTATATTATTATATTATTATATTATTATATTATTATATTATTATATTATTATATTATTATATTATTATATTATTATATTATTATATTATTATATTATTATATTATTATATTATTATATTATTATATTATTATATTATTATATTATTATATTATTATATTATTATATTATTATATTATTATATTATTATATTATTATATTATTATATTATTATATTATTATATTATTATATTATTATATTATTATATTATTATATTATTATATTATTATATTATTATATTATTATATTATTATATTATTATATTATTATATTATTATATTATTATATTATTATATTATTATATTATTATATTATTATATTATTATATTATTATATTATTATATTATTATATTATTATATTATTATATTATTATATTATTATATTATTATATTATTATATTATTATATTATTATATTATTATATTATTATATTATTATATTATTATATTATTATATTATTATATTATTATATTATTATATTATTATATTATTATATTATTATATTATTATATTATTATATTATTATATTATTATATTATTATATTATTATATTATTATATTATTATATTATTATATTATTATATTATTATATTATTATATTATTATATTATTATATTATTATATTATTATATTATTATATTATTATATTATTATATTATTATATTATTATATTATTATATTATTATATTATTATATTATTATATTATTATATTATTATATTATTATATTATTATATTATTATATTATTATATTATTATATTATTATATTATTATATTATTATATTATTATATTATTATATTATTATATTATTATATTATTATATTATTATATTATTATATTATTATATTATTATATTATTATATTATTATATTATTATATTATTATATTATTATATTATTATATTATTATATTATTATATTATTATATTATTATATTATTATATTATTATATTATTATATTATTATATTATTATATTATTATATTATTATATTATTATATTATTATATTATTATATTATTATATTATTATATTATTATATTATTATATTATTATATTATTATATTATTATATTATTATATTATTATATTATTATATTATTATATTATTATATTATTATATTATTATATTATTATATTATTATATTATTATATTATTATATTATTATATTATTATATTATTATATTATTATATTATTATATTATTATATTATTATATTATTATATTATTATATTATTATATTATTATATTATTATATTATTATATTATTATATTATGTGAAATCAAAAGTTTTTCCGAAAAAAACCTGAACATTGATTTCTTGTGTTGTATTCACTGGCAGTGACGAGGCTGTTTAGTGAATTATGCTGGAAAGAGTACCTCGCAGGTCAATCCGACAAGTTAAGGATCTTTTTAATAAATATCCAAATTGAAAAATTTGTTAATCGTACCAATTTACATTCCTCTTTGAGCTTAAAACAATAATAAATCTAACAAAAAACAAAAGATCGATATATTCCCTTTAGTTGGTGAAAAAAACACCATCAAATGAAAATGAGGAATTTTTTGTTTAAATTATTCAATCCTCGTGATAATTCAGAACGAACAGAATTATTATCAATATTCATATTTTCTTAGCAAATAATTTGCAATTTTTTTTTTCAACTAAAAAAATAAAATTTATATTCCACAGTTATAGAATTTTCTTTAGAAACACAAAAAAAATATATAAAGGAAAACATTAAAATTTCCCAAAGTGTTTTTTTTTCTTTGGATTTTTTTTTGCTATCATAACATGTTGGAAAATTATTATGTAAGGCGAATAAGACAAAATTTTCTATAAGAAGAAACAAAGAATTTAAAATTAGAAAGGAAATTAAAATAATTTTCACTGAATTTTTTACTGTATAGTACGAGTATTTGCCTTGAAAATTTTGCGGCTGTAAAATATTTCTATTATTGCTATGTGCCGGGAAAATTAACCAGCAAATATTATAAAAACAACAACAACAAAATAAATATGAAAATCTATTTTTCAGATAAAACAAAAAGCAAAAAAAAAAATTGTTTCAAAAACATAAACTTTTAAAAGTTTATTTTCGTATTCAACATAAAAAACCTTAAGCTTTAAGAAAAAATCTTGTCGATCGGAATGAGAAAAACGAGATGGTAATGTTTCATTTTTTTTTTTTTTTTTGTTTTCTGTGGGTGCTCGCATCTTTTCTTTTTGACCTTAATTAAATAAAATCATGCTAAATGTTTAAGGGAAATTCCATAGTGATCATAAAAAAAACTCGAATTACATAATTAAATAACGAATTGAGGAGGAAAGTTTTTTTTTGATGCTGTACGGAAAAGTTTTGAGAAAAACTTTGATATAATTGTAATTTCCAATTATTTTTGTACCATTGTGTGTGTGTGTATGTGTGCTTCTTATAATTATCATTAACTTAGAGTTTTGTTTTTTGTTTGTGCGTATAGTGAAAAAAGCCGTTTCATAGAAACTAGCAAACTTTTTTCGTTAAGAGACTTGGGGACTACAAATAACCAAACGATCAATTAATTTAAAAAGTAAAATTAGTGAAAACTACAGAACGATTTTTGAAATTAATTAATTTAAACTATAATAAAATTTTAATTAATTGTCGTATAGTAATTCATTTATAATGTACGAGCTTCCAATTTTTTAATAGTTACAGATTGAATAATTTGACTTTGCGGCGGGCCATTTAGTGACTTAATTCCATAAAAAAATGTATTAAAAAACGCAATAGGTCTGAAGAGTTGGATTCTGCACTGCGGTCATGTAAGTATATCAAACTAAACATATACCAATCAATGTATCTAAAAATAGTTTATTTCAATATACCCTAATTGTAGTATTCACTAAATAAATAAAAAAAAATATAAAAGTTCGAACCCCTGTTTATTTACGTCACAACACCAATATTTCATGCTGCAAATTCAGTATTCATCAACTCAATAAAAAATCAATTCCATTAATTTTCAATATTTGTGTGTGGTGTCAAGGGATTTAATGATTTCTCTCCCCCACACATAATAACATCGTCACCCTTCACCTTTGTATGTCAATTCATATTTTTTCGTACATACGTTAAAAATGTTTGCCTTTTTCTACGGTTTGTTGTAATTGTAATCCAATTTCCCTTGAAGGGAAAATATTTATTCGTGTGAAAGAATATTTATGTGGGATTTTTTGGATTATTGTGTCGGACGGATATATATATATATTATATATATATATATATATATATATATATATTTATATATATATATATATACATATGGCCAAGGCCTACACACACATACAGACACACATGACATTATAAAATTATTGCGTATTACAATATAATTATCTTTTATGTGCAGGATTAGCTTGTCTAAAACACATAATCTTTTCTAGTCATCGAATTTTCTACATTTCGTATAGTTTTCATTTTTTTTGTTTATTTTTTTTTCATATCAGCAATGTGATTTATCTCTATTAACACAATAAATTTTTCGGCTAGATGACGATTTTTATCTACATCCGCAAAAAATACACTTGTTCACATTCGAATTATGCTCGCATACAAAAACAACGATATAAAATCAAGCGAAATATTAAACCTAAATACATATACCAAAAAGCTCATTTAAATATTATTATTGGAAGCAAATAACAATAAAATTGTTATATAATTTTAGCCATTCAATATCAAAATAAAAATCATCATCATCATCATCATCAGCATCGTTATTATCTGAATAATTTAACCCGCACGAACATATATAAATTTTATTTTTATGTATCATTTTCCATGAATTTGATAATCATTAAGCATAAAAAATAAATAAATAAATTTGAATCAAATGTTATGTAATTTATGTATTCATATATATAAATACTGAACAAAATATAATATATATTTTTTTTTGTCTGTAACATCAAACGTGCCATTGAACGCAAAATCATCTACAATTCTATAAAAGCAAAGTTGATTTTTTCGTGTCGTTCGTTTAGCTCCTATTACCAAAAATAAGCCAGTAATTAGATTTCAATTGTTTTTATTTTTGTGGTGTTTGAGCAACTAAAGTGTTTAAAAAGAAAACTCTTGAAATTTTTAATATTCGCCTACTATTTGTTATGAAACCAAATAAAATTTTCGTATGAATCGTCAAAGAAACTTCAAAGTTATCTGAAGAAATTCGCAATTTTAAAATTTCAGCTAATGACTGTATTTATGCGAGCCTCAAACAAAATCAGAACGTGGATTCACAGTTACTTATTTAATTGCAGACCGGCTAGCCCCTGGGACTTTAAGCAAAGAACTTTTTTGAATATATACCCAATGGCATTGCAAGATCTTTATCCAAACGAACAGTGGTTGTAAGTTTTCCATCACCAAGATTAAGTAACCGCACTTAATAAATTCAAGGTCAATGGAACGGAGATTGTTGATCAATTTAAATTTGTGGAGTTTTATCTACTGGTCCATGTTGAAATACCTATATTCTATTATCGATGTGGTTGCATGTGGTACCCAAGGATGTATTTGTCTAAAGTCGAGAACCATGACCTTTTCTCCAAAAAGTGTTCCATTCCTTGAAGGGTCGGTTATATCTTTAAGCAACCGAACAATATAGCGTCCATTACATCACTTGATATCAAAGTTGGTCCTAACCTTGTTTTGAAATAGAAGCTATATAAGAGGAAACCAGCTCATTAGTATTATTCCTAAGACCAAATAGGAAGTGGCAAGTGTATCCATCTCTTCGCAGGTTGACAGCAGTACCTGTTATTGCAGTAAGCAACCCAATATCTCTATTACCTCTAAGGGTACACCAGGAGCAATTTTTGGTAAAAGCCTCTTTTTAACCAGGTACAGGCTTTTTTTTATTCGCAATTGAGAAATGTTGATGACCCTTAGCAGATATTTGTCTTTCATTTTCCACAACAAACAACTCTGACACAGTATATGGCAAATTTGCAGGTGGAATTCTTAGTCCAAAGTCAGTTATTGACTTTCAAAATTAATTCAAGTAATTCTGCACATCTTGAAGAGCGAAAGTGCTGAAATGATTTTTATGTTGAGCATAATCTTCATAAAGATACTCCAAATATGTTTACAAACGCTTTCTTATCAGGCTCGAGTGGTAAAGAAAAGTCACATTTGTGAAAAATGCTTTCTAAAAGGTCTTGGTGTTGACACAATAATTACATCTTGTATTCTAGGCCTCCAAGAATCCTGTTTAAACAAAATATTCTGGTATCTGACTATACAAATATTGTCACACATTTAGGCATTGTGCTTTCAGGTTAAACCAATTTACCAGTGTCGTTTCGTTTAATCTAGTATCATATACAGCACGGCTTAATATTGTAAATGCACATCAAGTCGGCATATAGTGTGATCGATATAATGCATAATAAATTCAAATAAGCACCATGCAGATTGAAATGCACTATACGCTACTTTAAATCGAAAAAAGTTTTGGTTTCATTGTGCTGGATTGTATTTGTTTCCCGAATGACAATGACAGGAATTGCAAATTTTTTGCACTTACAGTATTATCAATTGACTCAATGTCTTTTAATTTTCAGTTTTGATGAAGGATTAGTAAAATGTGGGCATGTTGTAACCAGCTCATATTTTTACCGTTTGTAACCTCTAAGAAGGCATATTAAATAAATTTACTTTAATAGAAAACATTGCGTTGACTTGGTTATACTACAAAAATTAATTTAATTTAATTTAGCACAAATTACCTGTTGGGATGTGATTATTATAGTTGCTTATAGCTGACAAGGCTGGTTCGAGCGTTAACAACAATTATTAACTAAAAACTGACTAAACACATTACAATTAATTTAAAAAAAAAACTCATAAGTATAAATTTCAATGACGTCAAAAGTCTGTAAATGATGCGAGATAAATTTTCAATGGCATACTTTGCTTGTATTATTTTTTTGTTTCAAACATTTTGTGTCAAAAGCGTGGCTACCTGATCGAAAAAATGTAAAATTTTTTTTTGTTTTATTTGTGGAAACAAAATTTGCGAATATTTCTAAGAAGCGATGTGATTGAATTACGTTTCAATGTATTGGTTACGAATTTTATTTACTCTCTTCTGTGCCAAACAAATTCTAATTAGCGGAAGATTTTTGCTATAATATGCTGAACGTATAGAATATACAATCTCGATTAGCGACCGTGCTTCTGCGATGCTTATATATACCTTTAAGGACTTCGTCTGACCTCGTCGTTGTATGAGTTTCTGAAATAATTTTATGTAATTAATATTATGTAAGTGACGCTGAATCGACGGTCTAGACCATAGCAGCTTCTTATCGAAGAAAACTAAGAAAAGGGATGGGAATTACTGGATCACATTGTTTGAATAATGTGAATTTATACATAGTTTTTTATAATATTTTTCTAAGGCATTTGAATTGCATCATGAATGAGCTAAAGTTCAAAATGGGGTGTATAACATGGGGAAAATATTTTAACTTTTTTTTAAAGGATTTTATGTCTAATGAAAGCCAATATTTTATTTTAATTTTGTTTAGTTTAATTTTGCTACCATGACACCTTTCACCAAATAATATCAAATTGCTTACATTAACTAAATAAATTAATGAATTGACAATCAAAAGATCGTAAAAAGACAGTAATTCTATTCTAGATGATTATCTAAAATCAGAAGTGTGCGTTTAATTTTTGCAACCTAATTAAATTACAAATAAACAATTGAACAAACCTAGTTCCTTGTACAATTTTCGTTCCTGTTGTCTTGGTCCCTATTACCCTTTGTGCTTTAATGTTTTTTATCCATCATGTTATTTATTTTAATTTACATTTTATATATATTCATAAATGTCAATTACCTTAACGATAGTATTTTTTTTATAGTATAGTGCTACCATCTTTCGGAAAACATGATATATACGATTAATATTTAAATAATTTAACTTTATATTAATTTTATCGTTTCAGGTAAATACAACTTATTTATGGCTATTGTAGATGTCCATTCCTGTAATGTGTTTGCTCCAGTCTCAGGTAGGCTTAATTCTATAATCCTTAACTTTATTTCTTCAATTTCGTTGGAAAATTGTATCTGAAATGCGGAATAATGAGCATTATAGATGCAAAAATATTATTGCATTGGTTTTTTAATATGGAGTATATGTTCGTTACAATATTTTTTAAACTTTATGTGGCTACTTTTGGTTAAAACAAATGAAATTCGATCATAAAATCGAAGGGTACTCATTTTACTTTTAAATACTATTAATTATCCGCATGTAAAATCTTTCGATACTTGGTTTAAATCATATATGATCATAGTAATACTCAAAATTTGCTTGTACCACCTTAGTACTTTAAAAATTATTTAGTCGTTAAAGCTTTAATTTATTTATTAAAAAAGCTATTTTTGTTGGTTTCACTAAGCGTTTTAACCAAAATGTTTACTACAAAAAAAAAAAATTTAATAATTCAATTATTTAAAACATAATTCAATCCTTTTAGCTCTTTGGTGACTTGCCTACACAAATGTGTAGATAAATTTAGAATGATCTAGGGAAATATGTCGAAATAAATTAAAACGATCTTATACATTTGTGTATGTATTTCAAACCAAATCGCTCGAATCAAAACCAATGATATTTAAAATCCAACTGACACATTTGTGTAAGTCGTCACTTTGTTAGGATTATACCTTTTATTTTTCTAATAGTTGAACCCACAAATAATAAAAAATGTATTATACGACTTAAAACCCATTCGATTTAAAAAAAAACATTTCATCCTACACATTTGTGTTCATTGATTGATGATCATTGGTTGATATTCAAATAAAATATTATATCACACTTCCAAAGGGTTGCACAATTGTGTAAGCTGGATTTATGTTACAATGATATTTTATATAGAAAAACTTTTTTTTGGCATTTTTATTTACCAAAACATTTGTGTGTGTTGGGCTTACGATTAAGTTTTTTTTAAAGCAGTGTTTTGTTTTAAAACCTTTTAATTGTATAATATTAAATCTTTGCGATGACTTGTTAATCTCTCGTGATACTTATCTACTTCTAAAGCCTTCATAGGTATTCCTGTTATACCAATCTAAAATGTTCAGCTGTCCCTGTTATTTTCAATAGAAACTGTAAATAAACCTTGAATCGTCGTTACTCTTGTTTTCAAATGTTTTCGTTTGGCGCAGCATTCTCGTTGATGTAGATACGCGCACTAAGATTTTTTGATTTTGCTGCTCTTTTTTGTCCATATGGTTTTAAAAATGTCATTCATAAGCTTATGATGTTACCATCCAATCTTTCCACATGATAAAATTGTCATACAGTGCTTTTTGATTATCATGTTATTAGTTATCATGTCGCTTAGTAACTAAAATTAATACTTTACTTAGGGCTATTCACCAGATCATCAGTTTTTATTTTATGCTACTTTTTCACGAAATTTTTCTTGCTCAGCATTATGACAACCAACAAAAACATCCGATGCTAAAAATATTATTTTATTTGAAAGGTTTTGAAGAAAAACGATATGAACGAATTTTGATTTGAGTAAGCATAGTATGCTTTGTAATACTTTGTTTACATAATAGTTTTTTCTTTTGTTTTAATAATAAACAGCAGGCTATTCAAATAATAAACAGCAAGCTACTGCCATATCAATGTACGTACCACATCGATTTAAAATTAGTGTGTCGGTTTGCTCTATCCAAAATCGCATAATGCGCCGAAGAAATCGTCGCTTCAAAAACGGAATAAATATTTCTACGGACTATCTAATACATTTTATCCAAACTACATCATGCGTTAATTTACTTTAATATTTGACAAAGATTGATTTGTTTAGTATAAGCGAATTGCTCGAATGGAATGGGGTGAGAGAAAAGAGCTCGAATTATTCAAAATCAATAAATATGTCAGGATTTCATGAAAATTATTGAAATTATTGTGAAAATATACATACATATATCCAAATTCGTCGAGACTATTGCAATATTTTACAGAGTTTTTTGATGACACGACACAAATAAAAAAAATTAAAGTTCTCAACTACGGATAAAAGTTTTAGGATTCTAACTGTTACAAAAAATATACTTATTATATTTAAAAGTTGTTATTGACATAGCAATAAAAAAAGCTATGTCATTTTAATTGTACATCCAGCTTAAATACATTAAGCTTTCACAATAAATTAAAGTTAAATATTTTTTTTTTGTTTAAATTCCATTTTGTTATCAACAAAAAACCCAGCTTACTTAATTTAAGCGCATTAGGATTTCAATTTTTCTAAAAATGAAACCAAGGATAGAAGTAAATCAACAGAATAAGTTTTCTTCGAAAACCTTAAATTTAATTTAGGTAACAATAAATGTTATTTCATTGAAAAATTTTATTGAAAAAATTGTTTTTCTGCAAACAGATCAATGTGGGTATGTAAGCCATACACTTGTTTGTTTATTTGTTAAATTAATTCCAAATAAAAAAATAAAACATTTATTCTGCTTAATGAAAAAGTCATTTCTCAATTTACAACAATTTAAGTTGGTTTTGTTATGTTTTTATTTCATGTAATCAGTTTTCGAGACCAACTTTTCCTTGAAGAAGAAAATTCCATTTAGTTTTTGATAATAATGGACTTTAAAAGCTCAATTATGTAAATCAATATATATATATATATATATATATATATATATATATATATATATATATATATATATATATATATATATATATATATATATATATATATATATATATATATATATATATATATATATATATATATATATATATATATATATATATATATATATATATATATATATATATATATATATATATATTTTATATATATATATATATATATATATATATATATATATATATATATATATATATATATATATATATATATATATGTAGAGTTTGAGGTAAATTTTATAATTTGATATTGTTGACGATAGATGGGGCGAGTTATAGTTTATGAATGGTCCGAATTTCAGAATGTAGCGTGTAGGCAGTGATAACTACGTTCAGTATATAAAACATTTTCGAAGGAAATACACATAAAATAAAAACAATATAAAATCAACTAGCTTTTATTTTTCAACGAAACAATATAAGTTACGCCAAATTCAGAAGCGCTCTTGAAAGCCTTGGGAGCTCAAGCTGAGTTCAAAGATCCTTGGCTACTATATATTCTATTCCACAAATTAGACGACGAATCAAAGCAATTATGGATGAGGCATACCAGTGATACAGACTTCCCAGCTTTACAAACCTTTTACGAATTTTTGGCGAATCGCGCAGATAAACTAGAGGGAATAAACATCAGCCACAAGAGTCAATCATCTAGATCAGTTGCCACAGTTAAAGGGTTTGCTAAAGCAATGACCACTACCTCTTCGAATGTTCTAAATTTGGATCTATGGATATAATTGCGAGAAGAGAGCTGATTAAAACCAATGAACGTTGTTTGAATTGCCTGAACAATAACCACGGAGTCTACGACTGTCGATCTAAAAGAAGATGTAGAATTTGCTCCAAAAAACATCATTCGCTCCTACATATAATGGTTACTCCAAGCGACCAGGCACCCACGTTCCAAACATCAGCAACTAGCAGTTTATATCAACAAGAAAATGAAAAATTGCAACCGCAATTGCTATCACCATCAATCATGTTGAACAAAAATAACAATCAACCACAAGGCGATGGTACCACCAGTTACAACGTGAATCTAAACAATAACCATAATTTTATCAATCAAACATTGTTACCAACAGCCGTTATATGAATCAAAGATGGGTGTGGTGATTTGAAGTTATGTCGTGCGTTGTTAGACTCGGGTTCGCAAACTTCCTTTGTGAGCGAAAACCTGGTGCAACGATTACAATTAAAACGAGCCAACGCACGCATCTATATCAGAGGTATTGGCTAATCAACCGCGGGGACCACCAAGGGCAAGGTAACCATTTCAGTATCGGGTTGTATTGAAGACAATAGTTGGCAACTTGATTGTCTGGTTATACCAAAGGTAACATCATGCCAACCAGCTTTCATTATTGAAAAACCAAACTTGTTCAATTTCCAACATCTACCGTTGGCCGATCCTAAATTTAACCAACCAAATAAAATTGATGTGCTTTTGGGTATCAATCAATTCTTTAGTTTGTTGAGACCTGGAGTGATGAAAGTAAACTCTAGCGGATTAATTGCTCAGAATACTGTGTTCGGGTGGGTTATTGCCGGCCCATCATACTCACACAGCCAGGCTTTACCAAATATTACCAGTCATCACTGTGAGATAAATGTTGATCGATTATTACAAAGTTTCTGGGAGCTAGAAGAAGTTACATCGACCAATAAACCATCAAATTATTCAGCAGAAGAAAAATGTTGTAAGGAGCATTTTAAGAGGACCACAAGTCAAATAGAGAATGGAAAGTTTATGGTAAAACTTCTCTTTAAATCAACAGCACCAGTAAAACTGGGGAATACCGTACGCGGAGCATTAAAAAGACTAGAATCAATGGAGCGGAGGTTTGCAAAGGATGCAAAATTTAAGACGTATTACCATGAATTTATGAAAGAATATCTAGATTTTAACCATATGGGAAGGGTTCCAACAGATGAAATAAATCGAACCGATGGAGCATACTATCTCCCTCATCACGGCGTGTTAAAGGAATCAAGCTCAACAACCAAACTTCGTGTGGTGTACGACGCATCATTTAAGTCATCCAACGGAAGCTCACTGAACGATTTGTTTATGGTCGGACATATCGTTTACAAACCGATCATTTCAATTCTAATGCGATTCCGATTATACAGAATCGTTTTTACAGCAGACATTGTTCCGTCAAATTATCCTACATCCTGATGATAGGGATTATCACCGAATCCTATGGCGCTCCGATAACACGAAACCGCCCACACATTACCGTCTCACTACTATTACGTATGGAACATCGCCGGCACCATACCTTGCAACAAAGTCGCTGCAATCAATCGGGAACAGCTTGTTGAAGAATCAACCGATGATTGCTCGAAAGATATTACACGATTTCTATGTTGGCGACTTTATTTCTGGATGCCATACAGCGGAAAATGCTTATAAAATTCAAGAAACCGTCACAAATGTACTAAAATCGTATGGTTTTAATTTACGGAAGTGGTCATCGAAATATGAACCATTACTAGAGAAAATTGACCCAGAAAGTAGAGAAACCAATCCATCGAACATAGACGATCTATCTTATCCTACCCTTCTCGGTATACAATGGAATCCTGCCAGAGACGAATTTCAAACCAAGGTATCACTTAAGGAGCAATCAACCGGATCTAAGCGAGAAGTTCTGTCACAATCGGCTCGCATGTATGATCCTATGGGCTGGCTAGCCCCAGCAATCGTGAACATAAAAATTATGTTTCAAAGTTTATGGTTACTAAACTTAGAGTGAGATGATGAATTACCTCCAAATGAATTAGAGATATGGCAAAACATAAGAGATGAGCTTTCAGAGCTAGAAAAAATTAAAATTTCGAGATGGTTCGGAATCAGTGGGGAGACATTTGAGCTTCATGGATTTAGCAACGCTTCTGAGAAGGCGTATGCAGCTGTTGTTTATTTTAGATGCGTCGATGAGCATAGTAAGGTAAAGAGTAGTCTTATCAGTGCCAAAACAAAGGTCGCACCGATCAATCAAGTGTGCATTCCAAGGCTGAAACTGTGTGCTGCAGTCTTATTAGCCACACTTATAGTATCTTTAAAGGAGTCATTAATAGTACCAGAAGTAAAAACCACATTATGGACAGACTTGACCATTGTCTTGGGATGGTTATCATCTCCTCCAAGGAGGTGGAAAACTTTTATAGTTAATCGCACCACCAATATATTATCAAAAACGTCTAGAGCATGTTGGAATCATGTCGATTCCCAGAGCAACCCCGCAGATTGTGCATCCAGAGGAATGATGCCCTCAAAATTAAAGGATTTCAATTTGCGGTGGTACAGCCCAGATTGGTTAAGTAAGTGTTATGAAGAATGGCCATATCAAAAAGTGCTACTTGACGAAAGAGAACTATCAAAAGAAGAGCGCAAAGTAAACCTGACGATGTTAGCTGCAACAGCAAACACCGGAAACTATATATTAACTCACCTACTAATTCGAATCTCATCCTTTAATAAAGTAGTTCGAGTGCTTGCACGGATCTATAGATGCTACTACAGAGCGAAACATGTTATAAATGATTCAATTAAATCAGAGCTCACAGTTGATGAATTAAGGAGAAGCCAATCGAAAATGTATATCTGGGTACAGAATGAGTCTTTTGCCACAGAAATAAAATTGATCAAATCAAACCAAAGTCAACCAAAAAGCAGCAAAATCCGTAGCCTAAATCCATTTTTTGATGAACAGCAATTATTGAGGGTTGGTGGTCGCATCGAAAAGTGTTAAAATTATACAGCCCATTTTATTTACAATATACAGGGATCGCGTGTTAAAAGTTGATTATATATACCATATATAATTACATATTATAATTATAATTATTTTATACGAAATTGTGGAATAATTGTGAATCGGAAAATTTGTTTTTCCTATATGAAAAGGAACCGCATGGAACGAAAATCCATTTGGGGTACTACGTTGCAATTCATTTTGAAATAGAGAAACGAATAATGACAAAGAATTGTAAGCAATTGAAGTGTGAGTTGGATTAGACAAATAATGGTGGAACGATTATTATCATCGATGCTGCTAGCTGATACAACAAATAATGCGAACGATCGCATGATGAAGTTAGCGTACAAGATAATTTATCTATCGACCATAAATCTGGAAGTATGGAAAATTCGTACAGGAATATCGAAATATGATTGAAGATGTTTAATAGAGAACTCGAATTATTGGAAATTGAACGACGTAATTTAATTCAACCAAATCTTTGTCACCGACTCAATGGTTAAAACGAGTCGAAACAATTCGAGATATTTACAATATTGATGAGAAATTATTATTATTTGCCATACAATCCAAATTATTTGGACCAGTGAAAATGTGGTTTTTCAACTATTCAGGAAAAATGTGATAATTTCGATAATTTCAAAAATAATTGTATACTAAACTTTAGTGATAAAGTAAGCGATGTTGAAGTTCATGATAAGTTAAAACATCATTCGAGACGGCGCGACCAACATTTACTCGAGTATTATTATGAAATGTGTGCAATAGGGAGTGCATTATCAGACGAAAGTGTTTCGAATATGCTAGAAGAGGGATATCTTTTTACGAATTGTTCAAAGCCACAACGACTTAACAGATGCGAGCGTTGTAAGCATGTTCACTCGATAAACAATTTGTATCGAGCGGAAAATTTACGTTGTAAATTGTAATACACCGACAGTTAATTTAATCAATGATGAATTTCAATTAATGTTTTACATTAATGAATTCAAGAGAAACGACTCTGGAATTATGGAAAAAAAATCGAATAAATCTTCTAAAAGTTCTTCGAATTGTTCCTGAAGGATTTAAAAATAAAGATTTCGACGGATTGAATTATAATGGTTTAAATGGTTCAAAGTTAAGAATTCTTGGAATTGTGAATTTAAATTGTAAAATTAATTGTAATATTTTTATTCTCAGATTTTGTGTTGTGCCGAACAAAATAATGGCTTACGATTGTCTTATCGGGAGGTAATTTATTATACAAGACAGCCGCGAAAGATTACTTAGTAGAAAAACGATTTAACTCGATGATAGAAAACTTCTATGCAAATCCTCCTAAAACCAACCCGGATGTTAAACAAGAATTAAATATTGAATTAACGAGCGGAAAGCCAATTCATCGATCTCGTAAACGACTATCGGTAAAAGAGGAACAAGTAGTAATGAAATTTTAAATGATTTGTTAAGTAACAATATTATAAGACCGAGTAAAAGTGAATAGTCCTTGTTACCAAACAAAATGGTTCTAATAGATGATTGTCTTGATAAATTGCATATCAAGAAAGTATTCTCATTGATAGACTTAAAAAGTGGTTTTCACCACAAAAAAGTAAACGGAAAGTCAATTAAATTTACGGCTTTTGTCACTCCAAACGAACAGTTTGAATTTCTAAAATGCCTTTTGGTCTCACGAATGCGCCAGCAAAATTTGTTGTGAGTGTGTTTAAGGATCTAATTACCAACGGCAATGTTATTGTTTATATTGACGATATCCTTATCGCGGCTGAAACCGTTGAAAATTGTTACTGATCGTTACTGATTACTGATTGTAATTGTGGTTGTAAAAATGGTATGACTCCATTTTTTATGTTTTTTGAGTAGTTAATAAAAATTTGACAAAGGAAGAACTTTCCGAACCGGTCATTTTAAAATAATAAAAAATATTTTATCACATAATTGAAAATTTTTTTAATTAAATTATTTATTGATTGTAATTCTTTGAAATGTACATTGGATAAAGTTAATGCAAATAATAGAATTATGCGATGGACATTGTTTAGAGAATTACGATTATGGAATTGTGCTTCGGGCGAACACTCAAATGCGGCATGTCGACGCTTTGAGTCGAGCCCCTACAATTTTAATTGTTGAGTGTACTCTTTCACAAAATTTAGCGAGATTTCAGCTAATCAGTAGGTCTACTGCATATTCCGATCTGAAAGTAAAATCTGATTTGACTATGAATCGGTACTGTGTAATGTTTTCAGATCGGAACAAAATGTTGCTATAGATTTTTCTGATTTGTGATGTTAAATTTTTTTAATTTTTTTAAATAATTAAAATAAAATAATTAAACAACAGTTACTGCTTCATCCCTTTTTTAAACAGTTCTCTTGAAATATTAAAATCAAAAAGCCGTAACACTCATTGAATGCATTAAACATATTAATGAGAGGAGCTGAGTTATTAAAATTATTAGTGCAAAAAGGAATACGCAATAAACTTGGGCGCGATCTTAAGGCTCTTTGAGGAGCATTAACACAAAACTTCTCAAGGAACTCGGGATAGTAAATTTTAGAGCAAAGAAGATCGCGAGCACACGTAGCACAAGCTATCCTACGTCTACTTTCTAACGTTTGTAAATTTATTAAGGCAAACCGATTTGTATAAGGTTCACGAAGAAAACCACAGTTTAAGTTAGGTAAACGAGGTAATGCATAGATCAAAAATTGTGAATGAGTAACATAAAGGATCCCAAATTACCGAAGCATATTCTAATACAGACCTGAAGTAAATAACATAGAGAGATTTAACAGTAAGAGGGTCAAAAAATTCTTTCCCATTACGCTTAATAGACTCCAATAAAGAGTACCCTGTACTAACAATGTAGCTTACATGCTTATCAAATGTAAGGTTTCTTGAAAAAATAACGCCAAGATTGCGAATTTCGTATACTCAACAAAGCTGTGTATTTATTTCTGGCTGACCAGGCACAAAAGACATCGAAGTCGTGTCGAATCTATGTATAGTATCACTGAACGAATTAATTGCAGCATAGATTTTTAAGTAATCAGCATACAATAGACACTCACAGAACTTGAAACATAACAGCATTTATAATAAACATCGTGAATAGTAACGGTCTAAGGTGGCTACCCTGCGGAACACTAGACGGAATAACAAATTCGAAAGAACGATCCTGGGAAATACTCACATATTGTTTTCTAGGTGTTAGGTACGAAACGATCCATTTGATTGGAATGAAATCAGATCCGAATTCAATCAATTTCTGTAGAAGGATCCTGTGATTTAGTCTGTCGAAGGTTTCGTAAGGTCTGTGTAGACCACATTAACTTGGCCGTGACTACCCACAGTTTCAAAGATATAAGATATAATTTTTCCAAATATCAGGAAATACTCCACATGAAAGACTCGCATTAAACAGATAATATAACGGTTCGGACAAAGGAAGTGCAAATTTTCTCAAAATCCGTGGTGCGAATTCCCTTTAACATGTATGAAATTTTCTAAGTTTACAGTAATGTTCATTTAATTTATTAATTAATAACCGGTTCCAGTTTTTCCAAAATATTTAAAAGAATCATTTTAGGTATTATGTTCTAGGAGAAATAAAAGACGAGTTGGATGCCATAAATAGTTCCACTGTCATTCTTCCCACATGTTAAAGCTAGCCGCTGTGCTTCGTTTTTATGCTCAAGGTCGATATCAGTTGAAGGCTTTTCTATGAAAAAAAAGTAGAATTCCTAATGTTATAGATGTCATAGATGGAACCCATATACAATTGATTCAGTCACACGTAAATGAAAATCGGTTTTAATCGAAAAATTAGAAATAGTACCAACGCTATGGTGTTATTTTTAAAATATGGTTTATTTTTAAAAATGTAATCATAAACCGACCGTTAAATCCGTAGAAGATGGTTTTGTGGATCGTCTCACGATTCTTTTGAATCACTCAACAAATGGTATTGAGTTTCCAAGATTTCCTCACAAAAGGTGAACAAAACTGGCTGTTAGGTAATAGAATTAATTTATGTTTAGTAAATAATTATTTTGATTAAATTTAACAGCGGATTCAGGATATCTACTTAAGTCGTGCTTTTTAACACCATAGCGCCAGATGGAAGGGTAGAAGCAAAATTTAACGATACTGACTCAAAACAGCAAATTGTTACTGTTTCGTATTCATTTTGCTCCTATAAAGTATAAATAATATTGTGTTTCAGTAACTGTAGCACGAATTGAAAAAAAATTATCTCACAAAAAATATTAAAAAAAATAGTCTTACATTATTGTATTATTGATTATGACTATCGAAAATATTTCTGATAACTAATTTGCTTCCAGATAAATTATCCTGATTTTCGCCTATTTTGATTATGAAAATCAGAATACTCAGTACGAAAAAATACAAAAGTTAGAAATGATTTTGATTATCAAAAATATTTTCCGACTTTCAGAAATTATTAACTGAAAGTCGGTTTGCGCGGTACGATATTGAACTTTCAGATCGGTTTTACTTTCAGTTCGGAATACGCAGTAGACCTACTGGTTCAGAAATTTCCACCACGAAAATTCTATATAAAAATAAAATTTTGTTTTGTTAAGTTGGTCTGGTCATATTTATGCTCGAGTTGAGAATATTTCAACTCATATGAACTTTGTGGAGAACATTTTTTCACCCGAAAATCATGTTTGAACGCAGCTTGACTTATAAAAATCGTTTCATCTACTGCACTTTCCTATATTGTCATAATATTCTTGGACCATTGTTACCCCTAAAGTAGCTTTTTGTTAAAAAGTTTTGAGTTCAGAAGCTTAAGTTCTACATTATAGTATTTATAAGCTACTAAATTAATAATAAATAATAATGATGGCATAGATATATACAAAAAAAACAGTTATAACTATCATTATAATTACAGTAATGAAATTATTTAAAAGAGTGAAGTCATAATATTGGATTATTATTATGTAAAAACATGCAATGATGGAAAGTTTACCTGAGCATGATATTGACATGTTTGCCATATAAAATTCAAGCTTTAATACCTTAAGCTTCCATTAAAAATTATTTATAATTTTTATTTTCTGGAAACATTTATTTTTTATTTTACATCGACGGAAAGCCAAGCTTTCTTAATTTAAGCTTATTAGAATTTGAGATTCTCCAGAAAACATTTAAAGAAGATTTGCGATAGACGCAAGTAGTCAACAAGATAATTTTTCGTCGGAAACCGTAAATTTATTTTTGCTTTAAATGGATGTTGTTGCCTTGAGAAAGTTAAATAAAAATAATGTATTTATCTATATTATATTTATGACGTTAATCTTTAACTTTAAAGAATAACATAATTATCTTTAAAGACACTGGTACCGTATATTTCCAGCAACTACAAAACACTACTCTGTGCTGGATAACGGTTCAGTTCACACACTTTCAGCATCAACACCGAGGATCGTAAAATACAATTTTCATTTCCAGATATTACCATTTCTCCTTAGCCCACTAAAGCCATAACAAGTAAAATGATAAAACTAAGTCTTTGTGTATAAAAATTTATAAACTTTACACAAACAATAATTTTTAAGAATTAACAATACAAATTAATTATTTATCAACAAAAATGACAAAGTAAATTTATTATACTTATATTAAGTAATCATATTTTGTTTTTTACTTCTTTTAGATATTGTTTTGTACTCTTCAAGTTTTTTTTAGCAGAAAGCTTACACAAAATGTGTATATAATATAACATAATTTATTAAAATATTCAAAATAACAAAAAGAAAAAAATTATAAGACTTAATAATAATTATTATGTAAATCCTTAAAAAGTAATAAAAAATGATGTGTCATTTTAAGGATTCTATAAATAATTTTAATTTTAATAAATTGGTTTTTAATAAATTTAATTTAAATATTGAATATGTGTGTGTAAATAAATAAATATATTATATATATATATATATATATATATATATATATATATATATATATAATATATATATATTATATATATATATATATATATATATATATATATATATATATATATATATATATATATATATATATATATATATATATATATATATATATATATATATATATATATATATGTACGTAAATACAAAGAATAGTGGTTATAATAACTTTTATTATGTTTTTTCAATTAAACCATGAGTAACCAAATTTGTCTACTATCTATTTTACTACCTCAGATCTAATTAATTACGGTTGAAATCGTTTAAAAAACTACCAAATAATAAACTTAAAATACTGACAACTTACAATATTTGCATTCTCAAAAATCGCTTATCTCCAACTTAAATGATGTATCAAAAATATTACGATTTACATCCAATGAATTTTCCCCTTGAAAAAACCGGAGACACTAGATTGAAAAATTATGCAAGCCAAACCGAGAAAAAATTTCATATAAAAATAAAAAGACAAAACCCGAGATCCAAACCCATAAAACTGTTAAAAAGATACTTAATTTTTACTAAATAAAAAGTTTTATCTTTTTGTAGCAAAAAATTTATAAAATTAGTTTAATATATGTACTTTATGTTGGCCACCTAAACTTTTGATTACGATCGGTAATAATGTCTAATATTAGGATTTTGCAAGTATGAAATCGGTCCGCCCAACGAAACCATCGAATATATAACATTAATCAATTGTATTGTAATAAAAAAGGCCAAAAATCTTTGAAAACGAACTCCTTAAATATGGCCTATAAACGCTATTCAGTACCCTAATAATATATTTGACTAGGGATATGGAGAATAAACTGGTTTAAATAAGCTTAATTGACACTTAAGAGCAAAATATAGGAAAATCATTTTAAGTTTAAATCACATGTCGAAATATCCTGTTTTGAAATATCCAGTGTTGTACCATATCTCGTTTTGTATGTTATCTCGTATTGAAATATCCAATTTTGAAATATCTAGTTTTGTATACCTTATCTCGTTTTGTCAAATCCTATTTTGAAATATCCAGCTTTAAAATGTCCAGTTCTGAGCGTTTCCCGTCTAATATATGATGTATATCTAATATGATCGTTAGATACAAATTCTTAATTTTTTGAAGTTTTTGGGTTTGGATCTCGGGTTATGCAAGAAGATATTTTTTCTCGGTTTGGCTTGCATACTTTTTCCATTTAGTGACTCGATTTGTTTCAAGATGTAAAGTTCGTTGAATATAAATCAGCTATAAGAAGTTAGACTCCCTAACTTCGTTGTGTATTAGAAATGGACAACAAATAAATTTAGCCATTCGAAAGACGATTGGAACGAATGTTAAATTAATATTGAAGTCTCCCAAAATTAAAAAATGATGATAGACGCTTATATAGTCCAGTATACCATTAAGATGTATCCACATTATTTAGTTCAGTTCTAAAATAATAAACTCGGGTTTCTCATAATAACTAGGTTATTTAATGTTCAAATTACATTTAAAATACATATAGCCACCCCTCCACCTCTAACGGCAGCCCGAACATGAGGTATGCTTTTATAACCTATATTACAACACGGGACGACACAATTTTCGTATGAAGCGATGTCTCAATTAAGCATAAAACATGAAAATTTGCCACCTGCATTTAATACATGTAATTAACATAAATTTTTTATCAGGCTTTTAATATTTAAGTGAGCAATATTTAAATGCGTTACTTCGACAATTATGCTTTGTAGAACCATATGTCATTAAAACAGATGGAAAGTCTCTTAAATTAAAAAAAAAGTAAGAAAACTATTGAATAATAATATAGAACAATCTACTACATTTTTGTAACACTGCAATCTTATTGAAAGTGGTATGTTTTACACGTGACGAATGCAAAGTTATTAACAAATAACTTTGAAGTGTCAAAGTTATTAACAAAATATTTTCTGAATATCGTGTGCGGATAATTCTAATTGTACATAAATACACCAAACAACGAACATCATTCCTGTTGGAATTACTCGAGCGACAACAAATTAAAAACAAGAAAAAATCATGGCCGACTATCATTTTCATTGAAACAATCGGTTGCTATAAAATATTACATTTTTTTATGTTAGGTTTAGTACTTTATTTTTATTTAATTTTGGGCTATTTTATGTTATTCGTTTGGCACGAAATGTTTTGTAGAACCATATAAAAAAATCTTCTGACTATGATTAGTACTTAAAGTTACTATATACTTTGATCGTGCTGACTCTTGCGAATAACATGGAATACTAAATACTTTGATCGTGGCGCCACTTTCACAAAACACGGTTTTGTTTTATAAATCAAATAATAAAATATATTGCAATAAAATAAAAGTAATGTTATAAAAGTTCTCTAAGACTGTGTACGAAACCCATGATAAATATTTGTGAATAAAATTTTTTGACTTTTATTCGTGATATTATCAGTAGCTATGATAATTTTTGTAATTTCTATAATAAAAGCCAAACTCGTCGCGTAGCACACTCGGATATATTCATTAAAATATATAAAATTCACTACTTGTTTTTAAAATAGTACTATTCAAAAATCTTATAAGAAAAATTTGAACTTTTTCGTTGCTATGATAATTTCAATAAGCAATGCACACAATTAAATATAATTTTGCTTCATAGTTTATGACTCACAAAAAGTAAGTTTAAAAACATACAAGGCGGGGAAATATTTCAATCAATTATTATATATTTCGGACAGCGTAATAAAAAATGGAAATGTGGGGGAATATTTAATAAATAAATGTCAAAAATTGTATTTACTATCAAGGGTTTCGGACACAGTCTAAGTAAAAAAATATGTAAGGAATAGTAAGCGATTTCATTTGTTTAAATTTGTCTAAATTTGAATTAATGTCTGAGTCGAGAATGAAATTGAAGCCATTATTTTTAAAATTATCGGAATCATATTCAAAACTCTATTTCTTCTTTCTGTGCCGAAATTGTGTTGAAAAGTTGAAACTGCAGGAAACTGATATTCACCTTCAACGGTTTCTGCATTTACAATTGCTACAGAATTCATGCATCTCATACAGGAATTATGTTGCGTAAACTCTTAAAAAATCTAGCCGCTTTTTAAACATTCTAAGTCACGCAAACACATTTAATCTTTGATTTTATAAGATCCGACTTCAATGATGATTACAAGTTCCGCAACAAATGTGACCAGGTTAAAACAACCACCCGAGTCCAAAAAAAACGCATCTTATGGCATTGAATAAATTCCGCACAGTCTTAAAACCTTTTGTCCATGAAATAATTTTCGACTGTATAACGAAGGCGTTACTTTCTGCCTTTACTTACAGGAAAACTATATTTTCCTACTTGCATTGACCCTTTCTCAGTTAAAAATTGTTTTACCTTATCAGTAATTTTTCGCAATTCCGCCTTTGTGCCATAGGAGGGCATGGCCCTGGTTATGCGGTATCTTTAAAAAGAGATCACTCAAAGGCAAACAACTATCACTAGAAAGCTCTTTCATGGCACACGAATTGCTTACTTACATAAAATTTAAGAAATAATATTTTTTAAAACCAATGCATTTTTCTAAAACCTACAAATTTTCAATTTAATACAAATTTCCAACATTTCAAATAATAAAACCAAGTAAAAGACATTCCACAACTTTTTGTTTTAAGTTTTCTTCAAAACAAACTAAAAAAAAAAATTCTTCATAAAATCAAAAAGTAAATATATTTATAATTAAAACTTATTAAAGCTCTACAAAAAAATTTATAAAAAAGTTTTAAAACTTTTAAAAATTAATTTCAAATTTCAAGACAAACAATTTTTAATTAAAAATTATTAGGTGTTCGTAAAGCATTTTTTCATGTAGCTTTAATATCGATTTCGATTCAGTTTTTCCCTTCTTTGAAAAAGCAATCTGTATTTTAGCTGTAAATCGAAAAAAAAAATTAATTTCTCCTATTTTAAATATGTGTGTTCTTAGTATAAAAAATAAACAGATGTCAGTTAAATTGGATATTTCTTCATGTTAGTAAAAGAGGTGTAAATCTTTTTAAAAATCCAGAGTGCTAAAAATGTTGCTCGACAGTGTAAGAATTTTGCTTGTTTTTTACAAATCGAACAACTTGACAGCAGAAAAAGCAATCTTCAAAAAAAAATGCTTATTTTAAGAATCGAAATTGACATAAGAAACAGAAAACTAGATTGTGGGATCTATTTTACGCTTTCAAATTCTAAATAGAGCTAATCATTTTGATAGTGGAAAAATATAACTGAACTAAACTTATTTTGTTGAACAAGAATCTTTAATTTTTTTAAAATTTTGTCAAGCTTCTAAGTTTATTCATCGAAATAACGGCCATAGACTAACAAATTCTATTCTAATTCTATTCTAATTCTATTCTAATTCTATTCTAATTCTATTCTAATTCTATTCTAATTCTATTCTAATTCTATTCTAATTCTATTCTAATTCTATTCTAATTCTATTCTAATTCTATTCTAATTCTATTCTAATTCTATTCTAATTCTATTCTAATTCTATTCTAATTCTATTCTAATTCTATTCTAATTCTATTCTAATTCTATTCTAATTCTATTCTAATTCTATTCTAATTCTATTCTAATTCTATTCTAATTCTATTCTAATTCTATTCTAATTCTATTCTAATTCTATTCTAATTCTATTCTAATTCTATTCTAATTCTATTCTAATTCTATTCTAATTCTATTCTAATTCTATTCTAATTCTATTCTAATTCTATTCTAATTCTATTCTAATTCTATTCTAATTCTATTCTAATTCTATTCTAATTATATTCTAATTCTATTCTAATTCTATTCTAATTCTATTCTAATTCTATTCTAATTCTATTCTAATTCTATTCTAATTCTATTCTAATTCTATTCTAATTCTATTCTAATTATATTCTAATTCTATTCTAATTCTATTCTAATTCTATTCTAATTCTATTCTAATTCTATTCTAATTCTATTCTAATTCTATTCTAATTCTATTCTAATTCTATTCTAATTCTATTCTAATTCTATTCTAATTCTATTCTAATTCTATTCTAATTCTATTCTAATTCTATTCTAATTCTATTCTAATTCTATTCTAATTCTATTCTAATTCTATTCTAATTCTATTCTAATTCTATTCTAATTCTATTCTAATTCTATTCTAATTCTATTCTAATTCTATTCTAATTCTATTCTAATTCTATTCTAATTCTATTCTAATTCTATTCTAATTCTATTCTAATTCTATTCTAATTCTATTCTAATTCTATTCTAATTCTATTCTAATTCTATTCTAATTCTATTCTAATTCTATTCTAATTCTATTCTAATTCTATTCTAATTCTATTCTAATTCTATTCTAATTCTATTCTAATTCTATTCTAATTCTATTCTAATTCTATTCTAATTCTATTCTAATTCTATTCTAATTATATTCTAATTATATTCTAATTCTATTCTAATTCTATTCTAATTCTATTCTAATTCTATTCTAATTCTATTCTAATTCTATTCTAATTCTATTCTAATTCTATTCTAATTCTATTCTAATTCTATTCTAATTCTATTCTAATTCTATTCTAATTCTATTCTAATTCTATTCTAATTCTATTCTAATTATATTCTAATTCTATTCTAATTCTATTCTAATTATATTCTAATTCTATTCTAATTCTATTCTAATTCTATTCTAATTCTATTCTAATTCTATTCTAATTCTATTCTAATTCTATTCTAATTCTATTCTAATTCTATTCTAATTCTATTCTAATTCTATTCTAATTCTATTCTAATTCTATTCTAATTCTATTCTAATTCTATTCTAATTCTATTCTAATTCTATTCTAATTCTATTCTAATTCTATTCTAATTCTATTCTAATTCTATTCTAATTCTATTCTAATTCTATTCTAATTCTATTCTAATTCTATTCTAATTCTATTCTAATTCTATTCTAATTATATTCTAATTCTATTCTAATTCTATTCTAATTCTATTCTAATTCTATTCTAATTCTATTCTAATTCTATTCTAATTCTATTCTAATTCTATTCTAATTCTATTCTAATTCTATTCTAATTCTATTCTAATTCTATTCTAATTCTATTCTAATTCTATTCTAATTCTATTCTAATTCTATTCTAATTCTATTCTAATTCTATTCTAATTCTATTCTAATTCTATTCTAATTCTATTCTAATTCTATTCTAATTCTATTCTAATTCTATTCTAATTCTATTCTAATTCTATTCTAATTCTATTCTAATTCTATTCTAATTCTATTCTAATTCTATTCTAATTCTATTCTAATTCTATTCTAATTCTATTCTAATTCTATTCTAATTCTATTCTAATTCTATTCTAATTCTATTCTAATTCTATTCTAATTCTATTCTAATTCTATTCTAATTCTATTCTAATTCTATTCTAATTCTATTCTAATTCTATTCTAATTCTATTCTAATTCTATTCTAATTCTATTCTAATTCTATTCTAATTCTATTCTAATTCTATTCTAATTCTATTCTAATTCTATTCTAATTCTATTCTAATTCTATTCTAATTCTATTCTAATTCTATTCTAATTCTATTCTAATTCTATTCTAATTCTATTCTAATTCTATTCTAATTCTATTCTAATTCTATTCTAATTCTATTCTAATTCTATTCTAATTCTATTCTAATTCTATTCTAATTCTATTCTAATTCTATTCTAATTCTATTCTAATTCTATTCTAATTCTATTCTAATTCTATTCTAATTCTATTCTAATTCTATTCTAATTCTATTCTAATTCTATTCTAATTCTATTCTAATTCTATTCTAATTCTATTCTAATTCTATTCTAATTCTATTCTAATTCTATTCAAAAATTAATAATTTTTTTTATGTTTTTGATAAAAGCACCAAATTATAATATTTCTAATTCTAATAAATTCATTTTGGTTACCGACTATTGGTTGTTGTCAAGTTACTAAATTGGTATGAAAGTTAGATCAATTTTGTGTAAAATTGTTAAGTATGAATATGGCATCCAAGTTACTCATTTTATCATCAAGGACACTATGACCGCAGAAAATATAATTCACATTAGATCTCATATAAAATTGTAACGATACTTTTTATGGTTAAAAATTAGATAAGACACATCTTATTCGCGTATAACATATTGAAAGAATCAGTTCCAGAGTTGGCCATAAATTTTTTTTAACATTAGTCGTTAAACACAATTTATTTTTCCCGCACAATATAAATTAAATATCGATCGTACCATAAAAATGTTGTAAATCTTTCATACGCATGAATCTCACTCTCACTAAACTAAAGTATAAAATACTTTCAATTAATTTGTAAATCGTGTGTAAAGTCAAACTTTTTTATACAAAAAAAACTGTAATCAAACTTTCGGTTCGTGTATTTGATGCGTCGTCTGCCTTATAATATTACCAACAAACGCTTTCGATACTCGTATAGTAAAAATGTTAAAAAAATAAAATTTCAAAGTTAAAATTCAAATATGTAATTTTCCTAACCTTGTTATCAATCTCGTAAAAGTTCTTCTAGTTCGACATTCTTATGTACCAAACAAATAAAAACAAACAAAAAATCATTCTTGTCTTGATTTATTATATCATAAAAAAAACGAAAACTTTTTTTTTTGTTGAGCTTTATCCCGAAACAAAAATGAAATAAGCTAAAAAAAAATTTTACTCCGTTTTTTTTTTTTGTGTTGTTTATGTTATTTAAAGAAAAGAGGAAAATTTTAAGCAAAAAAAAAAAAACTTTCGGTTTTGCAGCCAAAAAATAAAATTTACAATTCATCAAAAAGTTCGTGTGTATTGTAAAAACTGTATCAATTTTATTTTTTTATGCTGATTGTTGAAAAATTAGTGTTTGGTATATTTGTATTTTTATTGGTTGGTTGGAAAATTTATCATTTTTTGTTTGAAGAATTTTTCTATTGAACTATGTATACGAACCATACTGTTTGATATTAAATTTTTTTAAGGCAATTTTCTTACTTGTGTGTGTATATTTTTTCAAGAAGTTTTTTTTTCGCTTCGTAAAAAGCTTTTATATATTTTGTGCTTCATCACCATTTGAATAAGATAGATCTCTGCTATTTTTTTTTGTGTGTATATAGTTTAGTTTTTCTTTGGTTGACCTATTCAAATCGAACTTATATAATTTCATTTCACAGAGTAGAATTTTTTTATTTGGTACGGTTGTTTTCTTTTTTATCTAATATTAGTTTAAGAGTTTTGTGTGAGTGTGTGTCTTTGTGTGTGTTTTGTCAAAATTGTACCATTGCCGCATTTTTGATCACAACGTTGACATATTGAATATTAGAAGAGGAATGGGATGAAAATCGATTGGTAATTTGAACTTTTTTTTATGTCTTCGTTTATATTATTATACAGATAGAATTGCTAAAATCGATTTATCGGTTACCTTGCAATATTTGGCTTAATTTTATTTACGGTTTTGTGATATAATAATGACAAGACAACACACTTGCTACGACCCTTAATATTTTTTTTCATGTCATTGAATTTGATTTTTTTTTGTATTACGTGTGTAACAAAACAATACCCCAAAGCATTATGTGTATTAAATTTCCTTTCATTGTGTTATATATATATGTATATATATATATATATATATATATATATATATATATATAAATATATATATATATATATATATATATATATATATATATATATATATATATATATATATATATATATATATATATATATATAAATATATATATATATATATATATATATATATATATAAATATAATAGAATATTAAAAAATAATTTTGTAACTTTAGTACGGGAAAATCATTTCGTAACACTATAGTGTTACATAATTAGGGAAGGTGTGAATTTAAAGTTAAAGGCACGAGGGGATTTTGATATTTTTAATTATGTTTTTCATCGACGTTACATTGTTTGAAATATCAATATCATGCGGCTAAAAAATTGTTCCATGTTAAATTAAAGCTATGTGTATTGTTGAAATTGATACATTTTTAATTAGAGCGGTCCTACCTTCTAAAGTTTCATATATACGATTACTTAAATATTTGTTTGCATAAATTGACTAAATAGTCAAATATAAAGTTTGTTAAAAGCCTCAAACTCATTTTAAAAACTTAGTTAAGATAAAATTAATTATAAATGATAATTATTGGTTCTGGCTTCCACTTTTCATACCATACTATCACTTTTTAATTTTATGAAGAAAATTACAGGATGAAATTTTTTCATTTTTAAACGAAGATTATTAGTTTACAACAAACACAGAATTATATATTTTTCAGTATTTTTTAAAGATCCAGCTCGTATACTGGGGTGAAAAATAAGTATAATACGACATAACGGCTCTGCGATAAAAAGTCTATTGATTCCTGTAGAAAATTCGCAATTACCATACAAAGCCAAGCAATTTAAAAAGTTGTAGTTCCCATAATGAACTACTTGGACGCCTAGAGGCTACGGAAATTTTCCTAAAGATTTTCTGAAATTCTAGGTCCTTAAATTAGGCTGAAATAATTTGATTTTAGTCACATGTAACGTCGACTGCAGTCGTTTCCCAATTAGTGGTACGCGAAAGAGTATATCCGCATTATCTTTGTCTTGTACATATTTAAAGTCCGTCGTAAATTGGCTAATAAAGTCCAAGTATCAACTGCCTTAGGTTAGGTTCAGTTTTCATGTCGTTTAATGGCCATATAAATGTTCAATAATTCTCTGTCAAATTATGAGTACTTTATTTCAGCATCTAAAAGTCCTTTCTTAAGAATACCAAAGGTTCCCAACCATCACAGCTCCTACTACTTTATTATAGATGCATCAATTATAGTGCTGAACTTACCATCGCAAAGTAGATGAGCTTTAAAAATGCATTATTGCATTGCTCATTCCAAGTAAAATTCTTGAGTATTTTGGGCTTAGTATTGCTAAATGTGAGTGAATTAGTGCTAAAATGTCAACAACTTTAGGTATAGGAATCGATGATAATAATTAATCATACCAAAAGTGTTTGGAGTCCTTTGACTTAGATGTCACTAAAATGTTGTGAATATAGACGAGCACAAAGCTCAAATCTCTAACTATTTGGTTCATAAAACTCTGAAACGTTTGTGCGGCATTACGTTAACTAAAAAAAATGCGGGTGAACTCAAACAAATCAAGTGGGATCGTAATTGTCGTTTTGTGGACATATTCCGGTGCAACCGGAATAATTTGATACGCTCTGACCAGTTCGATTTTACTAAAAATGTTACAACCTTAAAGGTGGATTGAGAAATTTTGAATGGGGGTATTAGATATCTATCTGATATCGTGACTGAGTTTGGTAGTCTATAATTCACGTAAGGGTCTCCAGTCGTAATCTTTTTTCTTTACTAAAAAGGACAAGACACATTGGAAGAAGAAGGTCGATCAATTTGAAGAAGATCAAAAGTATAGTTTGTTGGTGGCCTCGTAATTACATTTTAGCCAGGTTACACGAAGTGAAATATAAACGTTGGCCATTTTCTAGGTGTCATTTCTCATAGAAACACGCTTCGACAATTCCTTCAGTTTTTTGTGCAATCCAAAAGCAGCTTGACTGGAATATATACGTAATGTGTCTTTGATGGATTTACCAGAGTTGCATATTTAAACGTTTATATGAGGAATAAAAATACGTTATAAAACTGAATTATACAGGACAATCCGACCACAATTGTGTACCCATTTCGCCAGTTTGGTTTTTTTCAAAAGTGATCGCAAATGTCTATTTTTCATGCATGGAGAATTTGAGTTTAAACTACTTTAGTCCATGAATCATGTTTGACTTGACAATATCGTGAAAAAAGTATCATTTATCAAAAAAAGTATCATCGGGATCTGGAATTCCAGCTCAGTCAACCTTTCATTAAATATTCTAGTGTCGATCTTTTACTATTTATTCTAGAAAAAATGTGTCTTTCTACTCTTTTCACTTCAAATTCACGCTAAAACAAATATCGTGGTACTATATATCGTTTAAAAGTATGTATTTGTCTACTCTGAGTTTGCTTTGGTCAGATCGGATATATTTCAATCGTTCAGTATTAATTTTGGCAAACATGTCAACCACAAATTGGCTAAACAACAGATCTCCATGACGAAGAAGGTAAATTAATTAATTTTTTCTAGCCATAATGCGGTATCCAAAGAAATGTAAAGCTGTTATTTTTCCTTTTTGGATTGGTTTTGAATTTGTATGAATGCTAAATTTCACTTATTCATCGTAAATTATTATCATGACTATAAAGAACAATATCTTATTTTCCAAATTGAGGTCCAGCTATAAGTAGCCCTATTTTAGATAAAAAAAACTAATTATTAACCATGTTTAATCAACTCACTAAATATTCATCATTATTTTTTTTAAAAAATTTAAAAATGAATACGATGGCATTTTTATGGCCACGAATGAATATTAAAAATAATTTTGCAGTTTTAAAGGGTATTTAATCCTTATTATGATCACTAATTTCAATTTAAATCCGTTTTAGTTTTCTAGCAAAAACTAGTCGACAAATTAATATTTATATAAAAATGTTCATAGTCGGAGAAAATATTTTTTGTGGGGTATTTTTTGGCAGTTGACACACGTTTAAAATATAAATACCATTTTATTGTTAAACTTAGCTAACATAAATTTTTGAATTGTCCATTTTACATAGCCCAACAAAAAATAGATTGTATGTACGACTATGGCAATAAAAAACAAAAAATAATAAAAAATTAAAAAAAAACACTCTGTTTCTTGACAGAAGTGCCCTTACGGTTAAAATAGGTTTTTCTACCCGGTTGACAACACTTCAAGCATTTAGACTTATATACTGTTAATCACGATCAAATAATGTGCGAACGAATACAAATCAAAAGATTTTATAACAGTATGTAAAGTATTATATTAACTATTAAGTAGATAAATAATCTATAAACCACCTTTTGTGACTATGTTAAAACCCCCTCAGCATTTTATTTAAATGAATTTCTGAATACACCATAAATACATCGTTTGATACATTCTTTGATGCATCTATAATACCTTCATCCTCATTTTTAATTTATTAACGAACGACTCGACTATCTTTCAAATCATAAAACATCACTTTGTGAATGAGAATTCCAGTTTTTCCAATTAATTTTAATTAATTGCTTTGGAGAATTTACGTAATACTTATACATAGAAAAACAGCCACCGTAATCATATTACATATGCCAATGGTAAATTATATAGACATAATGATGTGTGATTTTTCTTCCAGTTTTTTTCTTCTACATACATATTATAATGGCTGCTGCTGCGCCTTTGGTATTTTGATTATTTACATCTATATGTATGTATATATATATATATATATATATATATATATATATATATATATATATATATATATATATATATATATATATATATATATATATGTGTGTGTCTTTATTGTGCTGAAATTTAATTGATAACGTTAAGAATGATAATAACGATTGAATCGGTATAAAAAAAATACTAGTCGTAGTCGTATAGTACGAGAATAACAATGACGATGATGATGATGATGATGAAGCTGCTTTGTCTCTTCATAGGTTTGATATGGTTCAAAAAAAATATTCATGGATCATCGTGATGATAATGATGATGATGGTGTACAATACTAGAACAATACTGTATAATCATGGAGACATATAATATGAATAGTGAAAAATGCTTGTGAATAATTGATTAAGCTGAGGTAAAATTAATGAATTTTTATTATGAATTGTGGGTGGATATATGTTTATGAGATGGATGCTATTCGTTTTATATTTATCGTTGGATTGAAAATAGATGAGTTTTACAATTTTTTAAGTTCTACTATATAGTTGCGTTTCAATAGGAGAATCATTTATCTTATGAGAAATATGGCAGACATATATGGCATCACAAATGGTTTATTAATTATAAGTTTAAATTTTTGTTCTTTTCAAATGTTATTATGACATATGCCTTGATATTTGGATCAACGTTTATTTGGAAGGGTTTAGACTTATTACGTTTACAATGGGATTTACGGTGAATACGGGTAAAACAATAGTTAAGATACTTTCTCAACATGCCAAGGTCCCGAGTTTGATACTAGCCATTGAATAAAAATATGATACCGATAAAAAATAAATTACAATATGCACCGGCTACCAAGTTATGTGTAGGCATAAGATTTGAAAATATTTTCACTCTGTAATATGAAAACCTCTTAACGGAAAAGTAGTCATCGCCTCTAAAATGCAAAAGATATTCATTCCTGGACAAAAAGGTATCCTCAGTGAACCAATGCTGAATCTTCCAAACTTTTCAAATGGCATTTAGGCTTCAACATAATTTTTGAGTGCTAATTCCCGTTTAAACATATCTTCTTCGATAGACACTACTTGTTTCCGAGACACTCCTGGACCATCACCTTTAGCTCCGAATTTATTCTCCATAAAATAATAATGGTATATATTTATCGTTCATTCTTTGAATATAATATTTTAAATCTTTTGAAAAAATTGTATGGCCTACCCATCAGCTTCCTAAACATGCTCATAGACTATTAAAATCTTTGATTTTTCACGCAGCAAAACATAAAACCAAGAAACATAGACATCAAATGGCATATATCCCCACAATTGGTCGATTTATACTATTCCCGACATGGTTTTAACAATCCATCTTTACCAAGATGTTGTATAGTGCAATGCGTCATATTGACCATTTTAAAGTTGTTTTCTTTGAAAATTACCAGGTCTCCAATGATCAAATTTTCTTACCTTTTAGTCCACTTTCGGCGATGCTGCAATGTGTGGAAATAATTAAGCAACGTTTTTTATAGAATCCTTGTATATCCTCTGTCGTCGTGATAAATGATTCATCTTAATATTATCCAAATACGGCTGAAATTGCCGTATTAACAATTGCCGTGTTAATGCTGCTAAATCATCTATGTCGTTACACTAATTGGACATATCGGTCTGGAACTGAGCATCTCTGTAATCCGCGATGCGGTATTTCGCATCACTCGATTTAAGATGATGTTTGATTGATTTTATTTGTTGTCTCCCATAGGCCTTCAAAGTAGTTGTAATGCTAAAGGTATAAATCATTTAATTACAAAAAGATGGCATGGTGTGATTCTGCATAGTAGTAGGTTACTCATCAATTATTGTGACGTACTTGCACGTTGTTTTCGATACTCTAAGCACTTGTTAATGTAGCTTCGTAATTGATTTCGGCAATTAACTATTTAGTATTTATAGCAAAGAACGCTGATTTAAAAAGTTGGACCTGGATGTAAATATCGAAGATGGATTTTCTTAAAATAGACAACATATGCTTCGCAGGTAACATTACGGGATGTCGAATATAGAAGGACGAATCGAATATAGTATTCCTCCACCAGCTCTTAGGATATCGTCACTGTCGATAAAGAAAGTCTGCTTTAACCCATTTCCTACATAATTTGGATGAATTTATTTCTCCTGAAAATTCTTTCAGTGGTAGTCTGATGATGTATCTCCCGTTGGAGGTCCGGAAATAATTTGTTAAAAAATGACTCTCACACATTGCTTCTGCTTCTGTTAGATGATGTGGTGGAAACCTCTTCCAACGTCCTAAATTTTTATTTTTGTGTTTAATGTCTTCCTCTTTTAAAGTGACTGTGAATGATTTTGATATGCTGGTTTCCTTGAGTAAGGGTCGTAAGATAACCTAACCGAGCTTGGCCGACCTAAAAAATTATGTCTGCATCCAATATAATATCAATCTGGTTTGGTTTATGATAAGATGGATCAGCTAATTGAAGACCTCTCTCGTTGATTCCAACTAGTAGGCCTAGGTATTCGCAGAGGAGCGTTGATGCCCGAGCCACATGGTAACTTCCAGGCAATCTTTAAGATAAACTAACGTCGTTGATAATTGGGTATAAAAATTGGTAAAAATGTACATTTCAGTTCTTTGTTATCTTTGACCGTAATACAAAGGTTTAAACACTCCGCAAATTGTTTGATTAAGAAATATCCAATTTGCGACTCCAAGCTATAGATAAAACGTCTCATTTAAAGAGCGGTAACCATTAAGGCACCTATACTTGTTTATTCAACATAGTATATATGGAAACAGCCTAAATAGGAGAACACTTAAATCAAAGATTTACTTCTTTTTTTTCACTTTGCACAGATATAAGTGTATCACATTCAGAATATTTTCACTCTTTTTTGTAGTTCTTCCCACCTTATTAAGCGGTTGTCGGCCAAACATAAACTAACAATTTTATTTCCGTAAATAAAATTCAAATTTAAAGCCAAACCTTATCATGTTATCGGAGGGAAACATAAGTATGCAAAAAAGTACCAGAAAAATTAGTCTACCGATTTTATTCAGATTCTGCACAAGAAACAAGCTTCGAACACTTTCAGTTTAATCTGCACTATGAGGTGTTAGCAGCAAACTTACATTTACATGTATGGTTGAATTAGGAATATAATGCCAAACATCATTAAACTTTTGACCACTTCAAGAACTAAGTCTTAAAAAATCTTGACTTCATTTTTCTGTATATCGACGGTATGTTGGTAGCAGGTAAGTCTAAGGAAAAACAGTTAAATCATCTTACACAAAAAAATGGCATAAAATCTTCAAACAGCGCGTATGAGCCTGATTAAAATTCCCATAGCCTACGTCTATAAAAAAAACTCAGAAATTCGTTAGGATGGTGAAATAATGCTATGGCTTTATCCCAAAAATACCAGAATTTCTTCAACCCATTTGTGCACACTTGGCAACTTTAACAAATAGATCAAAACCTTTAGCCCATAAACTATCTACATAAACCGTTAATTAATACAATACAATCAAAGACGGAACGTGGAATTTTATATACGAATTAACTACTGGCATTCACCACATTACAGGCAATCAAAATGTTGTCGCTGCCTCAATTACAGAAATATCAGATTTCATATGAGAGTTTCAGCAAACAAACCAAGAACTAAAGACTCTGATAATTAAATTTCGACCCACAATAGCAGCAAATATAAACTAAAACATGTACAGTTCACCGGTTGCGAATAATATTGCGAAATAAATTGCGAAATCTCTTCCGTATCTGGAAGCTGATTTCCACGAAATATTTCTAGCCTAGGTTAAATTTAGACGTCACAACATTACTAGAAAAATATGCATGTAAAAGTACTATAGCTGAAACCTAAGAAGATGATTTTTTCCTTGTAATACTGAGCGGTACGATATACGATTTTTACAGTACTGTCGATTTTTTTTTAAATTCTGTCTCGATTGGTGAGGCATTATGATTGATCGATACAACAACAGTAAGCTAAATACTTTCAAATCTACCCAAATCAAATGTTGTGCTGCAAACCATCCTTTTTCCACTTCAATACTTTAGCAAAATTTTAAGATTTTGTTGCAAAAGAAAACCAATTAGATAAGATATACATAATAAAATAATGATGATTTAAAGTGCAAACAATTTTACTACCCAGAACAAACGAAAATCCCCGGGAGCAATTTTCACAACTTTCCAGACAAGATTATAATATATATATTTAATAAAATGTATTTATATATATGGCACACATCATCCATTCGATTAGTTTAAAATAACCTTTAATACATGCTTGTGTATACCCAGAACATCAGGATACACATAAATCATGTCAAAACATAAATATAAAAAAAACATAAAAATTTAAACATAATTCATAGACCAACAAAACAAAATATATATAAGATATGTTTTATGGTTTCATATCCATTCGCATATATAAAGTTTTTTGGTCGATATATACATACATCTTTCAATCACACACAAACGAAATTGATTGATGGAGGAATTTTCTTTATATTCGAAGCTTTTGTTTTTTTTTTTTTTTGTGGCCCAAAAATGAAAAACTAAAGCACCATGATAATTACAAATCGAATAGTTTTGTGTATATGCGTGATTTATAATGGCAATATACATATTTTACGGCACAGGCAATAATAAAATCTTGATTCTTAATTCTTTAGGCACATAAAATATACTCGTCAGAGGTATATATAGCATACGAGTATATACCAAATTCAATGTTGCGTGAACGATTTGAAATCATTTTATTTTCATTTAACAATCCAATTCTTATTATTCCTTCGTTTAATTTATTTATTGTTTTATTTATATCTATATCTACTGAACTAGTTATATATATATATATATATATATATATATATATATATATATATATATATATATATATATATATATATATATATATAAATCTCGAATAGAAATTCAATTATAAGAATTTATGGTTTTTGATTTTATTACAAGACAAAATAAAATCAGGATCTGAACATTTTCATGTTTACAGATGTACATATTATGAAAAGTCGTAAATTAAGTTGTAAAAAAATTGTAAAACCGAATAATTGGGGTAGGTGGGGAACTTGACATGAATCTGATAACAATAATAATAATAACAACACAAGTCTTGTATGGAAATTAGAAATGATATAAAAAAAAGCTTTCCTCTTTACTTGTTCAAGGTGATTTGTTTTTCTCGCTTGTTTACGTACAACACAATAACAAAATAAACTGAGATGTTAAAGGTGAGGAGATAAATGATTTGGTAATTGCGTTTTAAATTATTTATTGTAGTAAAATATTCGGTGGTAAATGACATGTGTCTAGTGAACTAGAGTGATGAAAATGTAATATGTGGCTTAAAATACGATAAAACGAAAAGATACATATCCAAAATGTTAATGGAATAATAGTATATACATAGTTATATACATTGAATGATGTCTAATTTGAGGATCAATTAAATTTCGATTTTTGTCCTTAGGTAAATACATGTGCTTATTATATATATATATATATATATATATATATATATATATATATATATATATATATATATATATATATATATATATAAGTTATAGAAATGCAGTACAGCATAAACTGTGAACACGCGCAACTTCTCTCAAGTCGCCAAGTCGGTGACAAACAAGAACACACGCAAGCATGTTCTAGATTTTGGGTATTGGGATTTCTAGATTTTGGGCAATTTTTTAATGACTAAGCTATTTTTTTTTATAAAACATAACATATTTAAAATTTAGTTTTAATTTGGAAAATAATAGATAAACAATAAATAAAATTATACAATAATAATGGATTAACAATAAATTAATTATGATTAATCCAACAAAAAACGAACTGTTATAAGAGAACTGCAATCGGTCTTTAACTGAGGTTGATTCCTCAAATATAAACAAGCAACTGAATCAAACAATTGCATGGATACAGGAGCAAATAAAAGTTCTATAAAACGAAGTTAGTACTCTTAAATCAAAGGAAGTCAATAACCAACAGAATAATATAATAACAACAATTGTGCAAAAATACCATACAGATGAAGAAGAACTAGCTAGGGAAATGAAGTTTGTAAGTGATCTCCGCCTCAATTAAAACTGAATGTTCCAAAGGTTATAAGAAAAAAGCCACATAAACTAGCTCAACCCCCACCAATAGTAATAAATGAAATCCAATATTAAGACTTACTAAATGATAAAATAACAATAACTGCAATAGATCAATTTAATGCAAAAGTGATGAATGGAAATAACATCAAAATAAACTTGAAAGATAGTGAAAGTTACCGACAAGTAACAAAAATGCTCAAGGAAGAAATTCACTGTTGGCACACGTTTGAAGACAAACAAATTAGAGCAATCGGAGTGATGGGCAGGCCAAATGCGTTCACTGTGGTGAAAATCAACCCGCTAACTATAGAGGATGCAGTGTTGCTGTTGAATTGCAAAGCATCAAGTTTAAAAGAATGAATGAAAAAAATTCAAATTTAAGTAGAAAACCAACCATTTGAAAAAACAAGCTCGAAGGAATACGACGAAAAATATCGGAAATTCCTCGGGAGGAAATGAGCAATTTGACTTACGCTCAAGTATTAAGGAGTAAAGTAAATTAAAGAGAAACTACCCAAAGTGAGGGTATTAATCAAACTTTGAAATTGATATTAAATATAAACTTAATACGTTTGATGAGCGATTACACATACTTAGTGTAGAGCTAAGGGAGCTATCCCTAAACAGAAAAATGGTCAATGATCTTAGAATTTTATGCTGGAATGTCAATGGACAACAAGAACAGCAGGTGGTTTTGAAAACAGTAAAAATCTACATATGTCTTATCACGGAAACTCACTTTACTAGACAATCAAATATTAAATTTAAAAATTATCAAGTATATAAAAGCAATCACCCAGAAAACACTACTAAAGGAGTAGCGTTGTTATAATTAGAAATAATATCCACCATTACGAAGAGCTGAAATATGAAACAGTTGAAATACAAGCAACTGTTGTTAACGTCAAAACGAAAAATAATTATGTTAGTGTTATTAGTGTTTACTGCCCTCCGAAAAAGAAAAAGATTATCTCGAATTCTTCAGTAAACTAGGAAAAAGACACATAATTGGAGGAGATTTTAATGCATAAAATGTCCATTGGGGTTCTAAGCTATCAACAACTAAAGGTAAAGAACTGCTTAAAGCTGTCAAAAAATGCGGTAGTGAAATCTTGTCAACTAGCAGACTAACCTACTGGCCTACAGATCAAAACAAAATACCAGACTTAATTGATTCCTTTATAATCAAAAATATATCAATGAACTATATATGAGTAGACGGAAGTCGAGACCTAAACTCGGACCATTCTAAAAAAAAGCCTAATAAATAAACACACTTGTTAAGAATAATTTAGGCAGTCTTTAGAAGAAAAAATTAACCTAAAGGTTCCATTAAAAAGCGAGGAGCAAATAGAAAACGAAGTTCAAAAATTTGTAAATGATATACAACAATCAGCCTGGGAAAGTACCCCAAAAATTGAATATAAAATAAAAGGAAACAACTACCCTAAAGAAATTAGAGAACTATTGGCAGAAAAAAGAAGAGCAAGAAGAATATGGCAGCAAACAAGAGCTCCTCAATATAAAACTAAATTAAACAATTTAACTCAACAGTTAAGAAGAAATGTGATTATGAACTAATGATCGCAGGACTGATTATTCACTTTGGAAAGCCACTAAAAAAAATAAAAGACAAACAATGCAGAACCTTCTAATAAGAATAGAAGATGGAAAATGGGCTCGAAATAACGAAGATAAAGTTCAATGTTTCGCGGAGCATCTAGAAAGAATATTCCAACCACATGATGATCAAACTTTAGAATCCCAAATAATAACGGTAGAATCTGAAAAAAAGATAGAATTCAATATGAATTCGAAAAAAAGCCTTATGATCTTATTACTGCAGACATTTTAAAAGAACGACCAAGGAAGACTCTAGTTATGCTTACTTATCTTATCAATCCAGCATTTAGAACCAAATTTGTACCCAGTTTGTGGAAAAAAGCACAAGTAATAATGATATCAAAACCTGGAAAACCACCATACGAAACTTCATCTTATAGACCAATTTCGTTGTTGCCAGTTATGACTAAACTCTTTGAGAAACTACTGATTAAAAGGTTAAATCGATAATCGAAAGGAATAACTTAATCCCAAATCATCAGTTCGGATTTCGTCGTCAACACTCATCAATACAACAAGTACACAGAATAATCAATGTAATTGAGAAAGCACTTGAAGAGAAAAATATCTGCTCCACGATATGAAGGACTTAATCATAAGTTAAGGAACCTCTAAAATACTGGAATCTTACTTGAAAGATAGATTCTTTAGAATTAAATTGGCTGAAACTTATGAATTGAATATTTCTGAATTGAAAGAAATAAAAGGTGTACTACAGGGCAGTGTATTAGGACCAATTTTTTATTTACTATACACGCATGATCTACCTGAATTAAAAAACAGCACAGTGGCTACTTTTGCCGAAGACACTGCGATCCTAGCTGTTGGAAAAAGCAACGAAGAATCAACACAAAAATTACAATCAGCTATCTCCGAAGTATATAAATGGACTAAAAGATGGCGAATTAAGCTAAATGAAACTAAATCAGTTCACATAATACCGTATGGGAACACAGCTAAGTATCTAGGCATGACCCTGGATGCTAAACTTAAATGGAAGGTACACATCAAAACTAAAACGGAGCTCACACAGAAAATTGAGCGGGGACTTGAAATGTTGGAGAGACTAATAGTTCCACCATCAATAACAAATTTCGTTATCCCACAAAACAAGGAAGACCTTCGAGACATCAACAAGTTACCAGCAAGAAAACCCATTCAATATATCTACTATAGGTGATAATGTCGAAAATATTCTACGTGATTACAGTTTTGTCCGCGACAAACCAATTTATAGAGCAATAATACAACACATATGGCAGAAAATAAGAGGAAATGCCGATCCAGCATTGATATTGTATAATATATTTGATGACGACTGGGCATCAAAAAAAATGTGTATCGCTCCACTTTGCCGATGCGAGGATTCTTCGAACATTAGAACACCAATTAAGAGCCATTGCTCACCAGTTCGATAATCACTTATTCACCTGATCTCATTGATAATAAACAAGATCAAAACAGAGGGCTATTCATCCGAAACCATCAATGTTTTAGTCGAAATCTACACGGATCGTGCTTAAGCAGATTAAATGGAGAACTTTCGAGAATGTTAATTATCCAGAAGCCGATCGCACTTCCAGAAGCCTATTGATCCTGCCTTGAAATTAAAAACATGAACTTCAAAAATGTGGTAATCCATAAAAGAAACGTTCATAACTCCACAATAAATAAATACCACCGAGACCAACTTATCCAAAACCTCAAGTACGTATAAAGATTGATCAGTCTATTCAAACCAAGCGGATGAATTACATGAATATACCTCCAAACCATAACTTCAAATATGAATATTCTACTCAAAGAAAAACACTCATTTGATGTGAACAACATTGAAATTCGGGATAGTCACCTCCAGAAGCCAGACGAAACGTCCAAGGATTTATTGCAAAATTCAAAACACTTTTTGAACCTGTCAATAACATTGAACCAATCGACACAATTATAAAAGAAGAAATAAAAACATCAACAGACGTAACCAATTTACACGAAATCCTATCGCCTTATCCAGTCAGCATGAGGTCAGAAGTTGGAAAGCAAATAAATCAATGACTAAAGGATCGAATTATAAGATCATACAAAAGTCCTTACAACTTCCCAATTTGGGTAATTGAAAAAAAAACTGGATGCCTAAAAAAATATGGAATAGTCATAGACTTCAAAAGATTAAATGCAGTTACAGTGTCAGATACATGTCCAATCCTGGATATCTAACACATTGGAAAATCTTGGAAAATCGAAATATTTTTATGACCATTGACCTTACATCGGGATTCCATCTAATAAGGATGAAAAAAGAGGACATTCCGACGATGTCCTATTCCACCATAAATGGAAAACATGAATTTCTAAGACTACCTTTCGGACTAAAAAATGCTCCGTCTATCTTCCAAAGAATGATAGACGACATATTGAAAGGATTCATGGGAAACATATTCTATGTTTATATCGATGATATAATTATACTTGGAGGATAAATGTAGAAGAGCAATATCGAAAAAATGTATGCGAAACTTGAAAAAGCCAACTTGAGGGTCAATCTGGATAAAATGGGATTCATGAAAACAGAAACGGATTTCCTAGGATATATCGCAACATCCCAAGGAATCAGACCAAACTTCAAAAATGTCTCAGCTATCAGGAACCTGAGGAACCCAGATAGTCTAAAAAAATTAAAATCACTCCTTGGGCTTGCATCATACTATCAACATTGTATTAGAAACTTTGCAAAAATTTTCAAGCCATTAACGAAACTTACAAAGTGAAAAGGCACAGATCATAAGGTAACACAATTAAAGAAAGTGAAAATCTGTTTAGAAGAAAAGGAACTTTAAGCTTTTCGTCAAATCAAAGAGATATTAGCGTCAACCAAAATACTTATCTTTCGCGACTTCGAGAAGCTTTTTTTTAACCTCCGACGCATCCTATTGTGCAATAGGTGCCGGATTATCACAGGGTGATATGGGTAAACATAGACCAAATACATATTTACCCAGGTCATTAAACAAAAAGAAGGAGATGCTCGCGATCATTTAGGCACTGGACAACTTTGATTGAGCCAAAAATAATTAAATTGTCCCTGACCATCAGCCACTCACATTTGCATTGAGCAACCAAACTAACAACACAAAATGGAAAAGATGGAAGATAAGACTGGATGAATATAATTATGAACTTATATACAAACCTGGATGTATCTATAAAGTAGCAGATGCCTTGTCAACATTCGAGTTAGATGTCAACACTCTATCATCAGCCTCCACAAGACACAGCGCTGAAGAAGATAGGATAGACAGAAATAGTTTGTCACGAAGAACCACGTTAAGAGAAAGTCATTATTAATCAACCTGGAGTTTAACCAAATTCGCCTAAACTTCTGATCCACGAGACGCAGATCTTATAAGGTGGAAGAGTTAAGACTTCTAGAAATGCAATAGCATTTCATTATGCATTTTACTATGCATTTCACTAGAATAGAATACACTATGTGAGCACGCGCAATGTCCAATGTCGCCAAGTCAGCATATCCAAGAACACGCGTAAGCATATGGTTTGAAAATGGAAGCTGGGCTGACTTCTTTTATTTCAGATTGTATTCTGGTTAAGATATTTTTTTTTAGCAGCTGAGATCAATGTGGTGAATTATCTTGAAATTGCCACTAAAAGGTTTTCATTTCTTTGTTTTATCGATACTATTTGTGTATTGTATAGACATTTAAGGACGTTGTTATTATCCAAAGGTACGGACTTAAAATGATTTTTTTTATAAGGATATGTTTTTAATATAGGTTTTATGTATCCTCTTTTCAAAGGCGGTGTTCACTGTGACTTTAATATCTTTTGCCACGATTTCTTTCTTACATTTTGGTTTATCAAAAATTTGAATAGTTAACTTTTGTGGCATTTATCCTCTAGGTATGGAAGGCAAAATTGGTCATTTGGTAATTGGTAAAATTTATTTCATTATGTTTTTCTGTCCCAGAACCCTCTTCCTCCTTGTCACTATAATTTTCAATGTAGTGTTCGTAGGGTTCATTTATCCTGTTCAAAAATAAATATCCTTTGTTATTTGAGCTGTTTTCGGTTGGAAAAAATTTACTTCTCTCTTGAAACTAGGGTTCTGGTAACTTGGTCCATTCATGTAATTAACATTGACTTAGCTACGTTCATTGATGTCGGTGGCTTTGGTTGGTATGGCCTAACTGGTGGCAGATTATGATTCTACTGCGGTTGTGGCTGGAACTTATACGTCATATTTCTTTGCTGAAGGGACAATCTTGAAAGTGGCTTTAAATGCCTCAGATAGATTTGTTGATCGTTGCATGGTGAGCATTTTTGATATATCACCTGATAATCATATTACAAACACATTTAATGCACATTTTCATTAAATCCGTCTATAGGTTTATTACGCTGAGTCAACGTCCTCAGCTGGTGTTCTAGTGTCCTTTTATTCTAATTGTTGGCATAATGAAGTGACAAACAGTTTTATTTTGAGCTTCAATTGAAAATGTTGTACGATATTAATGTTGAGTCAGTGATTCCACTAATCATTTGACGAATGCTTTGTAAGATCACGCGATATAGTGGTATTATTATTTCATAATCTACTAGTAGCTTTCCACACTGTATACCCAGGTAACATAATGGAGTGGGTTGCCACCGAACACTTGCAGTTCCTTAACCCAATCAGGGAGTTTACTTATTTCTCTTAATTCGTTTTCATATTTTGGTCTTTCTCTTTTGGCATTGAGTTTCAATATAGCATCCAGAAGTTGTTTGATTGAAATTTTTTGTTTATTAAAATTTTTTTGTATTATTATGGTATTTGTCATAAGACGTCTAATTCTATTGATTTGTACTGTTTGTTTAATCAATTTTTTTAGAATCTAATTTGTATTAATTTTAAAGTTTTGTCCTAGATAACTATAACAGATGAACATCTTGTTTACACAAGTAAATTCATACTACGCAAATTAATACAACCGAAATCTAACTAAACAAAAAATAGATGTATTCATAAAAACTCATATTGTCATCATTTTCTATTTGTTTTGCACACCATTATTTTATTTCATAAAAAATAAAACAAAAATGTTCATGTTTTTCGTATATTTTGGTTTGGTTTTTTGTTGATTTTTTTTATATAATCAAATAGCCTTGCGCAAAAAAAAGAAAGGGATGAAAATATGAGTTTTTATATGTACATCTATTTTTCGTTTGGTTAGATATCGGTTGCATTAATTTGTGTAGTATGACTTTATCTGTATAAATTATAGTCATACAAGATATTCATCTGTTATAATTATCTGTGGCTTTGTGTCAAATAAAATGTATATGATTTAAAAAAACAATAATAATAATAATAATTTTTTGTTGCTCAGTTTTAACTTTAAGTGACACAGTTACTATGATTTGTTGGGTATAGTAACATTGATTTTAAACTTTACACTTTTTTGTGGCACATTCACTAAGATCTACCGGTTAAAATGAATAATGACTTTAGTTTAAAAATTTCACTTTATTGTTAACTAACCAAGTCCCTGTTTCGGCGCCAGTTAAGATTTTAAGTTGAGTTAAATCAAAAGAATAATTGAGTTATAAACTTAAAACTAAACTTAACTAAATTTTACATTCATAAATTCCCTAATTTAATTTATTTCAGTATGATATAATGCCGTAAACCTTTGGCTGATGTATCGAATATTGTTGTAGGTGATACAACGATGTTGTTGTTGTATATGTCGATGATATGGCTTGGTCGATGTCTTAACTTAAATATATATATATATATATATATATATATATATATATATATATATATATATATATATAAATATATATATATATATATATATATATATATATATATATAATACTATACAAGGTATACTCGTATATATACAATTAACAACCTAATTTTATTTGTGCTTTCAACATTGTGCTTTTCATTTTAAGTCATGTCAAAATATAATAAAATATTTGAAAATATAAATATAAAATGGTAATTGAAAATATAATAAAAACGTAAATGAGTTAAAAATAGCTCGTTTATAATATTAAAAATATAGTTTTATGTTATATTTATATAAACTATTATTAGTATTTAAACAATAAATATTTGGTAATAACTTTATTATTATCAAACCTGATTAATATTAATTATATACTAAATCAGCTATACAACATTTTAATTTTATTGTACTCATTCCCGCCTATACATATATTTAGGGTTTAACCGTCTAAATTATAATGTAAAGCTCTACATATACTGAAACTTTGTTTTTAATTTTTTTAATTACTAAAACTTTTTACAAAATCCTACGAAAAAAAAACTATGTATATATACTGCGAACAACAAAGCACAGCGCAATATTGATAAAAGCTTCTTTTGTTTTGTGTAGAGACGAGAAATGAAAAACTAAAAATAAAATCGGCTTTTATATTTCCCTCAAACTTCCCATTCAAAAGTTACATTAAAAACTTGTAATCTATAAAAGTTTGAAATTTAAAGTTTTCGCGTACTTTAAGGATAACTCGCTTTCCCAAGAAAAGCAACTTGTCGTTCAATTAAATTTCAATGTAGTAATTTAAATTTTTATTATATCAAATTGAATATTGAATCACCCTTTAAATTAAATATTTTGGATTTAGGTTCAATTTTTTGTGTAGGTTAGTATTTTTTTTTGTTTAATGAGAAAACTTTATTTTCCACCAATTATTATTTTAATAAAAATATGTTTTGGAAAATCGTTTACTTGACTAGACATTTAATTGGATAAAGCTCATACTGGAAATTGGAATAATAAATAATGAAGGGATTTGATATAGACGATATCGTAATTTTATAAATTGGGCGAAATTATAATTATTACCTTGAGTTTTACTAAGTAATTAAAACAAATGAACAATATAACAAATACTGTGTAAATATATCGGACGATATTTAGCTAAATAAATGGTGTCATGTTGTTTAATGTATATGGAGTAAAAACAAAGCGGGAAATAACAGTTTTATATAGTGTTATATCAAAGCCAATGTTAATATAACAAAAAAATCCAAATTTTCCTTGATCCGTGTTAATAACAGTCGGTACTTTTAATCTGCTTATCTAATTGTTGACAATATCATTGAAGTAGTTTTGTCTCCGATTTGGAATGCAATATATTTGTAGCGACTTTTTTTTTAAATACCTATTCAATTTAACTTTCATTTGTCGGTAACGGTCCTGCCACATTGCTATTCTCTCGAATGGTCCGCTGACAATATATTGATAATAAATCCTGGGGTTTTCCGAACGAGTTTCTTTATCAATGTTGAAAAAGTTTTGTTTATATGCTGCGTCCAGTTTCGTGAGCTGCTGGATAAGGTATATCATTGTTTGTGCATATCGGCTTTCGTATTTTTTTTTTTATAATTTTTTTTGTACAAATGGCGGACATAGCACTTCCTATGGATTGAACTTTCTGCTGTCAGTAACAAAATTATATACTGTTCTAGCACATTTATAGTGATTTCAGTGAATTTTTTGGATTTCGCAATTTTTTCAAACAAAGTCATTAAAATTGCCGACATGATATGTTTTCAATGAACAGTGACCAGAATATCACAAATAGAAACCTTTGCAAAGAGCAATCTGTCACATGAACTCACCGAGCGAAAAAAGGCTCAAATCAAACTCTTCAACGAGGAATGGAATGACTACAAAACGAATGTAAAAGATTATAAGGAAACACCAGAAAATTACGAGTCCAAAGGTTGTATCAAGGGCAAGTTAAAAGAAGCCGAACGGGCCGCAGAAAAAAATGAACACCACAAGAGTGCCTCTGATATTTGCCTGCTACGAGGTAATGTTCCAACCTTTTCTGGGGTGTATGCTGAATTTACTTCATTCAGAGATTTATTTGATGCATCAATCAGTAGCAACCCTAAGATACCATAAAAGTATAAATTATAATATTTCAAAGAGCTTCTGAGAGGCGAAGCTGCTGCTCTAGTGTTGTTAAACATAAACATTTTATGGACCAAACTTTTACCAAATCTCTACACAATATGCGTGATTTTTCCGATGGCTAAAGGATAAAGGTTTTGGTTGAACATGTTGGAGTTAGTGATCCGTGGTCGATTCAAATCCTCGTTAACAAGTTAGATCAATCTTCTAAACACGGTTGGGCAAAATTGTTTTCGAATTTCTCAATAAACAGAGGGACACACTAGGAGGAACCGTTAATAGTTTTTGCAGCTTTCGATATATGACTGAAGAAGTTTCATAGCTGAAAATAAGCTATGTTTGAAGTTCAAAGTTCAGATGCGGTATGTGTCAAGCGAGCAACTATACAACGTTACACCAGAATATTGTTAAATCATCATCGCAAGTGCTACTCCAAATTAAGTCACTTCTAGTACGATAACACCCAAAGGAATAAATGCTAACATTTTTACCGCTTTATTACCCACCACTGTCATAAGAGTACTGGATGAGTCAAACGAGTATCAAAGGTGTCGAGTTCCACTAGATTCACGAGCACAGGCATCTTTTATTTCCGAAGGCGGTGCTCAGCGGCTTTCATTACCATGACACAGGTTTTAATTCCAGACTGACCCCAAATACGGAAAGAACTAAAGGCGTCATGTCAATCAAGACATAGACATTATACTCTAACGCGGAAACATTATACAGCTCGATGTTCTTATTCTGAAAAAATTACCTATAGCTTTTTACGTTCTTGCGAAATAAATACTTCTAATTTTCAAAAAATAAAAACACCACATCTAGCAGATCTCCATTTTTATACACCAGGCCCCATAGACATGATAACGGGAGCGGATCGATCTTATGCCGTATTGCGAGAAGACAGAATGAATAATTTTGAAGACAATCTAGTTGCACAAAGAAAAAGGATTGGCCTGAACGCCGAAGAAACTCCAAAAAATGGATTTTTGGGAAATGGAAGATATTCAAACGTGCTATCCATTTTCCAAAGAAGAATCACATTGCGAAGAGTTTTTCAAAACCAATTTTCAACGGCAAAATAATGAACTGTATAAAGTGAAACTGCTCTTCAAAAAATTCTCTTCATCTCTGACGAATTCTTTGAACATCGACCGAAAACGATTTCTGGATTTGGAACAAAGGTTAAACCATGATTTTTAAAATCCGAATACACCTTCATTATATGCGAATACATTATCTTAATGGGCAGTTTAAAAGAAATTTACAAATTTTAAAAGAGTTTTACTGTCAAAGTTTGTATACAAGTTCATCAATGGTAGCATGGACCACCGTGGATTAAGCAACCAGCACCTTTAGGACTGATCATCAAGCCATAAGTTTATTATGATGGCACCATCTGCGAGATGAAAAGGCGTCAAACGTCGATACCATTATTTACTATACTAAATGTAAAGTGGCTGAGAATGAAATAGTCTTAAAAAGTTCTAAGTAGTTCATCAGACTACTACGTTAAATTTGTACTACTGTACAAAGAATGCCTAAATAACATAAAAATTCTAGAAAGAGGGCAAAATTTAGCAACAACCGACAAACTTTCTTCACTTTCACCATTTCTTGACGAAAATGGTTTATTAAATGTTGGTGGCAGAATGGCTCATTCGTTTTATTCATTCGATTTCAAACAACCTATCATTCTACCAAAATCCCATGTCCTAGTAGAATATTCCGGGTCCCCCCCCTTATAATATCCCATCTCATCGTGATTATATCGTGATTGAAAAGAAGCAGTCAGAAATGAGGTCAGAAATTCTATCCAGTTATGTTCAATAATAGAGCAAAGACAGCTATACATCTTATGTGAAACCTACCATCCGTTCAAGAAAAACTTGCGAGACATTTTTCGAGCTGTAGTATCGAATATACAGGGCCTACCCTTCTAGCCAGCAAAACGAGTCATGAAACAATATTGGTTAAAGGATATATTGCTGTTTTTAAGTTAATGGTGGCCAACGCTCTTTATATTGAAGCAGTCACGGAGTTAACAACGGATGCCTTCATTGCAGCACTTAAAAAATTTTCAGCAAGAAGGAATGTACCGAGTGATATATAAACAGATAATGGCACAAATTTTATTGGTGCAAACAGGAAACAGAAAGAGATTTTCACGAGTAACCAAATAACTCGGCATCACCTCCGTCTGCACCAGATTTTGGCGAATTGTCGGAAGCCGCTATAAAGTTCGTAATACCTGAGCATAATCTGGACGAAGTTTATATATCTCGATTATCTGGCAGCAAGTTAGCCAAGGAACACTAAGTTTTTGAATTCATGTTTTTAAATAAATCAATCTCCTCACATATGAGGTCTGCCATCTACCGAAACTATAAACTAAAAACATTTCATTTTTCTTGAAAAATAAAATAACAGTAATATGAAATTTTATTCAAAATGATTTGTTTTTATCATCCTAATCGAACAAACTACGAGGTCAAGGAATTGCCTTGGTTTGCTTAGTTATAATAAATCAAGCTAATTGGGAAAAAAGTTAAATTGCCAAATGTTTTGTGATTTGATCAAAAACTAATTACATAACAATTTACCACAATACAAAAATTTAAGTACCCGGCCACAGCTAATTTTGTTTTAGCCTCCAAAATTTGTTCTAGCAGAAGAGATTTAAATTGGATTCTTTTATGTAAATAATAAGACATAAACTTTTGAAGAATAAAAAAAAAGTTTTGTTGATTTTTATTCCAATGGATATATAGGATGATGTTCATTAGTCTATAAAAACCAGAACAATTTATGAAATTACTGAGAAAAATTTGTGCTAATTTTAGACTTAGATAAACACAAAGATACAGTTTAGGCTAGATTATTTACCTCTTGAGGTTTTTTATATAGCATTAATTACTAGATTCATTGATATTGAGATATATTTTCATGTTCGATGAAGTGGCAGATTGCATCGTCTTGTTTAAATCACGTGGAACGTATTCTGGTCAACATACTATCACTGAATCTTGCACAAACACAGACAGGACTCTTGCGAGTTTGAATTGACCAAATCGCCCAACATTTCGGTAATGGATTTTTATAATTTCTATGCGTTGTGCGTGTATGTCTCCATAAAACCCTAATTTTACAAATGACAGCTGCAAAATGTTGCTGTATTATCTTAAAGCCTATTTTAAAGCCTAATCGTATAAACTGCGCTAAAAAGTCGGAAAACTTGTTACGGTTGCCCGTAAACAGAATTTGTCACAGTGGCCTCGACACGCAGCTTTGGCCGGCTAACCTCAGTCCAGAGGGGGGGTGTTATTGTTGTCGAGGTCCAAGCTGCAACTTAAGGGGCTGCGTTTGAATTTGTACTAAAACACCAACATGAACACACACTATTCGATATTGCTTCTTCCTCCCTGATCAGAAAATTAATAAATTACACACACATATTATTTTAGTTCGGTAATTCAGGTAATTCTATTTCTTTGCTTATTTGTTTTTCTTTAAACTTATACAATACAAGAGCAAACTATAATTTACAAAGCATTTTGACTAATTTTTTTACGTTACACATTGCAAACACTTAAATTTGGTTTTCGGTTAACTTGAATTATTTAATGAGCGTGGTTTTTTTTCCTTGCATGATTATTCACCCCAACGCGGCCGTAGAGCTCTAGTCCGTGTCTGAGCTGTAAAAGAAATAAGAAAAAAAACGCACCACTATTGCCAACCACTGTTCATTCAGTGGCGTGGACAACAAACAAAAACACAACTTATAAACCCAAATTTTTTCTGATTACCTGATTACGACACAATTATTTGTATATATATAATTTGTTTTTTTTTCTCTCTACCCTCCACCGTATTCTGCGTGTTGCCTCCAGTTATTCCACGATTCGTTCCGTCACTGTCTGTACAACGCCTAACCCGTTCTCCGAACGTCAATGTAAAGTATTACCGCGTCAATTGTTAATATTTTGGTTGTGGTTGTTGTTGTTTTTTTTCTTCCACGACTACATAGTTGTATATGAAAAGAACTTGAACCCGTGGGCACCTCGTCCAAATTTAGCGACTTCCAGTTATTTTTCTTTCTACTGGTCACCTTGGTTTGATTAGTTACTTTGTAACGAGCGACTTTGTTGCGCTCGTTCCCCTGGAACAAAAATTCATATATGTTGTCCACACCAGTTTCGTTTTTTTATTTAATTTATTTTTTTTACGTAGTAACGGGAAATGAGTATGTATAAAAAGCCGTGTTTTGTGTTATTCGGGAGAATTTTTTTGGATTAAATAAAAAAAATGTGTTTTTTTGAAGAGAGATGTTTGAGTAAATTTGACGTGCAATATGTTGTGTTTTAGTGTTTCTTTAATAAAATTAAATAAAAACAAAAATCTATTTTATATAAATAAATAAATAAATGTGAAACAGTATATAAAGACAAATATTAGTTTTTAATTTAAATAAAAAGTTCTTGAAAATTTGTTCAAATTTACAAATAAAAAAAAAAAAAACTAAAATAAAGTCTAGCGACTAGTGAATTGAAGGTTTTTAGTCGTGTGTGTTTGCTCGATTTTACCATGTTGATCGTGCTCTAACTGCAGTTGCTAGTGAATTGGATAGTTTTGATGGTAAAGCAAAAGTTGTTCGCGCTAAATTTCCTGAAAAAGTATTTTAAGAAAGCTTAGCGGGACAATTATGGTTTGGGCCGGAATGTCTTGCCACCAGTTCATCGGTATTTAAGCGTGAAGAAGAAAGCGCTGCAATAAGACCGTTAGCAAAAGCTGTTACAAAAGTTTGCATAATGTAGAAAATTTATTACGTGCTCAGTGCCTTCGTAATAACATTCACCGTAACTCTATACGAAAGTTTAAAAATATTGTTTTTTTTTGCCGAATTGGAATTATCGTACGTATCGGCCAGCCATGGCACAAGTAAAATCGGAACCAGAACGTGAAATGCAAAGTAAAGGTGGTTATGATTTGAACACATTAATACGAGTACAAGCTTGCTGATCAGCCTTCATCACATCTACAAACTTTTTATAGTATCACACATTCTAATATATAAAATTAATTTTTAAATTTTAGGAGAAACAAAAGCATGTAAATCTAAAATTGTTATACTCGTCACACTCTTTAATGAATGAATACCATTTTTTTTTACACATTTCGTAATTTAATTTAAGTTTTTATTTATTTATTTTATAAATGTCTCGATAATAATTGTGATGTGATGGTTGCAAGTCTGGTTGCGTGCCGACTTGTTCAAGTGAACCCCGCTTTCCCATCTTTTATAATCCCCGCGGTTATTCAAGCTTCCATTATGCCTTGCACACCCCACCCCTATCTGCTCCTGAGCTCTAGCCGGCTACTACACCGCAGCAAGGCCTCTAATGGAAGAATTCTGTAAACGCCATCGGGGTGCGGATCTCAATGGTGTCGTTTTAATGACATCAATTGGGACTCGCACCTTGATCCGTTACAACTTTTCGGTTGCGAATTTATTTTATTTATTTTCTGCCACCTTATGGCTCTGTCGTAGTTTGAAATATTTATTAATCCCGGTGTAGGTAAAATACCACACAACCCCACTAGGGAATCACACACAATTCGCCACGGCCAATTTAAGTTATCAATTTTTTTTTTGTATTTCTTTTTGTTTTTTTTTTTTTGTTATCACTATGTATAAACGATGATCGTGATTTTTATTTATTTTTTTTTTGTCGATCCGTCTAGTCTCGTATCTCAAACCAAAAAGAAACGTTTTTCCCAAAAAAAACTAAAAAAAACCATCACCCCCCCTACTTTTTCACACAAAAATTATTATATTTTTTTTTCCGTAACACGTTTATGCAGTTCGGACTGATTCTCCGTTATTTTTTTCCAGCTTGCTGGCCCAGGGGAGACGAACTTTTTTTTTCATGCTTAATTTATTTTCTTATTATTAAGTGTTCTTAACATGCACCGTAACAAAATTTCAATCGAGGATGAGAATTCCTGTGCCAACTCATTTCCGTCACTTTTCTTAAAAACCACGCAGACCAAATACAGTGGAGTCGGCACCAATTGGCCGAACGCAGTACCCTACCCATCCAGCTAACCCCAGAATCAAAAGATTGTTTATATTGTTTTTTTTGTATTTATTTTAATTTTTTTTTAGTTATCCTATGCGCGCATCAAATGTTTGGCGCGCATGGGTCAACTATTGCTTTCCTTCAATTTGTTTTGTTGTTTTGCGTAGCAATTTTGATACACATTGGTGTTCATGTATAAACATGTTAATTTTAGTGTAAGTCAAGGTTGCTGTGTTTAAATTAATTATTTTTTCAGTTATAATTTTTTTTTATTATTATTCATTTGTTTTTTATTTTAGAATCCGGGTTACTTGATTTTTTTTTTCAAATTGTTTCAATTTTTGCTTTCTTTTATTTTTTTTTTTTATTTTTTTTATTAACCCATACGCGCATCCGTATATTATATAATATGTTGAATTAAATGTTTGGCACGCATGGGTTAATTATTGCTTGTTGCGTTATTATGGTTTGCTATTATTTTTTTTACTTTTTGATTGTTTTTTCCTTTGTAGAGCACCAATTCGTGGTTGTTTACACACGAATTGGTGCAACATCCGTTTTATTCTGGGAGCGATGGAGTCAAATTTAATTTAGTTTAGTTTTATTTATTAGTTAACTCTTGTTATGTATTTATCATAATTATTTTTTTTTTGTGTTAAATTAGTTTTTAAGGTTATTATTTAAGTTTTTTGTTGTGTGTTCTCAAATTTGTTTTTTTTTTTCCTCTTCTGTTTATTTATTTATATTAATATAATTAACTGTGTCAAATTAAAATATTTTTTTTTTGGAATTCCTTTTCGTGATGTGATGGTTGCGAGTTCGTTTGGGTGCCCAGACTTGTTCAAGTGAACCCCGCCTTTCCATTTTTTTTCTTTCCGTGGTTAGTCAAGCTTCCATTATGCCTTGCAAATGAATCCCCATTAGCTCCTGAGCTCTAGCCGGCTAAAATACCGCAGCAAGGCCTCTAATTGAAGAATTCCATTTAACGCCATCAGGGTGTGAATGTAGAGGTCATCATGAGGTGACAATCAACACTCCCACCTTGATCCGTTAAATATCAATTACTAATTGCATACTGGCTTAAATCTTCGTAGCTACCCTGTGTTAGAGGAGTACTCTAAATTGGCTTATTGCGGCATGTGGCGAACCCATATCGAAATAAAAGTAGATGAAATACTCCGAAGAAGAGTTTTTAGAGTTCACTTTACGTTGGGGTCATGATGTTCATGTTCTATTTGATAGTCATCTCATCAGGCTGGTCCGATCGAGTGGCTAAATCAAGGATCTTACATTAAATCTCTACCAATATTATAACGTAACCACATTTAAAAAAAAAAAAAAACTCCATGATTTGACAAAATTAATCTGATCCTCCCTTCACACATACGATGATAGTTGTGTGGCGTCCAATAAACATTTTAAAATATACTTAGCTCACATTAAATGATGACACACAGTTCTTAAACTTGAAAATTTTTCATTTTCAACAAGTTTACGCCAATAATAAATTTCATCACAAAATATTTTTTTTTTCATGACTAGGACGAATTAGTCATCAAGGATTTTTACAAAACTTATAAAAAGCAAATATTATTATGGCATGTCAGCATGTGCTCACACGAACATACACTCACACACATAGACTATGATTATATATAAATATATAATTAATTACACACTAATTATTTTAATATATTATTCTACAATTAATTAAACATCCTTCCGTAAATATATATCCGAAATATTTTTCCAATACAATAACTATTATTTGTGTTTTTCGCATCATCAAATCCTTTAGCCCACATCACCTTGCATGACCCCTTAAATATTTATATATATATATAAACTAAACACATCCTGCAATAAAATACCGTAAGTTCATTACACTTCTCAGCACATATCGTTATGTGAATTACATGAAAGTTAAAGAATTTTCCGTTTCATAGATTTTCCATTATTTCTTAAACTTCTTATCTCTAAAAAAAAAATACAACAAAAAAGCAACAACAACAGAAACATCAATAATTTGATTTCTAATTGAAAACGAACAAACGAACGTTTAGAAAAATAAAAAAATCAATCGGGAAATTGATAATCTTCCTTTTCGTATTAGATTCAGAATGTTCAAATACCACGATAGGTTTTGTAATTACGTTTTTGTTCTAAATTCAGACAACATTACTTCAAAGACTATTATTTACCAGACGAACTGACCATATACGGATTGTATGTATAGCAAAACTGAAATTTTTTTATCAGATTATTAGACTAACCCATGTTTACGCTTCAATAAGAGTATTCGTCGTTATGTGGTTATACATAAAATCATATCCTTTATGATTTTAATATCTTTAAGGATCTCGATTTGTATGAACTTTAATTTTATCATGTTAGTCCATCGTCATTGATTTATACCGAAATAAAAAGCGCATAAAATTTTATCGATTTCCAGATTTACTGTTATGCTCAAAATGAATAGCACGCAGAAGAGAGGAAAACAAAACATAAAATGGAAAATCACAATATAATTTCCGCACAAAAGAAAAGGTCGAAATTGTTTTATGCGGTTATCAAACAATTATTAATGATTTGTTTGACCTTGGGGCACGCGGCCGATTAGAGATAGGATCGATTTTTGAAATAACTGTCTTGGGTCAATCTATCAATATGATTGGTTCTAAACCAGCTGAAAATTAGTAAGTATAAATTAACCGGGTTATCGAGGTTCCGGGCTTAAATATAATAGGGAAAAAAGTCCAAAAGGGGTTTACCATTTTATTACCAACAAAGATAAATCATCTTTATTGCCAGTACAGGATAACTGACCTGATACACCGTGCAAATGGAAACTGAAAGCAAACCAGAGTTGTAAACGCCGCTCACAAGCAGGAAACTACAGTATAGTATTGCAAAATCTTAGATGTTATCCCTCTGGCCATTACAAGCGTACTCTATATATTTGAAAGTGTAAAGACACAATACCCATGGTTAGTTTATATAATCCACAAGCTGAATGAAGACATTTGACAATATTTGACGCGTAAAAGCACGTTTGGCTCAGCATTGCTTGATTCAGGATCCAAAGCTTCCCTACTTACGCAATTATGCATGAATAAACTGCTGCTACCTCACTAAAACTTCCGAATTCCAATCACAGGCATAGCGTCAAATGCTACCACAAAAGGGTAAACATCACATCATGGTCATATCCTGACTTTATCACAGAGGTTGAGGTGTTAATTTTAACTGCATCAAATCGTATGGAACATCGGCTGCCCCTTTGCTAGCGACACTAGAGGTGTGGAGGTGTGGATGTACCATCAACATTACATTAGCCAATATTATCCCTCAGAAAGCCTTGATGGACCAACCGAACATAAAATTTTGGGCCTACTTTGAGATACAAAGGCAACGATCTACCAAAATCAACTACTCATACTTAACGAAGTCTTCTTTCCAAAGCATTTCGTCTGTCCAATCCTTCAGGATAGCGCAGTCCAGCCGTCGTACCGATTCAATCCTTAATTTAATCTAATTCCGACAAAATAAAATCATGTAGCATTCATGATAAATTAGATAATCCAGCTGATATTTCGTTTCGGAAATATACTTAAGGTAACCAAATAGCAAATTCACTTTGGTGAAATGGACCTTACTGGCTAAACAACCCTAACGATAACTGACCGCAGAGAGAGCTTCACAATACTAAAAAGAAACGTTTTCAAACAACGTACTGCCCTCGTACACAACAGCACTATGCCTACAGATTTAGTAACTATCATTGTGAGCCAAACTGCATCATACACAAAGATGCGTCATACATAGCGTCAAATGTCAAAAATCCAAAACACGACAGTTCACGGAAGTAGTGCAGCATCAACAGTTGGCAATTGAGTTGCAGCTTCTGAAATCAAACCAATTTATAAGAAAAGCCTGATGACAGTAGCCTATCATCGCTATTGCCATTTTTGGATGATGGTGGTTTGCTTCGTGTTGAATGATGTTTAAATGCTGACTGCTCATACAACCAAAAGCACCCAATTATTCTACCTAGTGAACATATCCTAAGTAGAGTGATGCTATCCTATTCACACCTGACATATCGCCATCCTGGACCATTTTTACATTCTAGATTTTAACTGTACGAAAATTAACGGAAAGTCGCTAATCATTGTATTATTTGCCGTAGACTAATTTCTCATCCTATCAACTAGATCATGGAGAATTTACCAGTCGAGAGAATAACCCTAACAAAACCTTTCACGCATACTGGAATTGACATGGCAGGGCCAATGAAAATTACTACAAAACCAGGTAGAAGACTAATATTTATTACATCAAAACATACATAGTTGTATTTGTGTATATTTCGATCAAGGCAGCCTAGAATTGGCTGAAAATTTGACAACTAATACCTTTTTAGTTGCCGTGAAAGGTTTCGGCAGCCGGAAAACTGCCATTCTAAGTGAAATACTGATTAACTTAACTACAGAATGAGGTATTGAGTGGAAGTTTAACCCACCAGCCTCTCCTTACTTCGGCGGTCTATGGGAGGCTGTAGTTTCTTCAGTCAAGCATCATCTTACACGGATGAACCAGCAATTCAAACTCATATTCGAAGAGCTCACGACATTGTTGTATCACATCAAGGCCATCATAAATTAAAGGCCACTCACACCGTTAACCGATTTTGACAATATTCTTCCAGTTATGACAACTCATTATTTGACCACCACATCGTTTTTTACAGTAGGAATAATAGCGGAGAGCGATAACATGGACTTCGGTTATGACCAAAAGAAATTTTACGAAAGTAAAAGTTTGAACGCAGACAATAGCGAAGTCAACAAAGTCCATAAAAGTAGAAAACAATGATTATCAAGCAGATCAAGGTATGGCAAAAAGATTGGCCAAGACTGCAACCAAAAATGTTTAAAAATTAGAATAAAATTCTAAAATTTTAAAAGAGAAATTTTTAAATGACATTGGAAAATATATGAAAACATTGGAAAACATTGGAAAATGAAAACATTGGAAAATATATTTAAAATATATATAGTTACGTGTTCGCCTATTACCGGTCCGTATCATTGGATTGTGAATAGCTTCCACTGATTACCACTGTCCATAAACAAGTACACAACATCAATATATATCAGTTTCCACTTCAAATACAAATAAAAGTATTATAATTATCTTTTTATAATACTTTTAATTTCACTAGATTAGCCGCTTGCCACTGGTGGGGGCTATGACACTAATCTTTAACTCTTTCGCGTTTAAAGTATAACTCAACTCAAATCACGACATGATTTCGCTTAATTACAAACAAACAATAAATGTATCTTGGATATCCTTTTTTTCTAGTGTTTCATTCTAGTTATTTCGAGATGTCACTATTCTGTTTTATTTGCTCAATGTTTACTAGTAATAATGCTAACTAATAGATGCCTCTAGGTTTAACTCCAGAGAAATCGTAACAATTAAACCTTAATAATTTGTTTTATAAGTAACCACTTTGGTGGTTACTTATAAAACAAATCGTTTGTTTTGTGTTGCGTCATCGCTGTTTTGTAGTTATTTTTTTTACATTCCATCCTCTCTTTGTGTGTATAATCTGTGTTCGCGATGTAATGGTGTGTATAATCTGCTCCTCGCGCTATTGACCGGGAAAACTCATGTGCCGATAATCTAGCACCCAACTCTTATAAATTTTCATTGTGTTTTCAGTGTGTGTGGCTCGTTACAAATTTCTGATAGATAATAAATTCTAACCTAACAAAAAAATTTTTTTTTCATTTTCAGATAAAATCACTCACGTTATCAGCATATAAGGAAGATAAACATGAAACAAATCAACAACCATCAAATAATTCAAATATCAATAATTAATTTCACATGATATGAAAAACAAATTAAAGACGAAAAAGTTTTTAAAAAATTTATTATTTTTAGTTTATTATTTTAATTTAGTAAAATAAAATTAGACTAGAATAAATCACTAGATAATTATAGCATAAATCTCTAGCATAATAAACCGAAAAATTAAAACAAAAAAATTAGGATACACGAAGTATATGGATTACACATGCTCACATGTTGGAAATTAGATTTATTATATGCATTTGCTTGTCATGCATTGTCCTAGCTTCAAAACTGGAAACCAAACCACAAACATCACAACAACAAAAACAAATCTCAGGTAAGAAAATGTTCAAGTTAAGAAAATTAATGATACCGCACCGCATTTTATAACTTATTGCCCTAAATAATACCTACTCGTATATATTAAATGTTCATATACTATATACTGTGTATATAGCTAGGGCCTGGTCCGTAAAATAAAAATTTATTATATAGGTTTCTGCCCATTATTAAGTTGATTTTCCATATGGAAAATTTATTTACATAAAATTTCCCAAAAAAAAAAAAACAAATGTTGTATCCGAGAGAGAATTTTTTTTTTTTTTTTATTTATGCTATATATCGTCATGTTACACAAGATATAATATATAAGAAGAAATATTCTAAGAAGATCACCCTCTAGTGAATTTTTTGTTTTTATTATATTTCAAAACTATACATACGTATATGAAGTAAAATGTGAATGTGCTTTTCGAATCTTTTGGGTTTTCCACTAACGGTATTTTCTTTTTACTCTTCTTGTTCGAAACATATTTGAAACACACATTTATAGATACATTCCTGGCATTCCATAAGTGTACGCGTGTTCGATTTAAAAACTTATTGATTTATAATGTAATTAAGATAAGTGAAAATCTATACATGTATATTGTATATACTCTAGGTGGAAAATGGAAAAACTTATTTCTACTTTCGCTCATATTTTTTTTTTTTTTTTGTAAAAAATAAAAAGTTATTAAATTTAAATAATATATTTAGAGACGCTCAGTGACTATCCTAACTTTGTGTAACTTCATCTGGTATTTTTTCGGTTCATATAATGTTTTACAAATGAAGTCATGTGACACCATGGGGAATAAATTAAATTTGATTTCTGTTTTTTTTTTTTTTATTTTTTTTTTTTTATTTTTTATATTGCCTAAGTCAATTTATTTTTACGCTGTTTCAACACATTTTAGTGATAAAAAAAAATGAATATCTACGGTCAGCTATATCCTTATACACGTATAGACGTATACAAAATGTAACAGCATGAAATTTGTCTCTGTTACATAATAATACAAGTGATTAAAAGATAGACACATGGAGCTTTTATTTACTATAGAGCACACAAATTCAAATTAGTATAATGAAAAACTCATCGATATAATAAATGTGTATGATAAAGGTATAGACGAAATATATAACGAGGCAATATCTGCTTACTAAAGGACATATGTTAATGATTATTAGCTAAATAGTTGTTGACTTAATTTCATAAATTATAAATAAACGAATTATGCTTAATTGCTATTGACACCTTCTAGACAACCGACTTTGAACTTACCATAATTAGATTGTTCGTACAAGATACCGTACTTTCTATTATTTATTAGTTCTCCCACTCTATTTCGATCAACACACAAAAACGACTTATTATGTTGGGACGTGACTTAAAACGACCTAATTACATCTAATTGAATGCAACCAACCCCAGAGGAATGGTTTCGTTTTAGTTTCTGCATGACCAGTGTGAATTCCTCATAGGATATGTCCTTTATCCACATATCCTCATTCTGCATTTTCAAATGCAGCATTTGAAGCTTGTTGTATATTGGGTATATCAGAGAAATGCTCCTTCCAAGTATCGAGCACTGCATCGATGTTAACACGGAGGTTTTCCCTCTTCACCCTGGTCCCGAATTGTGATATACCTAGGTCTGAAGGTATGATGCAGTTTGGACACTCATTTAAAGAAGTAACGGAAACTGTGATCATTGCTGAGTGTTTGTACTCTTGTACTCTTAAAACTTCAGCCTTTCATAAGTCAAGCTTTTTCCTTCTACAAATTCGCCTAGTAGTTCTCATAGCAAGGACCACTTTGTTCTTCCATGCGATTGTAAAACGTATTTGCACTTTTTTATAGGCTATATTCTGTTGCTCAACAGCAAAACGACACTCCTCATCAAACTAATCATTTTTTAGTTTAATTGTTACCATACCTAGAATCACCTGGACCATCACCTGTTTCCATAATGCTAGTGATAACATAAGATACTGATTTTGTGCTTTCTCATCTTCTTTTATCATACTTTATCAGTTGAAACGTAAATTTCATTTTCCTGTGATCCCTGACTTGAACGAAAATTATCATCTTAGCTTTCTTAACTTCTTACAAATTTGGCAACCGACCGGTAAAACCTCACTTCATTTATGACACGAGACCTTCTCTTAGCAAATAACTCATGGTCAATTTAACTTCGGGACGTCTTACAAGGGTGTGTCCATGGTTCAAAGTAGATATTTTTACAAGGAAAGAATATGCTAGCCTCATTGAGATCATGCTCGATCGCAAAGTACATCTTCTATTCCCATTATCGGTCGCTAGATCGTGTCGGGAATACGGATTTATCATTCTATGTTTCCAAATTATTGAAAAAAGAGTTTTTATCTTTGGGTTGATTAACACCAGTGAGCGCATGCGTAGACGTAGGTTACACATACGATTATCCATTGCTTGAACTTTTTACAATTGTTTTTGGTGCCTCAGCCAGTGCCCAACCTTAGGGACCAATCTCTCTTTCTATTAAAGATAATTCAATTTCTCGATCATCTAGGGAATGAAGTTGTCGAATAATATTATATTGAGTTCCATGACTGATATAGTTTTGTCCAAACGGTGAATATTAGCATGCAGGCATTTGACTCCGGTTACGATGATTATTCCGTGCATATGCCTTAACAGCTATCAATATGGAGCATCAAATTGATGCAAAAACTTTCAATATACTGACAAAATTTCTTCACAATTACCACAGCTACCAGGTAGTTACATTGCGTGCCGTTTATTTTTTTAGAAAATAAGGCAATGAGGTTCTGTAAGACTGTTGGTAGAGTACACTTCCCACCCCGATTTTTGAAGAATCACACTCGATAAGGAATAATTATGTAAAATTAGGATTACAGCGTACTGGTGACAATGATAGGACATGTTTTAAATTGGAGAAGGCTTGTTCTAAATTACGTGGCCCTTGAAACTTTTAATTTTTTTTTTCAAAAGTCTAGTGAGTTCTGCTATCTCAGCATACTGAGCCATAAACCGTCGATACCATCCGATAACTTCGAGGAATTGGTGAACCTCTCGAACGGTTTTTGATCGGTTGTAATTGGTAAAGTTATGGCAACTTTATCAGGATCAGCTTTAATACTCCAATCAGCCACAATGTTTGCTAAATATTTGATTTCTCTTGAGAGAAATTTAAGGAAATGTAAGGAGATTGATTTGCTCTCTAAACGTCTCAAATAAACACCCGGAATTGCACAAGCAAAATGGCATGGATGTGAATTGATAAAAGGGTCAGCCAGGTACAGTAAATGCTGTCTTGTCTCAAGTCCCTCACCGAGAGGGATTTTCCAAAAAGCGTCCTTCAAATCCAGTCTCAAAATAAATCTGGTATTGTTAAGACACCTCAGCAATCTATCAATAAGTGGGAAGTCGTATGCATCCTTAACCGTAATTTGATTTACCATCCGCGCATCAGGACACAACCGTATTTTACCATTTGACTTGTGCACCAGAGTGACAAATCAACTACACGAACTGGAACTCTCTCCTATTATGGCTACTAATCCTTATAGATCTCGGTTTGTATACCACTGGTGAGACAGCATAATGTCATTGCTTAATTGGGTTTGCATCAGATACGTCTATTGTTTGTGATACCAGATAACCTAATCCAAGACCAAATCAAATTTGTGATTGGAAGCAAAAGAAACACAATTACTGACGGTTGACGATGATGGACAACTAATTGTAAGGTTAAATGCTCGGATGAAATTGAATCCTTAATACCTTAATACATTACCTGTGGCAAATGGGAAAAGTATTTTGGCAAAACCCAGTGCAAGTGAAATAGTTTGAGTTAAGGTGTTAGCAAACTTTAAACTTTCTGCTTGTGACGTTTGATTCTTTCAAAATCAGTGATTTATTGTTTCATGCTGAGTCGACTAAGTTGGTTTTGAGAAGAGGTGGAATCAAAATTAGGTGTTCCCTATCCGCTCTTTTCTAGTTTCCCAACGGCGGTTTACATTCGAAGCATTGGCTGTGACGATAACCATAATATAAATACGCATAGTACTACCATGAAATATTAGCCCATTGTCGTGCTAGATGTCGCTACTGGTATCGATTTAAAATAATCAAAATTTTTGTATATGTATAATCGCCTAAATGTCATATATTTATAATAAATGTTGTCGATATTCTATCGACTCGACATCTGGAACATCAATTGGTAAACTGTTTTTTTCTTATTATGGTAGTACTATGTGTATTTATATTATGCGATAACCCATATTTCCATTACCATCACAACTAAGGAACATTCTGGTCTGCCATTTTCGTGATACATCCGATTTTAATTTTGATTACATTCCTGACTGAGACTATAAAAATTGGAACCATAATTTGATTTAGTGGATTTTGCTGCATGATTGTTTTGCATTAACGCAGACAAAATATTATAATTTTGAAACGATTCATTACATTATATTGGTTGGTACTGTAGACAGTAATGAAGGTATAATTTCCAACTGTAAAAATAGTTTCCAATTAGCTTTAAAAACATCGATTGTATGAATAATTTTACGAGGTTAATACATGTATTCTGGAAGGCAACCTGTTTGGTTCCGAATGTATCTTCATATATGCAAGACATTTTCTAGGCGCATATTTCGTCACATTATTTGTATTTAGTTTCTACCTCAGAGTGTTGATTTTCTCACTGATGAGTCAGACAAATTTGGATGTGATAAACATTGTTAAAATTCTCCCGATACCTCTGATTTCTAAGTTCCATTTGTGTTCGTATATCTTCATCCGTACGCGATAACATTTTTTTAAATTCTTTGGTTAGTCTCTCTCACGTTATTTGTGGATTACTTTCTATGACGCGTCCAATACCATTCATTGGCATCGCCTATCAGGACATATTGCAGATCAGTTACAAGTTTGGTATGAGTTGTCGAAATAGGAACTGTAAGTGTAGAAGTTTTAGCGATGTAACTTTAAAATTTACATGACATTGAAATGTAGATGGGAATCCAAAGTACAACCTAGGTATTTCCATTGTTGTGGCATTGAATGGCTAAGTTATCAACAACCAGTACACTCGTTTCCCCTTGTGATTTGTCGTTTTTCGAGTTGGTGAATATGACAGCTTGGGTTTTGGTTGTGCTAACCTTGATTATCCAAAGCTTATAAAACTGTAGAATTTCAAGGAGTCCCACTACTAATCTTTTGGACAATAAATGAAATCTACCTTTGGCGATTTAGAAATTTACTACGGTATCGTCTGCAAAAACAGCCAATTAACAAGATTGGGTGTCGGCAGATCGTTGGTAAAGGGATTGAAAAGAAATGAACTGAGAATTAAGGAACATCCAATTAAATATCGAGCGATCCTAAAGGTTCCTCATCTATATGAACATGTGGAAGGAGCGCTTATGCAGAAATGATTGGATTATTTCAGTATGAAATTTGGCCAGTTCATTCTGTAGATTTTATAAAGGGTTTCATCATGCTAGACCGAATCAAATGCTTTCTCAATATCAAGCATGATAAGTTCAGTAGGTTTTTTTATGTTTGACATTTAGGCAGGATGTTCACCAAGTTGATTAAGTTGAGCAGAATGACCCGATCGGACTCGTACTGATGGTCAGCTATAATTTTACAACATTCTACGTGAACAAAAAATTTTGTGCGAATGAACAGATCAAGGATTTTTCATAGAACTGGAAGGAAGCTTATGGCCATAAGCCCTTCCCTCCAGCTGGAGACATCTGAGGATGGTTTATTAGGTTTATGGTTTGGGATAACTTTAGCATGTTTTCCTACTAGAGGAAAGACATGCATTTAATTTTGCTAATACAAACATAATGCTGCTGTCGGGAGGTTTTCGATTATTAGAGGTGATAAATTATCACAGTTCTGGTGGAAAAATAATATCGCTAAAAGTAATCTAAATTAAAGATTTTTGAGCTAAAGATCAATTGGTAAGTTCCTCATAGTATGGCCATCTGGTTTTAACGTCTAACTGCTGTGCGTTTTTGTGCAGCTCAATGTTTGGCCAAACCCATACTTCAATATTCATCGAACACTCTTATTAACGAAGACTTGCAGTTCCTTGGTCGTGCGTGATTGGACATATGTTGCTTCTATGCAACCGAAGTATGCGAAACGGTTAACATCTTTAATTTGTTGTTGGTTTAGTTAATAAATTGGCTTACGTCTCGACTATTATATAGTATATTTCACAGAATTTGCCTTTATGTATAAACGCCGTTTCTAGCAGCCGGAGTATTGTACGCGGATTTTTAACCATATTGCGTTCATATTTATCATATTTACCAGATACTGCATTCCTTTAGGTCATTTTTCTTGATGATTATAATTCTCAAGCCTTTTTCCATTTTTTGTGGTATTCTGCCTGAATTGTACACTTCTTGTATTCACAACTTTATTGACATCTTTATTGTGCTTTAGTTTCTATATGACTTTTTTGTCTTCTCGTTGCGTTAATGGGGTCTGTCAAATTTGGTAGATTAACAGAATTTCAAATTATGAAGAAAGGTTTTCTTAACAAATTACCAATATTAACATAAAGCTTATAATTTTGGGGTTGTGCAAAGCAGAAAATGTTTCCAATGATACACCTAATATAAGATCCCAACATGATTGCATAGATTCTTTTGAAAAATATTATAATGGAAGAGCTCAAAAGAAGCCAAATTTAAAAATCTCAGTCTTTTAAGTATTTATTAAAGCGTTTGATTTACTAACAAAAATAGACATCCAAGACACTAATTTGTAAAATTATATTACCGTTTACCATCAATTGTATCAAATGTCTGCAGACATGTATAATGTCTGAAAATAAACATAAATAAAATAAATTTTCAAGTTATTACTTATTAGTCTAATAAATTTTCGGATTTTATAAATCATAAATATATATATTTATTTATAAATCTACTTCAATAATAAATATTTTTACGTAATAATTGTGATGTAATACTACTATAATATCTCATAAATTTAACGATTGTATAAAACGGAATTAGCCGCATCGTATAAATCAATAAATTTTATGAAATTTAGATTGCAATTTTATGAAAAGACATAAAAATGAAATAATTTATGTGCAAACGTGGTATGAAATTAAATTTAGTTGGTCCGATCTATTAGTCGATTGTGAATTTTAATATTTCCCGTTATTTGTGATTTTATTTGCATTTGTTTCTAGAAAAATGTATATACTAAATTCAAATTATGGTCACCTAACTAAAAATAAATTTAAAATTGGATTTTCAATTGTTTAATTCCAGAAACAAATATTTTGTTTTTTTTTCCAGTCAAGGCTTGCTAAATTTTTTTTAAATTATTTCATAATTTAATTTCATAAATAATGACATTAATGAAAAAAGATTTACAATTTTTGAAAAATTGACTTTAGTTTTAGTTTCGAAATATTATCTCGCCGTGAGAGCTGTAGAATTGATGGGCTACTTTCGGTTTATGATACTTATTTCTAAACTTTGATGAATGATTTTTGATTTCTGGCATAAATTTAGCAATTTTGATAGGAAAACTATCATGTTTTTCGAAGTTTTCGGTTGTGGCATAAATTTTTAGTTTTAAGAGGGTTACCATCATATATATGAAAGTTTTCAAATTTTATATTTATGGCATTCATTTCTCAATTTTAATGGGTTCACCATTAGGTATTTTTTGTATTTTGAACTCTTTGAAATTTTTTACATTAAGAGGCCTGCATCATACACAAAACACTACTATCGAGCCGCTCAGAAATTTCAAATGATTCTTCGGTCTATAAATTGGACATTTCGGCCGTTCAAACAACTATCATCTGCGAATGCCAGGATTCATTAAAGATTCGGAATTTAGTCCTCAAGTGTTTCACTTTTTGTGAACACAGAGTGTCAAATAGTTTGATAATCTTTTCCATTAAACTGTGATTTAGGCTTTTCCGCTCCATGTTTTGCAAAAACGTGTTTCACTTTAGATAGTACTGTTGTCTTCCAAGTCATGGCTGAAGGTTATGCCATTCGGTCTCCGCAATGTGCCTCAGACCATTATTTTAAACCTTCTACGTTACTTGCTAACGATTCCGAAAGACTAACTATAAAACGGGCCTTACCGTTATAATTGACAATAGACTCCTTTTAAGGGAGATCGAATATCTCGGTTACGTGATAAGAGGGACTGGAAGCGAATCCAGACAATGCCAAAGCGAATACATAGTTCCCGATACCAAAAAGTATTTGACAGATTAGACGGTTTCTATGTATGTCTCGGGATGGTTTCGCTACTTCATGAAAAACTGCTCTGAATTGTCGGCTTATCTTGCAGACCTTTAGAAAAAAGGTCAAAAATTTCAGTAGAACAAATATCTTGTGATGCTTTAAAATCCGCTGTTACTTCTTCCCCGGGCTATTTAAATCTGATTTTAGTATTTTCTATCCAGTGCAATGCTAGTTTCACTGAAATTGGAGCCATCCTTGAGTTGTGTTTAAAAACCTCAAACTACAATCGTTTGATTTGCTAATAGAATATAGGAAAGGTACCCAAAACACAGTCTCTGATGAACCATCACGGGTTAATATTAACGCTACAGAGTTGAAAACGACCACAGTAAACATAAACTTGAATTTTCACCCATTATATAGTCACGTCCTTGTTAAAGTTCTCGAATATTATGTTTAATGTCATTCTACGTTTCTTTGACGAGCTCGATTATTTTCTCTGGAATCTTATGTCGGAGAAATCTTTTCAGATTACGTTTTAATCGATTGAATGAAATGCGCACACTCGTTCGCATTTGATAAGGGTAATGTAATGCGTAATTTGTGCACCTCAATTCGGACATGACTTTACTTTTTTTACTGATGATTTACAGTGTAAATATTATTTTATTTTGGTAACCGTCATAATTTACGAAGCTCATGATTTTATAATATTTAATGAACTTACTTACCATAATGATCATGCAACTTACAGTTTTTGGACCGTTTATCGTTTGATAATTTTAAGATGGGTCATTTTTAACCATCTTTTTTATTCTCTCGAGTTCTCTCTTTCTTAGAATGGTTATTGACAGTCGTATATCCAAAGCTGACTAGATTTTGATGATGACGTTTGTTGACCACTGAGACAACATATTACTATAGTTGTCATCCTGAAAATGAAATAACTTGTTTAATAGTTAAATCAGTGAATAAATAGTTTAGTCGAGCATTACATAAAAAGTATAGTTATATTTCTATATGTTATCGAATTCATTTTAAAAATAAAAATCATACAATTGGTCCATAGATTAACCTAACATATTTACATAATATCCAACAACATTGTTGTGTAACATTGATTTAAAAATAGTACATGATGATAGCAAAAACATTTATATACGATTATGAAATTTTTTCGATTTCAATTTATGCACAAATCATATTTAAATATATAAATATTTATGCACCATCTGTAAAGTATATATCTGTCGGTTAGATAAAATAAATCACATTGCAAATTTTCTATACTCTATACATTTTCCACTAACAAAATTCCAAATGCTAGCCCATAAATCACAATACGTATACGAATAGATGGAGAGAAACTAGACTTGGTTAATATTGTTTGCATCAACCAAAGCTTTTTTTGTGTGTATGTGTGTGTGTGTGGTTTTATACATTATTCTCAATTGGTATAGTGTTGATATACACACAACACAATAATGGCAATATAATAATAATGGCTAGACAAAATCGTATAAGAAAGTTTTCGATTACCTTATAAAAAAAAAAATGTAACAACATCCAGATAAAAGCACCTGTGTTGTACAATTTATCTAAAGTACATAATAGAAACTTTATTTTTTGTTACCCTTGAATGGTATCTTAAAAAGATTCATCTCGTCACATCGAGTCCAATGTAAATATGTACGTGTATAAGGATAAGGATCCACAACAACAAAATTTTAGTTTTATTTAAAATCGGATGATGGAAAATATGAATTTGAATGGTAAATGGAAATATGTTTGCGTTACACTATTTATTTTGTATTATGGTGCTGAAGGTCTAGACTTGGGTAAACGATGGTAATATACAAACTTCTTAATACGCTTCAATATTTATATGTATATTGATACGATATGCTTGGTTATTAAAATGGCAATTTTACTAACATTTGCATATGTTTTTTTTTTTTGTTCGAGAGGGTAATTTGAACTCTGTACCAATGAAATCTTTACATCTAAATATAATATATGGTCAGCTTAATGTTGTAGAGACGACAAAAAAATGTTTTTCTTTATTTAAAAATTTTAGTTTTCCAAACTACAAATACATTTGCATGTGTGTCTGTTTGGTATAAAATTATTCCGCATTATAATTTTTTAAATGTCGTTGGTTTACGATTCTTAAAATATATGAGTCTTGTGCCAAATGTATGGATATTAGATCTTTGACCTATGAATCATTTTACTTCAATTTAATAAACTTACAGTCTGGTCCATAATGTTAGTCACATAGTGTAATTTTCACAAGTTGATTATCAATTGCCCGAACTTAACTTGTAATGATACAAACATTGTCAGTTTAATGTTGAATTGGTTAAATTTCATAAGAGGATCGATACATAAAATGGATAGGTAATCTAATTGCTTGGGAAAACCAAATTTACACCTTCACTAATATACATATCATAATTTCAGCTTTTTAACCAATATATGAGTTAAAATATCTGATCAAAACGCCTGACTGTTTAATAATTATTACATGACACGTTTAGTAGGCTGTGAAATTCGATTAATTTTTTTTTTTTTTGATTTTCGAACATAAAAAAGTAGGCTATAAAATATTTGAATTTTTTTTTTCATTTTGTTTTTTTATAAATCAAAACATGGCATTGCGTTAGAAAATTTAATAAGTTTTTAATAATAATTACGATCTGTGGTCGCAAAGAGTTACTTTATCGAACAACTCAGATTTAACTTTAAGAAATTCAACAATTTTAACATTGCGTTCAGTGAAAATATTGATATTGCAAAAAATAAAAATTAGTGATGATGTCAACAAAGTGGAACAGCAATAAGCGAAAAATAAACAAAAGGCGAGAAAATGTGTCTACTATATTTCTAGTGAATAGTTCAAATTCATGAAATTAGTTTATTGCTTTTCGTGCGACGGCACATATGAAAATGTCTAGGTGGAAATTAAAAATACAATTTCGCTACATAAAGAAGATGAATAACGTTCGAATAACGAAAAATTGATTGTGTAGGCGATGAAAACTTAACCCTATTGAGTGGATTGTTGAAAATAATTTCAATATTACTATGATTAGTGTTATTACAACATTATTATTATTATAATTTTATGGAAATCTGCTCCATATACTTCCGAACAAAATGGTATAGCAGAGTTTTTTACTTATTCTGGAATAAGAGCCAGAATTGTTTAAAAAGAGCAGAGCGTATAAATAGGTTATTTATATAACGAGCTCAAAGCAAGCATAAGTTAAAAGATTTGAATGTAAGTTTTATCATCGGCAGTATATTTCATAAAGCGGCAAAAAGAAGTATCCGTTTGTCGACATCAAAAGAATTTTTGTTAAAAATGAAACCAAATTTGATGATACATGTGCCAAAAAAAACCAGTTCTAAAGTTATTTACCCACGTAGATGTAAGTACATATTCTTATTTTTCACCAGTAATGATTGTGAAGTACATTCAGAGTAACGCGTCAATATTGAAAATAAAAATTAAAAATCAATAAGTAATAGTAATAGATTTATCCAAATGCAGTTACGCTAACATAGGCTCCAAAAGTGCTAGCAATTATTTAAAAAAACTAAATGCAATAGTAAATGGCGATTATAAAGCAACGACTAGCCCAATTAAAATTTTTTTAGTTACTATACTTATATTATTGATTTACGATTCAAAAACTATGAGGTTACTAAAAAATGACTTGTTGTCTAGACAGATGTTATTTAGTTGTTTAAATATGATTTTTATTTAAGCACAATAATATAACAGATTTTATGGCTGCATATTGTTGTATTGAGCTGCTTCTTAACCCCCTTTCTAGTTTTATTAAAATTTGATTTCCTATAATAATTTTGACGGTATTCTGCATGCATATATTTCCAAAATAATTTATAGTAGCACATACAATACATTTATGACGTAGGTTTCTTTGAAATATTTTAGAATAATTAGTAGACCAATAGCGGTCAATTTGCGAGCAATAGTTCTTCTTGGCCTGGCTATGTAATCACATGTGGCATTATTACCTATTATACAAATTCCAAAATAATAGTTTAAGCACAGTTAGTATTTAAGAGTGCATGCAAGTGCTGGAATAACTGTGTTATTACAAGATATATTTGTACAGTTCACTCCTGGTTAAAGGTTCACATTTAAATTAAATATATTTAATTTTAAATTTTTACTTAGGGTATTTGTGAATGTGCTTAAAATATTTAGTTAAAAAATTGGTGAAAATAAATAATCGAGGTAAAATATGTGCTAAGGGTCTTTATTAATGTGTTAAAAATGAAAATTTTGAAAAAGTTAAATTTTTTTTACTAACCATAAAAAATGTACAGAAATTTTAACAAGGTAGCGACCATCTATACATTTTGACAAGTAAATTAAAAAAAAAACCAAACTACATTTTAGACAAAATCAGTGGCTATAGTTATAAAATAATAACATTAAAATCATAGTTGGCGTCTTTTGTTACCGATGCGATTCATGTTGAAAAATTCCATTATGAAAAATTGTTGTAAAACAAATTTTTGTTGGAAAATTTGTAGTTACATTTTTTAGCTAAACTTAGACTGCTTTGGTTGGCATGACAATATTATTATTATTTTTATTTTTTTTTTTTTTGAAATTGTATTATTATATAGACAAATTTAGCCCATGAAAATATTAAAACATATTCTCATCGAGACACAAATTTTAACTATATATTATATATGTTTTAAATGTTGCCATAAAGAGTACTCTACTCGATATACTTTGTTTAGCAACTTTCTGTATAGCATCTTATAACAATGCAAAACATTTGCCCTACATTATTTTGATTTTACCAAAAAAAATTATGTTGGAAAAGTTGAAATCATTCATTTCATAGAAAAATTCTGCAGAATAAATAGTATTAAATAGTATTTATCTTTTTTAGTAATTTTTTTAGTAATAAATAATAAAATTCAATTTTAAGTTGATATACACTTTCGGAATTTACCAAAAAAGATAAAAAATATTTAATTCCGGCATGTTTTGCCGAAGAAATATTACTGAAAAATCCTGCAGAATTTTTCTATGAAAGCGGCTTCACCCGACGAAATTATACATAATTTTTTGTCACGTTCTGGTTCTTCAATTAAAATTTGTTGTACATCAATTTTTCATTATGGAATATAGACTTAAATTTGTACGATTTATAGCTGTCAAAATATTAACTATTTCACACAGCAAATTTAAATTTAATGTTAAAAATATTTCCCCTTAATTATTTATTTTCCTCTACGAAATTTTGACAGCTGTAAAACGTATAAAACATACGCCAATTATGATTTCTATTTTATTATTTTATAAGCAACCATAGTGATTTATAACAACGGCGGAAGTTGTCGTTATTTTAATTATTCAAATGTAGATGGTGTGCAAACTGCAAAGCAAAACTCAGTTTCGATTTGACGATAAATCGTAATAGTTTTGTTAAAAATTATTAGTCATCTCATCAGGCCATGGCGATCGAGTGGGTGCTATGTGAAAATGCTATTTTACGCTCTATATATATTTATGTACAGTGTACATGTAGCGTTAGCGAATTATATGAATGTTTACGAAATATCTGAATAATTTTTTGTGTTTGTGTAGCGATGATCGTTACAGAATTTATCAAAATTAAGGTTTTTTAAAATCACTTGTCAAAATGTAAAGTCAGTCTTTACCTCGTTCAATTTTTAACTTTTTTTTTTTTGAAGAGTTATAAAAAGATTTATTTTTAGCTGTCAAAATTTTCATTTAAAACAAGTTTTTATCATATTCACAAAGATCGTAAGTGTGTGTTTTAAATGAATAAAAAGTAATGATTTTTTAACTTTTTATCTATTTTAAATTGTGAAATTTTGACGTTAGCATACATAAAAAAATGGAAAATTTTTTAGAGCCCGGTTACGCGAATAAAATCTTGCTGCAGAAATTAGGGCTAAACGATCGCAAAAATTGGTAGATCGAACTCAAATAACAAATTCAACGTTATTTAGGTAAAAATAGCCAGAAACAAGCAATTTTCAAAATACAATAACACCTATAACCATTGCTCCAACGACGGTGGAGCAGGTCAAAATAAAATTTGATTTAATGAGTTTGGAGCAAATATGTAACATTTGTGATCGATTATTATTCGAACATGAACTTAAAAATCCTCCGAAGGTTTAAATTTATTATCTCATCTGAACTTTCAGAACTCAACTTATCCGAAGTTCTGGTTTGTAATAATTGTTACTTTATTGTTTTGTGTATCCGAAACAACCTTCCAATCTACAGAAGCTCGAGTTAATGCTGGAGGACTTCCATTCAGGATGATAAGGAGATTTCGATATGGTACTGGGCAGAACGGGATTCTTGGCCAAGTTATTAATGGACTGGTATCTTTTAATACGATAGTACATCGATTGCCACGTGCCTTTGATGATCATTGCATAAACGTACATATAAAACGTAAAAAGATTCACAAATCAAGTTTTTTGGTCGGGCTTGTGAATAAAT